>OZ014520.1:409253048-409775548 GCA_963966055.1 Lathyrus aphaca
GTCCTTGATCTTGAAATGCCAATTTATAACATTAATACTAAAAGGTTGAAACCTAATGAGTTGAATCCAACTTACCTTTGGCACTGTCGATTAGGCCACATAAATGAGAAACGCATTTCCAAACTCCATAAAGATGGACTCTTGGACTCTTTTGATTATGAATCATATGACACATGCAGATCTTGTTTAATTGGAAAGATGACAAAGTCCCCATTCACAGGAAAAGGTGAAAGGGCTAATGATCTTTTGGCACTCATACATACTGATGTATGTGGACCACTGAACATACCAGCCAGAGGAGGTTTTCAGTACTTCATCACTTTCACTGATGACTTCAGTAGATACGGATATGTGTATTTAATGAAACACAAATCTGAGTCCTTTGAAAAGTTCAAGGAATTCAAGAATGAAGTACAAAACCAACTAGGGAAGAATATTAAAGTTCTTCGATCAGATCGAGGCGGTGAATATTTAAGCCTAGAATTTGATGACCATCTAAAAGAGTATGGGATTCTATCCCAACTTACTCCTCCTGGAACACCACAATGGAATGGTGTATCTGAGAGAAGAAATCGAACCTTGTTAGACATGGTCCGATCCATGATGAGTCACGCCGATCTTCCAAACTCCTTTTGGGGACATGCATTATTAACAGCAGCTTACACACTTAACCGTGTTCCATCCAAAAAGGTTGATAAGACACCATATGAGATATGGAGTGGTAAGAAACCACATATGTCTTACATGAAGATTTGGGGTTGCGAAGTTTACGTCAAACGACAAATTTCAACCAAGCTTGAGCCCAAATCTGACAAATGCTTATTTGTGGGATATCCTAAAGAAACAAGAGGATATTACTTCTACAATCCTTCTGAGGGCAAAGTGTTTGTCGCTCGAACTGGAGTCTTTCTGGAAAGGGATTTTATTTCCAAAGGAAACAGTGGGAGGAAAATAGAGCTTGAAGAAATTCAAGAATCACAAAACATTGAAACACCTATGGAGGAACTAGAGCAGGAAACACAAGTAGTTGTGGAAGAGCAACCTGCTCAAGTAGAACAAGACCAGCGTAGGTCAAGCAGGACACGTCACCAACCTGAGAGATATGGATATCTCATAAGTGATCAGGGTGATGTATTACTCATGGATCAAGATGAGCCTGTGACCTACAAAGAGGCCATAACTGGTCCTGAGTCTGAGAAGTGGCTAGAAGCCATGAAATCTGAAATGGATTCCATGTACACAAACCAGGTTTGGACCTTGGTAGAACCTCCTATAGGAGTTAACCCTATAGGATGCAAGTGGGTCTTCAAGAAGAAGACTGACATGGATGGTAAGGTACATACCTATAAAGCAAGACTGGTTGCAAAAGGCTATAAACAAATTCATGGGGTTGACTATGATGAAACCTTTTCACCAGTTGCAATGCTTAAATCTGTTCGGATTTTACTTGCCATCGCTGCATATCATGATTATGAAATATGGCAGATGGATGTCAAAACTGCTTTCCTTAATGGGAATCTTCTTGAGGATGTGTACATGACACAACCTGAAGGATTTGACATACCACAAGATGCCCAAAAGATATGCAAGTTACAGCGATCAATCTATGGATTAAAGCAAGCTTCCAGAAGCTGGAATCTTCGTTTTGATGAAACCGTAAAACAATATGGATTCATCAAAAATGAAGATGAACCTTGTGTCTACAAGAAGGTTAGTGGGAGCATGATCGTGTTTCTGGTATTATATGTAGATGACATATTACTCATTGGAAACGATGTCCCTACCTTGCAACAAGTGAAGACTTGGTTAGGGAATTGTTTTTCTATGAAAGACCTAGGTGAAGCAGCCTATATATTAGGAATTAGGATCTATAGAGATAGATCACAAAAACTGCTTGGCCTAAGTCAGAGTACATACATAGATAAAGTGTTGAGACGCTTTAATATGCATGATTCCAAGAAAGGATTCATACCTATGCAACATGGTCTGTGTTTATCAAAAACACAATCCCCTTCAACTAAGGAAGAAAGGGATCGCATGAATAAGATTCCATATGCATCTGCAATAGGATCTATCATGTATGCCATGTTATGTACTCGACCAGATGTCTCGTATGCATTAAGTGCAACGAGTAGGTACCAATCTGATCCCGGTGATGCTCACTGGGTAGCTGTCAAGAATATCCTTAAGTACTTGAGAAGGACTAAGGATTCATTCTTGATATATGGAGGTCAGGAAGAGCTTGATGTAATTGGTTACACTGATGCTAGCTTCCAGACAGATAAGGATGATTTTAGATCACAATCTGGTTATGTGTTCTGTCTCAATGGTGGCGCTGTGAGCTGGAAAAGTTCAAAGCAGGAAACAGTTGCTGATTCTACAACTGAGGCCGAGTATATTGCTGCCTCAAATGCAGCAAAGGAAGCTGTTTGGATCAAGAAGTTCATTAGTGAACTTGGCATAGTCCCTAGCATTGTGGATCCCATTGGTTTATATTGTGATAACAATGGTGCTATCGCACAAGCTAAGGAGCCTAGATCTCACCAACGATCCAAACACATACTTAGGCGTTATCACCTCATTCGAGAGATAATCGATCGGGGAGATGTGAAGATATGCAGAGTACCTACACTTGACAATATCGCTGACCCATTAACAAAGCCTCTTGCGCAACAGAAGCATGATGGTCATACTAGATCTATGGGTATTAAGGGTATGCCTAATTGGCTCTAGTGCTAGTGGGAGATTGTTGGTGTAAGCCCTAGAGGCCAATACTTTTTGGTACTTGTATCGGATTATTCGTTTAATAATAAAAGGCATTTCTTTATTATGTTTGTCTTTCAGAATAATAAAGTCCCTAGAATAGTTAGTCTGTTTAATGAAATGTTAAGTGTGACTTAATCATGAGATCCCATTAAACATAAAGACATTATTCTTAAAATATCCGTAGTCAAGCTTTATTGCAAAGTGGGATAACATTAAAGCATTGAGACTATTATGAAGATAGACTGATGATCACATCTCATGGATCATGGATAAAGGGTTATCAAGTCTTGACATAGGTATAAATATTAGGAGTAATATTTATACCGGATTGACCCGCTATGAGAATACTACATAGTATGTTATGCAAAGTGTCATAAGTTATTCTCATGGTGATAATGGTGTATTACCACCCTTCGACCTGAAACCACTATGGACCCTAGATGTAGAGTCGGGTGCTTTATTGCTGATCAAACATTATCCGTAACTGGATGATCATAAAGACAGTTGATGGGCACTCCACGAAGCATGCTGAGGGACATGAGTGTCCTAGATGGAATTTGCCAATCCTGCATAACAGGAGAAATGTCTAAGGGCCCAATATTGAACTGGACAAGGATGACACAGTGTATGCCTTGTGTTCAATATAGACATAGGGGCAAAAGGGTAATTGTACAAACATATATTATCACGAAAAAGGTTTTGTCAGATCACATGACATTTTCGTGACTTGGGTAGCAGTGATGTGTTGCTAGATACCGCTCACTGTTTATTATGTTAAATATATAATTTAATATAATTACCAACGTTACGAAATCCTACAGGGTCACACACATAAGGACAGTTTGATGAGAGATAGAGAAATCAAAGGAACACCGTAAGGTACGGTGCACTTAAGTGAAAAATAGAAATTCGGATAATATAATAATAATTATTGTTATTTTATAATGGTTATAAAATAATAATAAAATAAATATATTTATTATAATAATAGTTATTATAATAATATATAATATTATTATGGATCATGTGAATTGGGCTTTTAGCCCGCAGCCCACAAGAGAGTCTATAAAAGGAACCCTTGTGATGAAGCTTTTACTTGATGCAATTTCGTTTTTGATTCTCACTCAAATAATTCCGTTCGTAAGCAGCTAGCACTGTGACCGGAAGCTGTTCGTGTGGACTGAGTAGAGGCGTTGCACTTCATCAACGCTTGTGATCGCTGCATCAAAGATCTGAATCGCCACAAAGAGGTAACGATTCTATCACTGACCATGCTCATTCGTAAGGATCACTAAAGGAAAATTTTTGTTTTCCGCTGCGTTTAGATCGCAATTTTCCTTCAAACACTGCTCAGCATAAGGTATTCTCTTTCATGGATGGTTTCTCTGGTTACAATCAAATCAAGATGGCACCTGAAGATATGGAGAAGACAACATTTGTGACACAGTGGGGCACTTTTTGCTATAAGGTAATGCCATTTGGTTTGAAGAATGCAGGGGCAACATATCAGCGTGCTATGGTGGCTTTGTTTCATGATATGATTCATCATGAGATAGAGGTATATGTGGATGATATGATAGCCAGATCTCAGAATGAAGAGCAACATCTTGATCATCTGCACAAGTTGTTTGAGAGGTTGAAGAAATATAAGTTGAGATTGAATCCAAACAAGTGTACTTTTGGAGTTAGATCTGGAAAGCTCCTGGGTTTCATTGTCAGTGGAAAAGGTATTGAAGTGGATCCTGCAAAAGTAAAAGCTATACGAGAGATGCCAGCTCCCCGTACTGAGAAGGAAGTTAGAGGTTTCTTGGGACGATTGAATTACATTGCAAGATTTATTTCCCAATTAACTGCCATCTGTGAGCCAATCTTCAAGTTGTTGAAGAAAGATCAGGTGATGGAATGGAATGATGAGTGCCAGACTGCCTTCGATGAAATCAAGAGATATATGTTAGAACCTCCAATTTTGATGCCACCAGTTGATGGAAGACCCTTGATTATGTACTTAACAGTGTTAGACAACTCAATGGGGTGTGTGTTGGGGCAACATGACGAGTCTGGTCGAAAAGAGCAGGCAATATACTACCTTAGCAAAAAGTTTACCGACTGTGAAACAAGATACTCACTGCTCGAGAAAACTTGCTGCGCTTTGGCATGGGCTGCTCGCCGACTAAGACAGTATATGTTGACCCATACTACCTTGTTGATTTCAAAGATGGATCCAATCAAGTACATATTTGAGAAACCTGCTCTCTCCGGAAGAATTGCAAGATGGCAAATGATCTTAACAGAATATGACATACAATATACTACTCAGAAGGCCATTAAGGGAAGTGTTGTTGCTGATCATTTGGCTCATCAAGCAGTAGATGATTACCAGTCAATGAATTTTGAGTTCCCTGATGAAGACATTATGATTATTACCAAAGAACCTGGACAATATGACGGACCTGAACAAGGATCCCGATGGACTATGGTTTTTGATGGTGCCTCTAATGCACTTGGTAATGGTGTTGGTGTTGTGATTAGTTCCCCTGAAGGTTGTCATACCCCGATTACTGCCAGACTTTGTTTCTACTGTACCAATAACATGGCTGAGTATGAGGCATGTATCCTGGGTATTAAAGCTGCTATTGATATGAAAATTCAGTTCCTTGATGTGTATGGAGATTCAGCCCTGGTAGTGAGTCAGATTAAAGGAGACTGGGATACCAAGCATGACAATCTCATTCCTTACAGAGAGCATGTGTTGTCTTTGATCCCACATTTCAAAGAGATTACCTTTGAGCACATTCCACGAAGAGAGAATCAGTTGGCAGATGCTTTGGCCACCATGGCATCCATGTTTGAGATCAGTTGGGATGATGAAGCTCCCAAGATTACTATTGATAGATTTGAAAAGCCTGCATACTGCAATGAGATTGACACAGAAGGGGCAGAGGATAAGCCTTGGTTCTATGAAGTGAAAAGATATCTTGAAGCTCAGGAATTCCCTGAAGGGGCATCTGTCAAAGATAGGAAGTTCCTGAGAAGGTTTTCTGCTAAGTTCTTCTTGAGTAATGGGATTCTGTATAAGCGCAATCATGATTCAACTATGCTTCGTTGTGTGGATAAGAAGGAAGCAACTGAGATTATGGAAGAGATGCATGATGGGATCTTTGGCACTCATTCTAGTGGTCATACTATGGCAAAAAAGATGTTGAGAGCAGGTTACTATTGGTCTACCATGGAAGCTGATTGCTACCAACATTCCAGAACATGTCACAAATGTCAAATCTATGCTGATAAAGTCCATGTACCTCCATCACCATTGAATGTGTTGACTGCTCCTTGGCCCGTTGCCATGTGGGGCATTGATATGATTGGTGAGATCAAGCCTACTGCTTCCAATGGGCATCGTTTCATCCTGGTTGCTATTGATTACTTCACGAAGTGGGTAGAGGCAGCTTCATTTGCATCTGTCACCAAGAATGTTGTGGCTCGGTTCATTAAGAATAATCTCATATGTAGGTATGGCATTCCTGAAAGGATTATCACTGACAATGGCTCTAATCTGAACAACACTATGATTACTGATCTCTGCACGCAGTTCAGGATTAAGCATCACAACTCTTCTCCGTATCGTCCAAAGATGAATGGGGCAGTTGAAGCTGCTAATAAGAACATTAAGAAGATTGTACAGAAGATGACTGTTACTTATAAGGATTGGCATGAGATGTTACCATTTGCTCTTCATGGTTATCGTACCACAGTACGTACTTCAACAGGGGCAACCCCATTCTCCTTAGTCTATGGTATGGAAGCAGTTCTGCCCATTGAAGTTCAGATTCCCTCCTTGAGAATTATGAAGGATGCAGGCTTGGATGAAGATGAGTGGATTCAGACTCGACTGGACCAAATAAATTTGATTGATGAGAAGAGGTTAGCAGCAGTTTGTCATGGCCAGATGTACCAGAAGCGAATGATCAAAGCTTTTAACAAGAAGGTTAAGCCAAAGGTATATCAGGATGGTGACTTGGTAATCAAGCGTATCATATTACCACAGGGTGATCCTAGGGGCAAGTGGACTCCAACATATGAAGGACCATTTGTAGTTAAGACAGTGTTCTCCGGAGGTGCCATGATACTGACTACAATGGATGGTGAAGACTTTCCACAGCCTGTAAACGCAGACATAGTTAAAAAATACTACGCATAAAAAGAGACCCGCTAGGTTGACTGGCCTAGGCAAAAATAAGGGCATCCCGGCAAACCAAAAGGGTTTGGACAAAAATTAGGGATATATATAAAAAGATGTACACCCGGCAAGTCGAAAACCTGAAAAGGCGGCTTGGGCAAAAAAGGGTATCCCGGTGGATTGAAAACCTGAAGGGGCAATCCAGGCAAAAGTTAGGGATTAAAGCGTATGACTATGTCTCGTTTGGATCACCCATGAAACTGCAACCAGTTGTACTACTCACTCAAGCTCGAACAGATAAAGCTCAATCCAATCGTTTCCGTCTCAACAGCAGAAGATGAGATACTTGAAGATAATGGCAATAGTAGAATTGAAACTCAATAGGATTGTTTCCCATATAGCTGATTTTCTTTTTTAAAAAAAAACTTCATGACAAAATCCTCTTACTAGGGTTTATGTCTCCTTGTACAAACTTACCTGTGTATGGGTCACTTTTTGATATAAATAAATTCCATCTTTTGAATCCAGATTTACTTTTACCCTATTTACATAAGCGAAACGTCCATTGGTTGTGTTTGAATGTATGTATGCTTTTGAATATGATTGATGTTTACCAGAAATGCATGTATGCTTAATATGATTGATGTTTACCAGAAATGCATGAAAATGCAGTAATAGTATTTACTAAGGACGAACGAGGGAAGGATTTCAACGAAGCTTCGCCGGTTCACCTTTACAAGACAGTTACAAACCCTCAGTAGGGCAAGTTCATCTTCATAAAGTCTCATCTCCCCTGGAATTTATATCCATCTCTTTTATCCTCATACGGATGTATGGGAAATTACTTTCCAATAAGGGTACGACGAACGAGGACGGGATGTTATACTTATCCTACTACCAAACGAAGACGAAGGGTATATATACCTTACCATCCCCAGCATACGGGAGGTTATATATACCTTGTTATCCCCAGCATACGGGAGGTTATATATACCTTGTTATCCCCAGCATACGGGAGGTTATATATACCTTGTTTTCCCCAGCATACGGGAAGTTGTCTATACCCTGTTATCCCCAGCAGACGGAGGGTTATATATTCTTCAGCAACGAATCGGGATTTATTTTCCCTGGCCAGCAGTTGTTATACGAAGATATTCAGACGCTTCCGGTAGTATCATATCATACATACATCATTTACATCATACCATAGCATATATATCCATAGACATATAGTATATTACCTAAGTGCATCATATCATACATGCATACATAAAACATAAACTAATGTTATTATACAGAATGCTACCTTGTTTTCAGGTTAATTACCCAACAAACAAACTAATGATCATCAGGACTGCTCTACCCTCCTGATAAGCTTCTTATTACTTTGGGACTGCTTTATCGTCACCTCAGGGTTACTTTATCCTCCTGATAACTTCTCATGACTTCAAGACTGCTTTAGAGTTATCATTATTGATTGCTCTATCCTCCTGAAATCATATTATTACTTCAAGACTGCTTTAGAGTTATCATTATTGATGGCTCTATCCTCCTGAAATCATTACTTCAAGACTGCTTTAGAGTTATCATTATTGATTGCTCTATCCTCCTGAAATCATCACTTCAAGACTGCTTTAGAGTTATCATTATTGATGGCTCTATCCTCCTGAAATCATTACTTCAAGACTGCTTTAGAGTTATCATTATTGATTGCTCTATCCTCCTGAAATCATTACTTCAAGACTGCTTTAGAGTTATCATTATTGATTGCTCTATCCTCCTGAAATTATTACTTCAAGACTGCTTTAGAGTTATCATTATTGATTGCTCTATCCTCCTGAAATCATTACTTCAAGACTGCTTTAGATTTATCATTATTGATTGCTCTATCCTCCTGAAATCATATTATTACTTCAAGACTGCTTTAGAGTTATCATTATTGATTGCTCTATCCTCCTGAAATCATATTATTACTTCAAGACTGCTTTAGAGTTATCACTATTGATTGCTCTATCCTCCTGAAATCATATTATTACTTCAAGACTGCTTTAGGGTTATCATTATTGATTGCTCTATCCTCATGAAGACATGCTGTTACATCAGGATTACTCCAGTCTCCTGAAAGCATACCATCAATACCTCAGGACTGTTCCAGACTCCTGACAGCTTTCATTATACCTCCATATTTTGGACTGCTTTATCTTCCAAGAAATATATCTGAAGAAATTTCCCCTAGTGGCATCTTTAAGCCCACTCCATCATATCACTCCAATGCACTGGTGAGTGCAAATTTTTGGGCTTTTGTGTTCAATCCCCTTAAACCTTCCAGGTCACGACTGGCAAATATACCAATCTAACCCCTCAGGTTTCAGAAAATTGAACAGGGGCAGCTGTTGCACCCCAAAATTTGCCCTCACAATACAAGACTTTGTGTTCTAAGAAGGTTCACAAGGTTCACAAGACTCACAATGCTTTCAATACCTTTCATGAGGTTCATGAAGTCCATAAGTTGCTTCTTGAAGGTTCACAAGGTTCACAAGTCCCACAATGCTTTCAATACCTTTCATGAGGTTCAGGAAGTCCACAAGTCACTTCTTGAAGGTTCACAAGGTTCACAAGTTTCTCAACATTTACAAGACCTTTCATGAGGTTCATGAAGTCTACAAGTTACTTCTTGAAGGTTCACAAGGTTCACAAGATTCACAATGATTACAAAGCTTTCCTGAGGTTCATGAGGTCTACAAAGCCACCTCATGAGGTTCACAAGGTTCACAAGCTTCACAATACCTCCCATGAGGTTCACAAGACATGTTATGATGGTTCACAAGGTTCACAAGGTTCACAATTGGTCAGAAGAATTGATAATTCCCTTAGACAAGGCACCTCCTAGGCAGTGCATCCAAAACTAGGGTTTTGACTTTAATCAGGCTAAATGGACTTCCAATACCTCAAGTGAGTTTCATAACATCTTATATGTGTATAAGAACCCCCATGACAAGTTTCAAGACTTTTCTCAAAAGTTTGCTCAGTCAGATGCTCAGATAAGTCAAAATCAGTCAATGCAGTTAAAAAGTCAAACTGAGGTCAACTGTGGTCAAACCAAAGTCAAACTTCATGATTTTTTGCCAACATCAAGTATATGAAGTAAAATTCATCATATGATCAAGGGTTTATCATGATTCATCAAGGAGATTCCAGATCATCAAGAATCAGAAGTTTCTAAATTAGGGTTTCCTTAGTAAAAGTCAACTGAACTTTGACCAGTCATAACTTTCACATACTTCATCACCAAGTCTCCATCCAAAGCTAATTTTGAAGGAAATTGAATCCTCTACAACTTTGATGTTGAAAGTTAAGCCCAAAAATGCTTCATTTGGAAGATATGACCTAAGACATTATAGGTCATTTCAAAAGTCAACAAAAAGTCAACAACTTCAAAAGGGCATAACTTGAGATTGGTAAATGATATGGACCTGAAACCAATGGGGTTGTTTAGAGGACTCTTCAAGCTTTCCAAAAAGTCCAAGAACACCCTCATACCTTTAAAATTGAGGGAGATATGCTCTTACAAAGTTGGGAAATTTTGTGATGGTTTATATTGAAAATGGGGGCCTAAAAGCAATTTTCTCCAAATGGGCTGGCCAAATTATGACCCAACCCATACAATAATATCATGCACGAAATTTCCATAATATTTTCATAATTTTTATTTTATTTAATTAATTTATTATGATTTTTTATTCTTAAAATCATTTTAAATTTAAATAAAATATTAAATATGAAGATTTATTTTTGTGATTGATTCTAGAAAGTCATAAAATCAGTATGGAATAAGTTGATACAAGAGTTATATGGAATGGCTTGAAATAGAAAGCATTGGTACAAAAATATTAAACTTTCAAGGCATGATCAATCTCAATCTTTTTAAATCAAATCTTTCACATAACCAATGAAGTTTTTGACCTAGATTGATTCACCTATAAGTATTGATCATAAGCATAACCCTAGGACACGATTTCCAGCAGCCAAAGGTAAGTGCACAAAGTCAAAAAATCATCCAAAAGCTCATATTCGGTTTCTGATTTCCAGAGCTTTACAAGGTATTTTGAAGACATGGACATGATTATGGGACATCACTGATCATGAATCAATCATCATTTGCATCAAAAACCTCATAAATTGCATAACCCGAGCCAAAACTTGTTCTTGAATATGACTTTTCGAATCCATTGATTTACTATGTTTAATTTGTTTTTGATTGTTGTATGATGTTTATGATAAATCTTAGAACGATTCTGGGCTGTACAATTGGATTTTTCTTGCAGGTATGAGAATCCACCATGATTAGGGTTCACGGCCCCCTTTAGGGTTTCATGATTCCATAATGATAAATGGATTCTAAAGACATAGGACAATTGCAAAACTCAGTAGCAATTCAATGATATAATCAATTTGGTGAAATTTTGTTGTTTGGATTGAGTTTGTGATTCGCAGGGATGAAGAACACGTAGCAATATTCGCAGGTAAGATGGAGGGAAATTTCGCAGGAAATTTGGAGAAGAAGAAGCAGCTTCGCGCGCTCAGGAAATTCAAATTATGATTAACATATTTTATGTTGTGTGGTTATTTGGTTATCACAAGCGCTGGCTTGTCCCAGTGGAAGGAGGCGTATGTGTACTGGCAGCATGACCTGTGTTCGAATCCTGGTCATGGCAATTATTTTTGGTTTGTTTTCATCTATACTTTGAATATCATATATTATTATGGCTTGGTGGTTTGTCATCAGGTAGGCTCTCCCAGCCAGGTGGATGTGCGTGCATGCTGGTAATCTGAAGGTCCTGGGTACGATTCTCACCCCAGGCCTTTTGTTTTCATCATTTTTCTGGATTTTTCAAAGATATGGCATAAAAACAATTGAGGTCATCCTATGATCACCAACGCATGGTTGGCCTAGTGGAATGTTTTGATGCTGGCAAGCTTGAAGACCTGGGTTCAAACCCAGCCAAGGTAAGTTCTTATTTTTTATCACTTTTTTTTTCTATTTTTCTTTAATCAATTAATTTATTTGTTTTATATTCTTAATGAATCACATATATTAAAAATTTTAAAATAACATGTTATTCTCTAAAAGTTCTAAACTTTTCTGTTTTTTTATTATTCAAAAATTTATTTTATTATTTTATGTAATTATAATATATATATGTATATATTAGTTAAAATTATTTTGTATATAACTAAACCCTAATTTTTTTAAAACCATAAAAATATTTTCTAAAATAAAACCTAATTCTATTTTTTCTAAATAATTTTATTTTCTAATTATTAATATAATTATAATGTATATTTATTTATTTATTTAGTATGATTCATGTAAATATTGTAAATATAATTATAAATTATTTTTCTCATATAAGATAAATATATTTCATGCTATTAGAAATTAAATCTTGTAAATTAAAATAATTGTTTGTTCATATTTTTTTCTAAATATAATTGCTTATATCAAAAATTGTTAATCTCTTATTCTTATAATATTTTTGTTATTACTAACCATATTATTTATTTTTGCTTTACTAATTTTATATATTATTATTATCTCACTAATTTTATTAATTTTTATTATTTACTAACCTCCCTTATTTTATTATTACTAACTTTTTGCTTATTATTTAAATATTATTATTTATCACTAACCCAATATTTATTTATTTATTGCTTATTATTTTGCTTATATATTTTTAATTTGCTTATTATTTATTTTTGCTATTTATTTTAATTTGTTCATTATTATAATTATTATGTAAATGCTCCCGGATGTAAATTTTAAATATTTAATTGTTGCTATGGTTAGTAATTTAGGGAGTACAAAACATGTATGTTATGTAAAAATAAATTTAGATCATTTTAATCAAAGATAATTAATATTGAACACTCACACACGTAAGTCGATTTCTAATCGCCATCCTACACTTTCTAAGGTTATCCCTCAAGTTGCCTAAATCATAAGGTCAAGTGGGGTGTATAAAGCAAGTCCCTTTAAAAAGAAAAATCATCAAGTCCCTCGTGGTTGCCTTTACGAATCAAGTCCCTTCGAATAATGATGATAGTCCCTCCTTTATGCTTATTACACCCCACAGTTGCCTTCTTAAAACAGATGTCCCTCTCATGTCCCTTACATCCAAGGTAATGACTACCTACTCCTTAATAGTAGGGATAGTCTTACCAATTAAAGGATAAAGAACAAGAAAGACTTAAAACATTAGGGTAGGTTCCTCTTATGTACTTGCTCACTTCAAAAACTTTACAAACTTTCCACAATTTCAAACAAATTTTCAAAAACAAGTTTTTACACATCCGCACATGGATTATTATTAACTATTATGAAAATTTTTCTATTCACACACTACACTTTCAAAAACAATTTAAAGTGAGCTAAGTAACTAAGAGCCCATGGATAACCATGGATGTAAAGGGTGCTAACACCTTCCCTTTACATAACCTACCCCCCGGACCCAAAAATATCTCTTAAGGTCTTTCCTGTTCTTTTATACCCTTTCCTTTTGGATAAAATAAAAGTCGGTGGCGACTCTTGCTATCCGCAACATAACTAAAGTCAGTTCTCCCACCGTGTTACATAGGGCACCCTATACTATGATTGGTAGATGGCCTAAGGTGGAGGAATTAGCTGAGGCACTTGAGATTGACGTGCCAACAACTAAGAATAATTGGAAGGAAAAGAAGGGGTTACTTTGTTTCCGAAGGATTTATTTGGAGAAAGAAGCTACGAAACTGTTTGAGGGTAAACATTGGGATGCTTTGGTGAACGTACTAGCTCTTCTCATATATGGGTTAGTACTTTTTCCAACTTTTGATGACTTCATTGATGCAACTGCTGTCAGTGTGTTTTGGGCTGTCTGGAAGAAAGGTCAGAGTCCAGTTCTTCCACTCTTGGCTGATGTCTTTTATAATCTCCATCTCCGTCACGAAAAGAAAGGTACCATTTTGGCATTTTGCTTCCCATTACTTTACAAGTGGCTTACAACACACATATTCAAGCGGAATTCATTTGTGCCAGATATGACGGACAAAGAATGGGCTCAGAAGTTGGTGTCTCTTACTGATAGAAATATCACATGGTATCCTAATAAGTTGAATGCTGAAGAGATAATCATGGATTGTGGGAGTTTTTGTAATGTGCTATTAATAGGGACCAAAGGTTGTATTAACTATAATCCTGCCTTAGTTATACGACAATTTGAGTACCCTATATTGGGAAATCCAGATGACAAAGACTTAAAAGAAATGATACTTCATGACAGGGAACCAATGACCCATCTCTACTCCATAAGATTGTTAAGTCTTGGGAAAAGATCCATACCAAGGGTACTGAGCTAAGAAAGAGGGATCGTGTGACCAGGATGCCATATCAAGAGTGGGTCATAGAAAAAGTTAAGGTTATCAAACTCCCTTTCTCCTTGGAGGCTCCTTCCAGACCTCCTACTCCTGAGCCTGTACCTATTATTATGTGAAGAAGTTGAAGAACTTAGGGAAAAGATAGCAAGCCTTGGGAAAGAGAATGAGGAACTTACTTCACAGTTGCAACTGGTGACATATGAGAAGAATGGCTTGAAATTTGATCTTACTCGCACGACTTCTCAACTTGAAGTTGTTCAAGAAAGGGCTGATGAGGAACAACAGAAGAAGTTTAATGTCAAAGGTTGTTTAGATCAGACTTGTTATCAAGTAAGCCACCTAAAGAAGGATTTGAACAAAGCTTACAAGCGAAGTGCAGATAGTGAAGAATGGTTCTTCCGCGCTAACCAAGAGGTAAAAAGGGAAAAAGATGAGCTTGGGGAAGAGATTAAAAGACTCACTGCATCCCTCAATCAGGAAGTAGAAAGTTCCAGGAGAGAATATGATCTTAAAATTCAAGCAATGGACGTCTCTAAGCTTTCAGTGAAAGATTGGAACTTGAAATGCCAAGAAGCTGACAACGCCAGAAAAATCGCTCAACACTGGAAGAACCAATATGAAAGTCTTCTCAAAGACCGCAACATCTGGGAAGAGGCAAGGAAAAAGTGAAAGATTGTTTTGACGGGTATGAGCGTGCTGTGAATGTTCGGACCGAGGAGAGGGATATGTACCATAGTAAGCTTAATAGGCTTATTGAATGGTGCAACCAACAAGCTAAGGAGTTACCCTTCAGGCTCTCAATGGCGATGGAAGAGTTCAAAGACAACGACAGTCACTCCCCAGCTGTGGGGTACTTTCTTGAGATGTGTCAAACCATGTTGAGGGCATTCAACGAGAAAGTGAAAGAATGTGAAGCACGGAAACCGACAGTTTAATTGTTGTAGTTGTTTTTCTTTTCTTTTCTTTGTTTACGTTTTGAAAGGAACTTAGTGTAATGGTTGTATTTTGGTACCTTATTAAATTAAATGAATGAGACATTGAGTTTTCTTTTATTTTGTCTTCATGATATTTTGAATGCTCTACCAAAAAAAAATCGTTTTATGCTTGTGAATATTCCCCTGAAAATAAAAGCCATATAACATATCATCCTCGCATATTCATGCTTCCCATTTGCATAAAAACTCAAACTCATACACTTTACCTTCCTTCCACAGAAAAACTGACTTTCCGGATTTTCCAACGGAGGTACGAGACTAGAAAGATCTATAGAATGACTTTGGAGCAAATTCAAGAGGAATAGAACGCTATGAGGTCAGATATCGATTCACTCAGAGGAAAGCTGGACCAAATTCTTGAGGTCATCACTATGGCCAAGAGAGAAGAAGCTGAGAAACTTGCTAGACAAGTTGGTACTTCGGGGACTACCAAGGAGAATCCTAATCTTACTAGGGTGAATCCACCCAACTTCTCATCCTTAACAGCTCACCATGGGTCAGTCAAGGACATGGATGCGCAATCTGATGTTTTTTATGTGGACCCACCGATTCACCATACTGAAGCTCTTCTCGAGCCAGTGAAAGAGAGGCTGCACTCGATGGAGGAAAAGCTTAAGGCAATGGATATCAAGACCATTTCGGGTCTAGATGCTGAGGAGATGTGCCTTGTGCCAGGATTGGTAATCCCGCATAAGTTTAAGGCTCCAGACTCTCCCGATAAATATAAAGGGAACAACTGTCCTCACACTCATCTTCGGGCTTACTGCAGAAGAATGGCTTTGTATGCTAAGAATTACTAGCTCCTAATTCATTATTTCCAGGATAGCCTGTCTGGGGCATCGTTGGAGTGGTACGTCCAGTTGGAGAGGGGCCGAGTCAACACATGGAATGACCTCTCTCGTGCATTCCTTGAACATTACCAATACAATATTGATCTTGCACCCAATCGCACTTAACTGCAAGACATGACTCAACGTAACAACGGGTCGTTCAAGGAGTACGCATAAAGGTGGAGAGAACTTGTTGCACAAGTTCAGCCGCCATTGCTTCCTAAAGAGTTAACATACATGTTTTTAAATGCTCTAGAGGACAAATATATGGATCGATGATGGGAGCTAGTTTTCCTAGCTTCTCTGAAATCGTGTCTGTAGAAGAAAGGATTGAGAGCCAGCTGAAGAAGGGTAAGGGAGCAACCACTTCTAAAAATGGTGGCAAGAAACCCTACCCAAATTTCCAAAATAAGAAGGAAGGGGAAACCAATGCTATTATGAGAGGAAGAGCCAGAGTTTCGTACAATATTTCTTATGAGCATGTGGCTAATGTTGCACCAGCTCCTTATCAACCTCAGGCCCAACAACACTAACAGTATCAGCAGGCTCCCGCACAATAGCCTAATTAGCAGTACATACGAAATGGTCCAGCGCAGAGACAACCTAGACCAAGGAGGCACATTGATCCAGTTCCAATGCCTTATCGAGAAATCTTTAATCAGCTGAACCAACGCGGACAACTGACTTTGAGGGATTTAAGGCCAACCACTTTCCCTTATCCTCCAAACTATGATGCTAACGCTACCTATTATCGCTCCCGGGATTTTCATCCTAGTACAAACGCGAAAGTGGCGCGGAAAAGATAGAGTCGCCAGCCAGGCATTTTTATCCCGAAGGAACGGGAAAGGTAATGTTGCACAAACCTGAGGAAGAAGGAAATGACAAGGTCATGCGAACCAAAGATCTGGGTTCGGGAGTCGGTTACGACTTGGGAAGGTATTAGCACCCCAGATCGTCCGCCGTACCCGACGGGATCCACGCTTGCTTGTTTGTTTCAAAGGGTGAGAAAATAAAGTGCTACTGAATAAAACTGCTGACTGGAATGGGAATGAGAAAGGAACTGGAAAAGAGATAAGAAGAAAGGGGGAAATGTAGGGAAAATAAAGAATGATTGTGCTTGAATGGGCCCTACCCCACTGCCTACGTACCTCATCGGGATAATGAGGATCAGAGTCACCGTAGTTCGTCTTAATAAGGCGGGAACTATTTGTGTTTTTTAAGGATGACGTTGCCATAGCTCTAGCTCAGGTGTTACCGGCTCTGACTCGAGGGTGTTTACCGTATCGCTGTTTGAACTGTCGAGGCAAGTCGCATTCGTCCGCAAGGATTAGGAGATGAGAAGAGAAGACACGATTGTCTTTGTTGATTTTCTTTTAGAAGAAGTGTTTTGGAGTTCATGAACATTCTCATACTAAGACTTATCCATCGCGGTAGGGACTTACACCTCGCCCCGAAACAGGACGTGTATAAGAACTCCGCAACAAAGTCTCGTGGCGTATAAGATCATTCGGTTTTTATTAAGTGTCTTTTAGATTTTCTTTAAAGATGAGAAAGAAGACTCAAATCGGAAAAGGACAAAAACTAAGGGGGACTAAGACCAACCCTAATTTATTTATTCTATACAAAAGGGAGATCCTAATGGTTAGTGAGGTTTTCTAATCCTAAAGAGCAAAAGGAAAAGAAAGAAGAAGGATGCAACTTACTTCCTAAGGAAGGTAAGTTGGTCCTAACAAAGGGGAAAATCCTACCAAACACAAATATGGGAGGTAAAGGAAATTAATGCATAAAAGAAATGCATAAAAAAATAAAGGATAAGGTGGAGGAAACTTACCTTAATCTTCACCTCTATAAAACAAAGGTTAATGTTGCATTTTATTAAAAATAATAAGGCAAACACACACCAATTAAATCCTAAGGCAACTTGGACCTAAACTAGACTCAATCTAAAGTTTAAGGGTGCCTAAACTATGCTAAACTAAAATTCAGCAACTATTTACAGCACTCAAACACACAATCAGCTATGAAAACAAAGCATAGCACAAGTCAGCTTTTTACAGCCAGCATGCAGCATGAAAAAGTAGGTGTAAAAGATTACAAACAGCATGCAAACAAACAAACAGCACACATTTTACAGCACCTATATGCAAAAACAACTATGAAATGCAAAATCCAGAATTGATTATTTTCATTTTTTAATGCACAAACTCAATGAATATGCACCAATTCCATCATGAACATACATTTAAACATGGATCATCATATATAAATGCAAGAACATGAACATTTTTGAAGATTATGCAAGAATGCATCACATGGTTGATTATGCAAGAAGTAATGCAAAATGTAGCATATGAAACATGGCATATGGACATGATGGTTATTGATTATGAACATGCAATATGATAGCTCAAACATAATGTCAAACGCAATGCAAAATTCAGAAGTGAATTGATATGGATGATGTGATCAAGTATGCAACAAAATGCAACCAAATGCATATACATACATGATTATGCAACATGCAGCATCTTGATACAATGAAATGCAAAATGATTTAATGCAACATGCAACATGTAAAAACAGAATGCTAAGTGATTATTACGTGCCAAATAATGCATGAACATAGCAACAAAATGTAAGGTATCAAGGTATGCACAAATAAACACAAAAATGCATAATACGCGACATGAACGGAATCGCGTCGAAACGAATCGAAATTGGGGAATGAGCTACTAGAAATGGACCCAAAAATTCCCTAAAATCAATACCTAAACATGTATGAGCATTAGAGGCACTAAAAAGCAAGATTGAGCAATCAAATAACCTAAAAATCCAAAAATCAACAGCGTTAACCGGTTAACCATATGCGTTAACTGGTTAACGGACCCTGGACAACACTAATTTGTGGCTAAACGCACGCATTAACCGGTTAACCAAATGCGTTAACCAGTTAACGCTGAACAGAATTGAAAAAAACCTTTTGAAATAAGTGCTTTTGGCCACAAACTCACTTCTAATGATCCCTAACATTCCTAGGAACATGCTAACACTAATTTCTACTTAATTGGGACTTATTTACACATGATAGAACCTATAACTATCAACACTTTAAATCCAAATCCAACAAAAATCACAAATCATAAGCAAACATAATCGAAACGAAACGATTTCAAACAAAGCGAAAAAAAAGCAATTAAGGAATGCCGAAATGGCGAGATGAAGAGAATAACTTAAAGAAGAAGTGATTAAGATCACCAACCTACGAAGCGGAGAAGTGCTTCGGTAATTGTTGTAAGAATCGGAGCTTGATCGAAGAGAAAACCAAGAAAACCGAGAAACCGCAAAATAAATGCGTTCTTGATGCTTGAACCTTTGTGCACTTCTGATAAGCCGAAATCTTCAACAAAATCACTAGCTTCTTCTTCTACAATCCACAATCAATGGAGGTTGGAGGCTTAAGCTTCAAGATCTTCAAGTTTCAATGTGAAACCTGAAGAGCTTATTCACAAAAAGCTTTGGTGAAAGGAGGGAAAATGGAGGAAAAGTGAGAGAGAAAAAGTGATTGTGAAAGAGTGAAAAAATGGAAAATTGTGGGAACCCTTTACATTGAAGTGATTAAGGAATATATAGAGGCTAGGCTTGGAGCTAGGTTTGGTATGGAATTAGGTTTGGGGCCCAAAAATTAGGTTTGGGATCAAAAATTAGGTTTGGTAGTTAGTTAGGGTTAGGGTTGGAAAAGGGAATATTCCTTGGAATACTCTAGAAGATGGTAGAACATGGTGGAAGTTTCTAAGGGAAATGGAGTGGAATTGAAGTGGAAAAATGAGATGGAAAGAATGAAAGGAAGTGTGGAAAGAAAGTGGAAGGAAAAGGGAAAGAAAAGGGAGAGAAAGGTGAATTCTTCCCTTTTTGGTTGGTTAGTTTGGAAATGGTTTGGATATTTTTTGGGATGTTATTTTTCTCTTGAACTCCAATGTTTGGCAAGCCTCGATCGACCACACACCTCATGCAAAGGATGATGATTTATTATTTTTTTCAGATGCGATGCAATGATATGCGGAATGATGCAAGAATGAAGCGTAAATTGCTCGAGGTTGATGATAAATAAGAGGGAAAATTTTGGGGTGTTACACCTATGAGTTCCACAGAGGTGCGCCTGGACATACCATATAGAAATGTTATGCATTCTAGAATCAGGTGCAAGACTTGGTGGAGTCAAAGGATCTGACCTTTACTCAAAGAGGCCCAAATGTAAAGACTAACCCCATGCCCCCACATGGTGGAGGAGCGGTTAATGCTATAGAAGAGGAAGATGATCATGAGTTAATCCTGAAGGTAGAAGATGTTCAAACTCCGATGGTTGAAATTGGGAAACAATTGAAGAAATCTGGTTTGATGTTGGTGAAGGATGAAGGTATTGATCATTCCGAGGAAGATATTAGGGAGTGTCTGCAAGGACTCCTCAATCAAGGTTTGATACAGATTGAAAGACGAGGAAAGAAAAAGAGCAAGATGGTGGCTACAACCGAGCTGTATTATGATGCGCCGCAGAATCCAAATATTGTCGCTCCTATAGTCATGGAGTATTCAATTCCCTACACTGGAGAGAATAACCAAGTTGTACCTTGGAGTTATGAGCCCGTAAATGCTAGACAAGGACAGAGGAGGCAGCCCATCAATATTGAAATACCTGTTGTAACATCCATTGTTGGTCCAAGTGGGATGACTCGTAGTGGACGAGTGTTTGCGCCAAGACTAGTAGAGCTGCCAGCCAATCCAAAACAGAAGACGATTACTTCACCAGTTGCCACTCATGTTCCTCAAGGGTCACCAATAGATCCATCTTCTCCAAAATCTGCATTCACTCAGAAGGAGGCGGAAGAGTTCTTGAAATTATCAAGAAAAGCGACTACAAGGTAGTCGATCAGCTGAATCAGACTCCTGCTAAGATATCTATGCTAGCTTTATTACTCAGTTCTGAAGCACATAGATCATCGTTGCTTAAAGTGTTAAGTGCAGCCCATATCACAAAAGACATTATGGTAGCTCAGTTCGATGATGTAATAGCCTGTGTTACAATCGGTAATTTCCTTGGCTTTAATGATGATGAGCTCACTGCTGATAAGAAAAACCATAATAAAGCCTTGCACATCTCTATAAGGTGTGAGGATACATTGTTGTCAAGGGTGTTGGTGGACACTGGTTCTTCCTTAAATGTGATGCCTAAAACAACTCTAGAAAGAATGCTTGTTCAAGGAGTGGTTATGAAGCCAAGCGCGTTGATAGTAAAAGCATTTGATGGTTCCAGACGTGCGGTTATAGGAGAAGTGGATCTCCCAATCAAAATAGGACCAACATTTTTCACCGTTACTTTCTAAGTAATGGATATCCATCCTGGGTATAGCTGCCTTTTGGGAAGACTATGGATTCACAATGCAGGGGCTGTCACATCTACCTTTCACCAGAAACTGAAGTTTCCCATGCAGACTCGAATAGTAGTGATTGGAGGAGAGGAAGATATTCTGGTGAGTCACTTGACTTCATTCCGGTATATTGATGTTGAAGGCGAGACAGTTGAGACACCATTCCAATCCTTTGAAATAGTGACTATGCTAGCAGTACAACGAGATTCTGAGCGCCAACGGCCGTCAATGTCGATGGCATCCCTGAAGGGAGCTTTAGCTGTCTTAGAAACCGGAAATACACATGGTTGGGGAAAAGTTGTCGAAGTGCAAGATAAAAGAGATACGTATGGCATTGGTTATCAGCCATCTTCCAGCACAACAATGGTCTCATCATATGAAGAGCAGGGTCAGCTTCCTCTGGTGAGTGAAACATTTACAAGTGCCGGATACATCTTTGAAGGCCATGCTGCAATGATCTCCGACGAAGACTATCATGAAGTGACTTGCAACTGGATCCGTCAAGCCGATCCCGGAGAAGAGCTAGAGAATTGGAAGACTGTTGAGATTCCTCGGTTTATTTACCCTCAAGAGTAATTTTACTTCTTTTCAAAACCATATGCTCTGCCCAAGGCATTTTGGAATGTTGTAGGGCCACTGATGTTTTAAAAATTTGATTATCAATAATAAATCAACAATTTGCATTCAATTTTTGTTCTATTTCTTTCGCATTTTCTTTTATAATAAAATGGCAATATTTTAATGCACGCACTTTCTAAAATAATTGCATAAATCATAAACATGCAGAAACACCATCGAGGTCCTTGATAACAATGCTGCTATGGTCCTATATGACTTTGATTGTCCGATCAACCAAGCGGAGGAAGAAGGCGAGGAAGATTGTGAATTCCCTGAGGAGCTAGCCCGACTACTCAAACAGGAAGAGAAGGTCATCCAGCCGCACCAAGAAGACATTGAAGTTATCAACCTGGGGTCTGAAGAGGATGAACGAGAGGTGAAGATAGGTGCCTCTCTACAAACTGAAGTAAAGACAAGACTGATATAGCTTCTTCATGCTTATGCTGATGTGTTCGCATGGTCATATCAGGATATGCCCGGGCTGAATACTAATATTGTCGTACATAAGTTACCACTCAAGGAAGAATGTCAGGCCGTCAAGCAGAAGTTAAGAAGAACTCGTCCGAACATGGCTCTCAAGATTCGAGAAGAAGTAAGAAAGCAGTTTGACGCTGGATTTCTAGTAGTAGCTAAATACCTACAATGGATTGCCAACATCGTACCAGTTCCAAAGAAAGATGGAAAGGTCCGCATGTGTGTCGATTACAGAGACCTGAATAAAGCTAGTCCTAAAGACGATTTCGCACTACCTCATATCGATGTATTGGTGGATAATACAGCTCAGTTTTCAGTGTTCTCTTTTAAGGACGGTTTCTCTGGATACTGTCGCTCCTTGGATTTCCATCCTGGTACAAACGCGAAAGTGGCGCGGAAAGAATAGAGTCGCCAGCCAGGCATTTTTATCCCGAAGGAACGGGAATGGTAATGCTGCACAAACCAGAAGAAAATAAAAGGAAGGACACGGGTCCTGCGAACCAAAGAGACTGAGCTCGGGAGTCGGTTACGACCTGGGAAGGTATTAGCACCCCAGATCGTCCGCCGTACCCGACGGGATCCACGCTTGCAAAGAAATCTGTTTCAAAGGGTGAAGGAATGAAAGCTGCTGCAAAAAAAATAAAATGAACTGGATAAAAGAAAAGAAAAGGAAACTGGAAAAGGAATGAAAAGGATGAATGTAGGGAAAATAAAGATTATGCTCGAACGAACCCTACCCTGCTGCCTACATACCTCATCTGGACAATGAGGATCAGAGTCGCCGTAGTTCCCCTAACTAGGGGTGGAAAAGATTGCTTGTGTCTTAAGGCTTGAACTGCCTATGCCAATGCTCATGTGTTGCAGGCTCGCACGAAGAGTGCGTTACCGTCTTGCAAAGTGACAAGTAGGAGCAAGTTTGAGGACAGAGAGAAGGATATGAGAAAAGAAGTCCCGAAGGAGAGACGCTTATTGTTTGTCCAGTGTTTTTTATGAGTTTTCTTCTTTGAAGTTTGCATAGGTAAGTGTACCTAAGTCTTACTCAATGGGATGTGTACTTCTTACATCATCCCGAAATGGAATGCGCAAGAGGCACACCTAGCTATGGAGGAAATCCCCAAATCTAGTCTCGCAAGTGAAGGCTCAGACACACTGACCTATTGGCATTTATTAAGTGTTTTTGTGATTTTTGATTAAGAAGTATTTTTTAGCTTTTCTTCGTGAAGTAATCTCATGCTAAGACCTATCCACCACGAGGGATATCTTACACCTCGCCCCGAAATGGAACGCGTGCAATTATCTCATAGAAAAGTCTCGTGTCACATGAGAAGACTCGTCATTTATTAAAGTGGTTTAAAGTTAAATTTGAAGATGAGAAGAGAGAGCACCAAAAGGATCTCAAAGGTAAAATCTGATGGGGAAGACTACTCCTAATGTTGTCATGCATGGAAAATCCTAGGTTAGTGAGGTTTACTATCCTAAAGAAGGAAGAGATAAGAATAGAAAGAGGAGAAAGAAGAAAAGGAGAAGAAAGCTAGAGAGGAGAAAGAGAACAACATGGTGGCACAAAGCACCCCAAAACTCAAAAAGCAAAAGCAAAGTAAAAGAGGAAAGAAGAAGAATTGAAATGTGGATAAACATCCACACTTCGCTTACCATGAGCCCCTGAAATGTTAGCAAAAATCCAACAAATTGATCAACATAAACATAGAATTAACATGCTCAAAAGTTCTAGCAAACAAGGATCAAACAACATGCCAAGCATTGCAAACATATGACTTACGCGTCGAAAACATGAAAGCATACATCAATCAGCAAGCAAATCACCCTAAAATAGCATGTTTAATGATCCATGGCAATTAAAACAAGCAAGGGGATCAAACAAGCTCAAAACAGCCCCAAAAAGTCATTATGCTTCAGTGTTAACCGGTTAACCTAATGCGTTAACTGGTTAACCAGCTCAATCCTACACAAAATACGCAAAAAATAGATGCGTTAACCGGTTAATTATATGCGTTAACCGGTTAACACTGTTAAAACAGCAGCAAATCCTGCAAAACCAGCAACTCAAACCAGCTTATTCAAATAATCTTACACCAGACCAGCAATCAATTATACATGGAAAAATTAGATCAATTCACCTTATTCATAGCATTAAGCTCATGAATAATAACATTCGGATCCGGATACAAATCAACTACTCAATTCATGCAACACAATCAAATACACAAGCATATGATAGATCTAAAGCACAAGCATGCAAATAAGCTAAAAACAGAGCTAGATCTGAAATTAACCAACCTACAAAGCTGAGTGATTTGGAAAATTGAGAGAAAAAGTGAGAAAATTATGAGTGAGATAAGTCAAAATTCAGAAATGAGAGTGAAAAATGAGGGAGAGTCCTCTTGGTTTGGAGGGAAATGGAATAAATATGGTTTAGGTTTGGGGCTCAAAATTTTGGTTGGGGATCCAAAAATATGGCTTGGCATTAGCTTAGAAAGTGATTAGGATTTAGCATTGGAATGAGGCTTGGATAAATGCTCTAGATCATTCTCCCAAATTCAAATTAATTCAAATGAATAAAAATCAGAAAATTGGAAAATGGAGCCAAAAACACACATGCTGAACTTGCTGGAAAAATTCAAATTTTGCAGCCGTTAACCGGTTAACCATATGCGTTAACCGGTTAACGCAGGAAAAATTTGAATTTCCCTCCTTTTGGTGGGAACCTTCAAAAATAAGCCGGCGCCAACCGTTCCGAGCTGATTTTGATCCTCATCCTTTCTTTTTTAGGGCTCTGAACATGATACCAGGGTGGTGCAAAATGATCCTGTGAGCTTCTTGCCAAGTCACCATGCTTTTGATTTTGACTTGCAATGCTTCAAATTTCCTGGATGGTTGATCATATGCCTTATGCTAGAACATGTGAGTGTTATGCTTCATTTTTCTATGCAAAATGCTAAGGATATGACATGCTTATGATGATTATGATATGATGATGATGCTAAAACAGAAGAGGGAAAATTTGGGGTGTTACAGCTGCCCCTATTCAAGCAACTGTTAAACTGAAAAGGACGGTAGCACGGGCTATCGACCGTTCAAGATGAATTGTGATTGAATACCAAGAAGACCTGAAATTTGCACTCTGCTGGAGAATGCAAGCAATGGGAAATAAACCCAACCAAATGATGCTTTGGCGACTAGAGTGGAGAAAAAAAAACATGACGAGCTCCTTCCATATTGAACTGTTATGCCAGGTAAGGAAAACTTAGACAGACGAGCCTTCTTCGAACAAACCTGTTACGCCAGGTGCTGGACATACGAGCCCTCTTCAAAGAAACCTGTTACGCCAGGTGCTGGACATACGAGCCCTCATCAAACAAACCTGTTACGCCAGTTGCTGGACATACGAGCCCTCATCAAACAAACCTGTTATGCCAGGTGCTGGACATACGAGCCCTCTTCAAACAAACCTGTTACACCAGGTGCTGGACATACGAGCCCTCATCAGACAAACCTGTTACGCCCGGTGCTGGACATACGAGCCCTCATCAAACAAATTTGTTACGCCAGGTGCTGGACATACGAGCCCTCATCAAACAAACCTGTTACGCCAGGTGCTGGACATACGAGCCCTTATCAAACAAACCTGTTACGCCATGTGCTGGACATACGAGCCCTCATCAAACAAACCTGTTACGCTAGGTGCTGGACATACGAGCCCTCATACATTTTGCAAAAATGTATGACTTGAGACGGACGAATCTCCTTCGGATAAACCTGTTACGCCAGGACCGGTGATGCACTTAAGTCTGTGGGATAGACATGCATAAACAGGATAGACAAACCCTCCTCATATATTAACCGTGGATATATGGTCTAAGACAGACGAGCCTTCTGGATAAACCTGTTACGCTAATAGGATTGGATGAACCCTTCCTCACAAATCTTGTGTAGATAAGTGGTGCTTGAGACAGACGAACCTCCTTCGGATAAACCTGTTATGCCAGGACCGATAACCATTTTGACATTTAAACCCACCGTCAGGACTTCAAACCTCTTCAATACAGACGAGCATTGGATAAAATCAAGCTATCTGCTAAGGAAATGGTATTGAGCAATCCATAACCAAGAATATGAGCACGGCTCAAACAACGAGGAGTAACATCAAGCGATTTACAACTCGGACAAGATCAAGCGATCTGCTAAGGAAATGGTATCGAGCGATCCATCACCAGGGATATGAGCACGACTCAAACAACGAAGAGTAATATCAAGCGATTTACAACTCGGACATATCTTTTGGTACGACACCAGGCGACTACTGGCTTGCCACAGCGACGGTGGACTTTAACGGCGTTGCAATATCGAGCGATTTGCAAACTAAACAAGATCGAGTGATCTGATAGGGGAATGGTATCAAGCGATCCATTCACAATAGGTCCGTTGACACGGGACAACGCGATCAGTACAAGACTAGTTGATTTGAGAGGAGAGTAACAACTCTGCGAGGGAGAATACCATTTGTAACTCCGTTGGGTATGGGAACATTCTGACTAACGTTATGTTGAGGAAATGACCAAGATATCCTGGAAATACTTGGTCGAGGAGTGGAATGTGAACAAAAGTCTGCATTACTTTGTCGCATCGGCCAAAAATAAATTGGCGACCTCACTGGGGATATTTCAACTCTTCAGGGAAAAAATTATCTTCCGACTCGGCTGGGGAAATGCTTCATCAATCCTATTGCAGGAGAGAGAAATCTGATAATTCTAAACTCTGTGGGGAGATGCGAGGCCTTCAGCTGCCTGCTGGGAATACTTCATAGTGGAAAATCCACTTGGGATACAAACTTTTCAATTAGCCTTGGAGATCTGCTGGGGATTCCAATTTCTCTAACTCAGCTGGGGAACATTCTTCTTTGGGAGATATGACACCATCCTGCAAAACCTGCAACAACAAAAGACACATATGTGCCTCGGGGACTTGCATGGTATGATATGTTCATCCATCGTCACCCGACACTCAAAGATGGTTTGAAATGTTTCCCTGAAATGTCATTTTTTCATTTAGAAAACAAACACCATGTTTTAAATGCAATGTTCTTTTTTGCCAAAAATTCAGGACATTTTTGCAAACAAAAATAAACACAACACAGCTTTTTGACTGAATATTCTTTTATTGAAAGGCCTCTGAATAGGAAAATTTTTACATCAGGAAGCAACCACCTGGAAAGAGGTAGCTACCATAAAATTGAGAAAATAAACTATCCTAATGGCAATGGGCACGGCATCCCAATGAATTTCCTTCTTGCTATGACCAGTATGTCTTCAAAACTTCCCGTTCTTGCCTTTGCTTTCTGAAAAGACGGGTGGACTGATTCCTATCCTTTTGATATTTTCAGGCTGTACGAAACTGATTTGGTTTAGATTACCCGGATCGCAGTTGTTCGCTTATTCTCTTGTTTTGCGTGGATCGCCCTTTCGGGTTTTCAATCCACCGGGATACCCTTTTTTGCCTGAGCTGTCCGATGTGGCTTTTCAACTCAGCGGGTGTACAATTTTTTATTTGTGTTCCCTAACTTTTGCCCGAGCTTTTTATTCTGTTTTTATCTCGCGGGGATGCCCTTTTCTTGCCTGGACTTTAATTCTATTTTTGTGTCTAGCAGGTCTTTTTATGCGAAGTATTTTTTAACTGCGTCCGAGTTAACAGGAGACTGGAAATCTTCTCCATCCATAGTAGTGAGCATCAGTGCTCCACCTGAGAAAACTTTCTTTACTATGAACGGGCCTTCGTAGTTTGGGGTCCACTTGCCCCTGTGATCTGAACCTGGAGGAACGATCCTTTTGAGCACAATCTCGCCTACTTGATACTCTCGAGTACGTACTCGTTGGTCGAAAGCTCTCTTCATTCTCCTTTGATAAAGCTAACCATGACAGATAGCTGCTAATCTCTTTTCCTCAATTATACATAACTGATTGTATCGAGCACGTACCCACTCAGCCTCATCAATCTTCACATCCATCATCACACGCAATGAAGGAATTTCTACCTCGACAGGCAAGACTGCCTCCATACCATATACTAATGGGAAAGGAGTTGCCCTGGTTGACGTCCTGACTGACGTTCGGTACCCATGCAGCGCAAATGGTAACATCTCATGCCAATCCTTGTAAGTGACAACCATCTTTTGCACAATCTTCTTAATATTCTTATTTGCTACCTTTACCGCACCATTCATCTTTGGTCGGTAAGGAGAAGAATTGTGATGTTGAATCTGAAAGTCCCGACACAATTCTGCCATCATCTTGTTATTCAAGTTGGAACCATTGTCAGTAATGATTCGCTCGGGCACTCCGTATCTGCAGATGATGTCTCTCTTCAAAAATCTGGCTACCACTTGACGAGTGACATTGGCATAAGATGCTGCTTCAACCCACTTAGTGAAGTAATCAATCGCGACCAAAATGAAACGATGACTGTTTGAAGCAGTAGGCTCTATTTTCCCGATCATATCAATGCCCCAAATATAAAAGGACCAAGGAGATGACATGAAGTTGAGAGGGATGGGAGGAACATGCACCTTGTCTGCATAAATCTGGCACTTGTGGCACTTACGGGCGTACAAACAACAGTCTGCATCCATTGTTAGCCAATAGTACCCCGATCTCAACAACTTCTTAGCCATTGCATGTCCTCCTGCATGAGTACCGAAAGACCCCTCGTGGACTTCTAACATTAACAGGCTTGCTTCGTGTCTATCCACGCATCTGAGAAAAACCATGTCAAAGTTTCTCTTATACAAAACTCCATCTGTATTCAAGAAGAAGCTAGCAGCAAGTCGTCTTAAGGTCTTCTTCTCCATCTGAATACAAAACTCCATCTGTATTCTTTTATCTTTTCAAAGGTTCTTTGACAGTCCTCATTCCACCTGACCGTTTGCTCTTTTCTCAACAATTTGAATATTGGCTCACACGTGGCAGTTAGATGAGATATGAACCGTGAAATGTAGTTCAATCTCCCTAAAAACCCGCACACGTCTTTTTCTATTTTCGGTGCAGGCATATCTTGTATTGATTTTACTTTTGCAGGATCCACCTCGATTCCTTTCTGGCTAACAATAAAACCCAGCAATTTTCCGGAACGCACTCCGAAAGTACACTTGTTTGGATTCAACCTCAGCCTATACTTTATCAATCTATCAAACAGCTTTTTGAGGTTGACCTAATGCTCTTCTTCGTCCCGGGACTTAGCAATCATGTCGTCCAAATAGCATTCAATTTCTTTGTGTATCATGTCGTGGAACAATGTGACCATAGCCCGCTGATACGTTGCCCCAACGTTCTTCAACCCAAAGGGCATAACCTTGTAGAAGAATGTACCCCACAGGGTAATGAACATTGTTTTCTCCATGTCTTCTGGTGCCATTTTGATCTGATTATACCCGGAGAAGCCATCCATGAAAGAAAATATCGAGAATTGAGCGGTGTTATCTACCAGCACATCAATGTGAGGTAATGGAAAGTCATCCTTCGGACTTGCTCTGTTTAGATCCCGATAATCAATGCACATCCGAACTTTGCCGTCTTTCTTTGGCACAGGCACAATATTAGCTACCCAAGGTGGGTAACTAGTTACGGTTAGGAATCTGGCATCCCACTGCTTTTGGACTTCCTCCTTGATCTTCATCACCATATCAGGACGAGTTCTTCTCAGCTTTTGTTTTACCGAAGGACAGTCTTCTCTTAGTGGCAGCTTATGCACAACAATGTCAGTATCTAGTCCTGGCATATCTTGATACGACCAGGCGAAGATATCCACATATTCACGTAGCATACCAATCAACTTCTTATTTACCTCGACCTGCAGACTGGCCCCAATCTTTATCTCTTTCTTTACCTCTTCAGTCCCGATGTTGATGATCTCTATCTCTTCCTGATGAGGCTGAATGACCCTTTCCTCTTGTTTCAACAACCTGACCAATTCTTCGGGGAGTTCACAGTCTTCCTCAACCCCTTCATCAGCTTGGTAGATAGAATTGTCGAAGTCATGCGTGGTCATAGTAGGAACATTATCACTAGAATCCGGATGATCAATACTTCACAGATGATGTGCTTATTTCAGAATCTGTTCTTTTTTCAAAAGAGACGCAAACACACAAACAAAAAGAAAAGGAAAAACATTGCCATTTTATTTTTTTGTGAAAAATTTAAAACGAAAGAAAGAGAACAAAATTTGCTTGAAAAATGTCCTTTATTTCATGGAAAAAATAAATGCATTAAAAGCATGGTGGCCCTACAAATGGATCCGTGCACCTTGGGCAGAGTGCAGGATTGACATGCAGCATGATGAAAAGGAAACAAGTAAATTACTTTGATTGCCAAGTAACTTGAACGAAATCCTCGGCAGACCTGTTCCTGAGCTCCTCCCCAGGTGCACATGGGTGAATCCAGCTATCCCAGTCGTAGTCATTGTCCGCTTTTTCACTTGTTGCACAGATGTTGTTGCGATCGAGCATTCCGGCGCTTGTGAAAGTTATGGATTTATTACCCTGGGACCATTTGGACCCACCTGACTGGTAACCAAGACCGAACTTGTCATCTTTCTTTTCCAACTCTAGCAACTTGCCCCAGCCCTAGGCGCTTCCTAATTGGACCACTTCTTTGGCTTGTTTGTAGGAGTAGATGGAGGTCTATTCCTTCTCGTTGTTCTTCTCTGCCGAAGCCAAAATACTAACATTGACTGCTTCAAAAGCTTGACACAACGTTTCATGAATTTCTCCGTCCATTTCCACGTATTTGAAAGTTGACAGGTGACTCACAAAAATGTCTTCTTCTCCACACACAGTGATCACCTGACCATCTACCACATACTTCAGCTTCTAATGCAACATGGATGTCACTGCACCTGCAGTATGGATCCAGGGACGTCCCAGCAAGCAACTGTAAGCAGGTTTAATATCCATGACATATAATGTGCTCTTGAACACTTGAGATCCTATCTTCACAGGTAGCTCAACTTCCCCGAACACAGACCTCCGGGACCCATCAAAGGCTTTCACAATTAAATCACTGGGTCGCAAAACAATGCTATCAACATTCAACTTCATCAAGGCCTTCTTAGGGAGCACATTGATAGAAGATCCGGTATCAACTAAGATATGTGACAGGACAGCACCCTTACACTCCATGGTGATGTGCAGTGCTTTGTTGTGATTGCGGCCTTCAGAAGTAAGATCTCTATCTGTGAAACCCAACCCATGGCTGGCGTTTACGCTGCCTACCACAGCCTCCAACTGGTTAACTTTTATCTCCTATGGTACATATGCCATTTGTAAAACTTTTAGCAGAGCCTCCCGGTTAGCTGGAGAACACATCAACAAGGACAGAATTGATATCTTGGACAGAGTCTGATTCAGCTGTTCAACTACTTTATAGTCACTCTTCTTTATTATTCTCATAAACTCTTCGACTTCTCTTTCAAAAGTACCTTGCCCGACAGTAGGAGTTGTCATTTCTTCGGTCACTATCTGTTTACCCTTAGCCTTTGCAGCAGCTTCAGCTTCAGGATCTCCTCTGAGAGCTTGAGGAGCAAAAAGACGCCCGCTTCTTGAAAACCACCAACTCCTCTGACATTCACCACAGTCGGGTCAATTGTCACCGCTTTACTCTCCACCTTCTGACCTTCCACATACACATCCGAGCCATAATGCCACGGGATAGCTTTGTCATCAGCATAAGGAACTGGTCCTGGAACAGTAATGGTAACAGGACTAACCTCTGGAACATATATAGTCACCGGCTCTCTCCGGGAAGGAACTTCAGTAGGATCGAAGTAAATTGTTATGGTACACACAATTACTTCTATCATCAACCCTATCAAACTGTAGCGATCCCTCGTCAATCAGATATTGCAGTCCAATCTTCAGGTCTTCACATCCATTAACTGAACTCAAACACCCTTCACAGTCATAACCACACCCCGGGAATACTTGTCCTTTCAACAGTTTGTCTTTCACCACCAACAATGGAGTCTTCACTTCTTCCACATTCAGAATCAAGCTTAACCTCTCACCACCGTCCACAACATTTATCCTTGCCCCTCCATGGTTTGGAATGGGGTTTGATGTAACATTTGGAGGCGGTGCGAAGTTAATCGCCTTTGAATCAATCAAGTCTTGAACTTTATGCTGTAATACCCTGCACTTCTCTGTTGGATGCCTGGGAGCTCCTGAGTGAAACGCGCATCTTGCGTTAGCATCATACCCCACTGGAAGCTCTCCAGGTGGAGGTGGTGCTAACGTCCTCAATTGAACCAAGTTCAAGTCTAACAACCTTTGCAGCAATGTCGTGTACATCATTGGAATGGCTTCCAGTACCCTATTAGCTGGAAGAGCTTGTCTCTGTTGATAGGGTCTTTGCTGATAATTATTGCGTTGCGGCTGTTGTTGTTGTTGCTGTTGTGGTTGAGTTTGTTGCACAAGGCTTGATGGAATAGTGACAGCTTCCACTTGCTCATAGGATCTTCTGTATCCCCGACCCCGACCTCGGCCGTACACAGCATTAGTTTCCCCTTCTCTTCTTCGCGGAGGTCCATTAAAAGCTTTTCTTATGCCGCTTGAGCTACCTGCACCGGGGTCTTGAATCTTCCCCATCTTCAAAAGAGTTTCAACCCTCTCTCCTGCTATCACAATGTTATTGAACTTTGTTGCTGAACAAGACGCCAACCTCTCAATGAACACCCCCTGTAGTGTTCCTATTAACATATCCGCCATCTCATTTTCCAACAAGGGAGGTTGTACTCTAGAAGCAAGAGAACGCCACCTCTGAGCGTACTCTTTAAACCCTTCTTTAGCATTCTGAGACATGGTCTGCAACTGAGTACGATTTGGAGCCATATCCAAATTGTACCGATACTGCTTCACAAATGCCTCTGCTAGATCCTTCCAGCTTCGGATATTAACCCTGCTCAGCTTCATGTACCACTCCAAGGAAGCCCCACAAGGTTATCTTGGAAGTAATACATCCACAGCTTCTCATCATCGGTGTGTGCAGCAATTCTTCCGACAAAAGACTGGAGGTGAGTCCTTGGGCATGTCGTGCCATTGTACTTATCGAAATTAGGGACCTTGAACTTGTAGGGAATTCTGACCCCTGGCACCAAGCCCAAGTCAGTGATATCAAACCCCAGAGAACTCTGAGATTGAATGGCACGGATCTGCTCAGGGATCTCTTCAAACTTTCTATTCATGTCAATTCCTTTTCCTTCTGCCTCATCCAGCAAGGTAAACTGTTTATCTTGTCCATCCATCTGCACATTGTTCAGTCCATCATTAATAATAGTAATCCCTGGTTGCGCCACGGGGATTTCAACTTGATGGGCGCCATCCACATTGTGATTACCTCCATCTGCGGTCCCATTGTTCCTAGCCTGATTGTTTTCCACCATCTCGCGCAAGCGCTCTTGAGTTTGACCCATCCCAGCCATGAGGGTCATGAAATTATCCATTCTTATTCTCAAATCAGCCAGATCTGCTTGCATCTGTTCCATTTCTCTTTCTATGTTCACCTTGGTAGGGTATCTGTGTATAGTTGGCTGTCTCTGAATCTTCTTAGGAGCTATAGTGCCTGAAACAGAAAAGACATTAGGAACCTGTGGTCATACCTACAAAACAAGAAGAAATGGTGATATGTATGCAATGCAATTGTTTATGCTTTCAAACTCCAGGCCATTCATGCCCGGTTCCGATTTTTATTAAAGGAATCCAGATGGCTTTTGACCCTCGACCTTAAGAAGACCTTTGCATCAAATCAAATTCAAATAACCGTAACAGCCTAAATGCCAACACATACAGGAAATAGAGAACTGCATAATATAAATCAGCCCACGAGGCAAAAGTAACAGAATCCCCTGTAAGGTAAGAGTCTATAAGAAAAACATACAAAATCAAGATTCCTACAACATGTCTGTAGGTAATCCGGATACCGAAAAAACAAACTAGAAAGCAAGACTGCTGCTTGAAGGCTCTGATCCTTCCTCACTAAGTCCCAGCTCAGACCTAGCCTTCTTGATTCCAGCCATCAACTTGAGTCTTCAATCTCATTAAGCGCTTCTTCTAATGCTTGCTGACTCTTCACCAACTGTTGAGCCTTCTCTCTTCGGATCTTGGGGGCTTGTTCTACTTCTTCCTTTTTGAAGGCCATTTGTACCTCGAAAAACTCTTCCTTTTCTCTATACTGCTTCTGCTCCTGTTCCCTTTGGCCCTGTAACCAAACAATGGACTGGCGAGCTTCTTTAAGATTCTTCAAAATCTTCTTACGTTCCACTTCTCTTTTTGATTCCATTAGACCCAGTCTCTGAACGTGAGCTTCTCTCCCAGCAAACTCCTTTTCCTTAGTTTCCAAGGTGATCTGCATCTTCTGTAGCTTTTCCTCTGCTTCATTCTTAGCACGATGGGCAAGGTGGTACAAGTTAACCATTTCAGCATTCTCTACCCGGACCTCGCGCAACTGAGTTTCCAACTTCTTGTATTCTTCTAAGGGAACCGTGGTATTAGGCTCAGTCGTTGGAGGAACTGGTGGGGAAAATGGTAGCAAGACCATCTTGGCCCTATTCTTCAACCAAGCTTCGTACTCCGGAAAAGTTTGATTGTTACACTTTCCAAAGCTAGCCACTCCTTCTCTTTTGATGCACTTCCAAGCTCCAGCAGCTTTTCTCACCAAAGGCATATTATCCTTCACCGGGAAATAGAATGTAGGAGCCAATTTCAACTCTTCTGGGACCTCTCTCAAAGCATACCCCAAATGTCTCCTCAACAAGATCGGGTTATAATTGATTCCCCCAGTCACTCCCAATAGAGGTACACTAAGGTAACTCCCACAACCGGTGATGAAACGTGTACCCTGAAGCCTCTGAGTAATCCATCTAACATATTTAGCGAACAACTTCTCCAACTTCTGAGCTCACACCAAAGTATGATCACTAAACACACCGGTACTAGGCAAGTGCCTCATGAACCACATATGGAACAAAGGAGCACAGCAGCAAACTAAACCTCCTCGTTTCTTTTCAGTCTTATAATGCACCGAGTAATACAAATCTCCCAGCAGCGTATGTACATGATTCTTCAGCAAGAATAGATGGATGGCATTCATGTCTATGAATTTCTCCATGTCTGCAAACAAAATGATGCCATAAATAGAGAGGGCCAGAATGGCACACACAGAATCCCACTCTTCTTTAACAGCCAACTCTTCAACCTTCTTCACTAAAGCCTCCAGAGAGAAACCAGATACACCCCCTTTAATAATAGTCAGAGACTCCACAACAGAAGGGCTTAAATAAAGAGCCTTGGCAATCGCTTCAGGTGTAGGTCTAATCATTTCAGCATTGAACTGAATCTGGTCTCGAATAGGAACTCCCAAGATCAAAGCATACTCCTCCAGCAAAGGACCTAACTGAAAATCAGGAAAAGTGAAACATCGAAGATGAGGATCATAGTACTGAAGTAGAGTATGAATGGCGCTTCTTTCAGAGGGATCTAACTCTACCACCACATCCAGAATGCTCCCATAAGCCTTCCTGAACCTCTCCACATGATTGGGCGTGATCAAATTCACCATCTTCTTTAACAGGCCAACCTTAGTGTCAAAAAAATTGCAATGAATGTTCTGCTTACGAGAATCTTCCATCTCTGAACAGGATACCGGAACCGGAAACAATGATATGAACCTGTGAATGAAAGCAAAACATGATTAATGATGAAATGAAAATGCAAAGACACATGATCAATCCATAACTGTCTGGATACTGGATGTCAGAGCCACGTGATCAGAAACCCGAATTCTCTGAATAATAACTCATAAGCACTCAGATAATCTCAGATAAACCCAGTCAAGAACCAGATAATCTCAAGAACTTCGGAATCAAAGTAACTGTATCAGAACATAAGACTGTACTGGTAACGAAGGTATGATGAGGTTAAGGGTTTCTGCAAACCTGTAAACCCCTCCCAATCTCACGGGTGTGCTCCGGGTCAAACATCACGGACTCTCAAAGCCGAATAGCAATAATACTTTCACCATTTCCGAGAAATGGCTCATGACCAAATCAGGGAATCGGTTTGGCATTATATACTACGCAGGGAGGCCTCAGCTGAGTCCGGGAAAACAAGCATCCCTTATAAGTCCCAAGCTTCAAGCGCTGAAATCGAGAAACAATAGTACATTCAGCCCGTAGGATACAGTAATATTGTCATACGACCAGATGCTTTGACTGAGTTCCTATAAGAAAACCAGGTCATCCTATGCGAGTCCCCGGTGGACCCTCGGGTGCGAATGGGTTTGCCACAGAATGTGGTCTACCACTATCACCACTGGAGAGGGTTGTTTCCACAAAGGTTCTCAATGATCGCTCCCCAGATGCACATAACTATCAAGGTCCTATCCCGAAGTGGAGGAAATCCCCACACAAGATATTTCCAAGACAGTCGCAGTCTAGGTGTGAAACACATCGCCACTCATCATGCCACATGCGAGTAAAACGTGTCCACGCTAATCCTAGGGTGCACTCAAGCCGGGTATTTGGCTTATCTCTCAGTAACAATATCACCCGAGTCCCACCAAACAGAAGAAACCCAGTCCAGTAATAATATATGATGCATGAAAATAAATACTGAAAACTGTAAATAAAGTTGTAAATAAAACTGTAAATAAAACAACAGCAAAATAAACAGGCGACAACAAACAATCAACACCCAACGAAACAAAAAAATGCAAGCGCTAGGAGAGACTCTCAAGCGAACCAGAGATTCTCTGGTTAGGAAGTTCCCAGCAGAGTCGCCAGCTGTCGCTCCCCGGATTTCCATCCTGGTACAAACGTGAAAGTGGCGCGGAAAGAATAGAGTCGCCAGCCAGGCATTTTTATCCCGAAGGAACGAGAATGGTAAGGTTGCACAAACCAGAAGAAAAGAAAAGGAAGGACACGGGTCCTGCGAACCAAAGAGACTGAGCTCGGGAGTCGGTTACGACCTGGGAAGGTATTAGCACCCCAGATCGTCTGCCGTACCCGACGGGATCCACGCTTGCAAAGAAATATGTTTCAAAGGGGGAAGGAATGAAAGCTGCTGCAAAGAAAATGAAATGAACTGGATAAAAGAAAAGAAAGGGGAACTGGAAAAGGAATGAAAAGGATGAATGTAGGGAAAATAAAGATTGTGCTCGAACGGGCCCTACCCCGCTGCCTACGTACCTCATCTGGACAATGAGGATCAGAGTCGCCGTAGTTCCCCTAACTAAGGGTGGAAAAGATTGCTTTAGTCTTAAGGCTTGAACTGCCTATGCCAATGCTCAGGTGTTGCAGGCTCGGACGACGAGTGTGTTACCCTCTTACAAAGTGACAAGTAGGAGGAAGTTTGCGGACGGAGAGAAGGATATGAGAAAAGAAGTCCCAAAGGAGAGACGCTTATTGTTTGTCCAGTGTTTTTTATGAGTTTTCTTCTTTGAAGTTTGCATAGGTAAGTGTACCTAAGTCTTACTCAATGGGATGTGTACTTCTTACATCATCCCGAAATGGAATGCGCAAGAGGCACACCTAGCTATGGAGGAAATCCCCAAATCTAGTCCCGCAAGTGAAGGCTCAGACACACTGGCCTATTGGCATTTATTAAGTGTTTTTGTGATTTTTGATTAAGAAGTATTTTTTAGCTTTTCTTCGTGAAGTAATCTCATGCTAAGACCTATCCACCACGAGGGATATCTTACACCTCGCCCCGAAATGGAACGCGTGCAAGAATCTCATAGAAAAGTCTCGTGTCACATGAGAAGACTCGTCATTTATTAAAGTGGTTTAAAGTTCAATTTGAAGATGAGAAGAGAGTGCACCAAAAGGATCTCAAAGGTAAAATCTAATGGGGAAGACTACTCCTAATGTTGTTATGCATGGAAAATCCTAGGTTAGTGAGGTTTACTATCCTAAAGAAGGAAGAGATAATAATAGAAAGAGGAGAAAGAAGAAAAGGAGAAGAAAGCTAGAAAGGAGAAAGAGAACCACATGATGGCACAAAGCACCCCAAAACTCAAAAAGCAAAAGCAAAGTAAAAGAGGAAAGATGAAGAATTGAAATGTGGATAAACATCCACACTTCGCTTACCATGAGCCCCTGAAATGTTAGCAAAAATCCAGCAATTGATCAACACAAACATGGAATTAACATGCTCAAAAGTTCTAGCAAACAAGGATCAAACAACATGCCAAGCATTGCAAACATACGACTTACGCGTCGAAAACATGAAAGCATACATCAATCAGCAAGCAAATCACCCTAAAATAGCATGTTCAATGATCATACAATGATCCATGGCAATTAAAACAAGCAAGGGGATCAAACAAGCTCAAAAGAGCCCCAAAAAGTCATTTTGCTTAAGTGTTAACCGGTTAACCAGCTCAATCCTGCACAAAATACGCATAAAACAGATGCGTTAACCGGTTAACCATATGCGTTAACCGGTTAACACTGTTAAAACAACAGTAAATCCTGCAAAACCAGCAGCTCAAACCAGCTTATTCAAATAATCTTACACCAGACCAACAATCAATTATACATGGAAAAATTAGATCAATTCACCTTATTCATATCATTAAGCTCATGAACAATAACATTCGGATCCGGATACAAATCAACTACTCAATTCATGCAACACAATCAAATTCACAAGCATATGATAGATCTAAAGCACAAGCATGCAAATAAGCTAAAAACAGAGCTAGATCTGAAATTAACCAACCTACAAAGCTGAGGTATGCTTTGGTAAGTGTTGATTGAGTTGAAAACAGTAGATATCGCGGAAAACCTTGAAGATCCGGTGCTAAGCTTCACTCTCCGTGCAAAATAAATGCAAGAACAAGCTCTTGATGCAAAATTTTGACTCCACAAGCACTTCTAATTGCAAAACCAGATCTGAACCAAGTAATAAACCAGCAAAAATGATGCAAAGAAGCTATGTATGGAGGTCTAGTTCCAAGATCCACACACCTCAATGCAAGGTTATGTGGTCTTCAAAGAGGAACTTTGAGTGATTTGGAAAATTGAGAGAAAAAGTGAGAGAATTATGAGTGAGATAAGTCAAAATTCAGAAATGAGAGTGAAAAATGAGGGAGAGTCCTCTTGGTTTAGAGGGAAATGGAATAAATATGGTTTAGGTTTGGGGCCCAAAATTTTGGTTGGGGATCCAAAAATATGGCTTGGCATTAGCTTAGAAAGTGATTAGGATTTAGCATTGGAATGAGGCTTGGATAAATGCTCTAGATCCTTCTCCCAAATTCAAATTAATTCAAATGAATAAAAATCAGAAAATTGGAAAATGGAGCCAAAAACACACATGCTGAACTTGCTGGAAAAATTCAAATTTCGCAGCCGTTAACCGGTTAACCATATGCGTTAACCGTTTAACGCAGGAAAAATTTGAATTTCCCTCCTTTTGGTGGGAACCTTCAAAAATAAGTCGGCGCCAACCATTTCGAGCTGATTTTGATCCTCATCCTTTCTTTTTTAGGGCTCTGAACATGATACCAGGATGGTGCAAAATGATCTTGTGAGCTTCTTGCCAAGTCACCATGCTTTTGATTTTGACTTGCAATGCTTCAAATTTCCTGGATGGTTGATCATATGCCTTATGCTAGAACATGTGAGTGTTATGCTTCATTTTTCTATGCAAAATGCTAAGGATATGACATGCTTATGATGATTATGATATGATGATGATTCTAAAATAGAAGAGGGAAAATTTGGGGTGTTACAGATACAACCAGATCAAGATGGATCCAGAAGATATGGAGAAGACCACGTTCATCATACCGTGGGGAACCTTTTGTTACAAGGTAATGCCATTTGGACTTAAAAATGCTGGAGCAACATATCAGCGCGCTATGGTAACGCTCTTTCATGATATGATTCATAAAGAGATTGAAGTTTACGTTGACGATATGATTGCTAAATCCCAAACAGAAGAGGATCACATTGTTAACTTGCAAAAGTTATTTGTACGACTGAGAGAGTTCAAGCTTAGACTTAACCCGAAAAAGTGCACATTTGGGATTCGATCTGGAAAGTTGTTAGGATTCATTGTGAGTCAGAAGGGGATTGAGGTTGATCCTGACAAAGTCAGAGCCATTCAGAACATGCCTGCTCCAAGAACTGAGAAGGAAGTCAGAGGTTTTCTTGGAAGGTTGAGTTATATTGCCAGATTTATTTCACATCTCACTGCTACCTGCAAACTGATCTTCAAGCTCTTGAGAAAAGACCAAGCAATTGAATGGGATGGTGAATGCCAAACAACCTTTGATAGAGTTAAGGATTATTTGCAAGAACCACCAATCTTAATACCTCCCATTCCTGGAAGGCGTCTCATAATGTACATGACAGTCCTTGACAAGTCCATGGGTTGTATGCTGGGACAACAAGACGAGACTGGTAAGAAGGAGCATGCCATTTATTACTTAAGCAAATAGTTCAATGATTGTGAAACGAGGTATTCAGCACTTGAAAAGACTTGTTGTGCTGTTGCATGGGCTACCAAACGTCTCAGACAATATATGTTGACCCACACAACATATTTGATTTCCAAGATGGATCCTCTTGAATATATATTTGAGAAACCAGCTCTCACTGGCAGGATTTCCCGATGGCAAATGCTTTTGTCAGAGTACGACATCCAATATGTCACTCAGAAGGCCATTAAAGGCGGTGTGTTAGTAGATCATCTTGCCCACCAGCCTGTGGAAGATTACCAACCCTTGAAGTTTGACATTCCAGATGAGGATGTCATGTTGATTAGAGATTATGAAGAGCCTGGACCTGATGAAGGACCTGAACCAGGGGAGCGATGGACTCTCATGTTCGTTGGTGCTGCTAATGATCGTGGTTGTGGATTTGGGGCAGTAAAGACTTCTCCTAAGGATTTTCATATACCTTTTACAGCTAAGCTTTGTTTTCTGTGCACGAATAATGTGGCTGAATATGAAGCATGCATTATGGGACTAGAAGAAGCCATTAATTTGAGGATTAAAACACTTGATGTATATGGTGACTCAACTCTGGTGATATATCAAACCACAGGAGATTGGGAAGTAAGATGTGATCATCTGATTCCATATCGGGATTATGTGTTGAAGTTACTCCTTAGGTTCAATGATATTACCTTCACCCATGTGCCTCGTAGTGAAAACCAAATGGCTTCCATTGATCTCAAGCGTTTTGAAGAACCTGCTCATTGTCTGACTGTTGAAGAAGAATTAAGTGTCAAGCCTTGGTTCTATGATATCAAGCGCTACTTGGAGGAGAGAGAATACCCAGAAGGTGCTTTGAGTATGGATAAAAGAACACTAAGAAGATTGGCCTCGAATTTATTTTTGAATGGAGAGGTTTTGTACAAAAGAAATCATGACATGATCCTACTCCGATGTGTAGATGAACATGAGGCAGAACAAATCATAAAAGAGATACATGACGGATTGTTTGGTACCCATATGAGTGGGCATACCATGGAAAAGAAAATCCTTAGAGCAGGATACTATTGGCTAACGATGGAGGCTGATTGTTATGCTCATGTCCGAACATGCCACAAATGCCAAATCTATGCTGACAAGGTGCACGTACCTCCCACTCCATTGAACGTATTGACTTCTCCATGGCCTTTCTCCATGTGGGGAATAAATATGATTGGGATGATTGACCAAAGGCCTCAAACGGGCATAGGTTTATACTTGTTGCCATAGACTACTTCACTAAGTGGGTCGAAGCCACCTCTTACGCTAATGTTACCAAGCAAGTAGTTGCTCGCTTCTTGAAGAATAACATTATATGTAGATATGGGGTTCCTCACCAGATCATTACTGACAATCGGTCAAATCTCAACAACAAGACAATAGAAGATTTATGTGCACATTTCAAGATTGAGCATCATAATTCAACACCATACAGACACAAGATGAACGGGGCTGTCGAAGCTGCAAACAAGAATATCAAGAAGATCATTCAGAAAATGGTGGTCACGTATAAGGATTGGCACGAGATGCTACCTTTCGCGCTGCACGGTTACCGTACCTCAATACGCACTTCGACAGGGGCAACCCCTTATTCTTTGGTATATGGCATGGAAGTTTTCCTCCCAATAGAAGTTGAAATCCCCTCAATGAGAGTTCAGATGGAAGCTAAATTAGAGGAAGCGGAATGGGTCCGAACAAGGTTTGACAAGCTCAATCTTATTGAAGAGAAGCGTATGAAGACACTATGTTATGGACAACTTTACCAGAGGTTTATGAAGAAAGCTTTTGACAAGAAAGTGTGTCCTCAGACCTACCAGGAAGGTGACTTGGTGCTCAAATGAATCACTACCATGCACAGAGAGCCCAGGGGCAAGTGGGCGCCCAATTATGAAGGTCCATTTGTGGTGGTGAGAGCTTTCTTCGGAGATGCCTTGATTCTTGCAAGTATGGACGGCGAAGAACTGTCTACCCCCGTGAACGCAGATGCAGTCAAGAGATACTATGCCTAAAAAGAGTGGAATAAAAAGCCGCTAAGTCGAAAACCTGAAAGGGCGACTTAGGCAAAAATGGCTATCCCGATGGACTGAAAACCCGAAAGGGCGGTCCAGGCAAAAATTAGGGATAAAAATAAAAGAATTTAGCCCGCTGAGTTGAAAACCCGAAAGGGTGGCTCAGGAAAAAAAGGGCGTCCCGGTGGATTGAAAACCCGAAAGGGCGATTCAGGCAAAAGTTAGGGACCAATTCCAAGGCAAAGACTATATTTTATACACCCACTTGACTCTGGTGAGCTACGAAAAAGAAAGATCAATCCAGTCGTCTTCCTACAAAGTTTAAATGATTAGATTTTCAGAGATATAGGGACCATAGTAGTGTCGAAACTCAATGGAACCTCATTTATTTTTGTTGCCATTGTACTTTTCTTGCACAGCAGTTACCTCATTATGGAATTGCATTTGTATGTACATTCATACCCTTCATGGGTTTTAGCAATGAAAAGAGAAATTTCTCATCAAAATTATGCTCAATGATTTTTACTTTATCTGTTTGTTTGCAAAATGTTTTTATCATGGATGAACTTTGTTGTGAAATTTTGGTAAAAAAATAATAACAGCATTTGAAAGGTAGTACGATTATCTTGTTGGTTGACAAAAGGAATTTGACAGTTTGCCATTGATTATAACATTAGTATCATTGCCAGTCACTATGATCCTTTCAGCACAAACAGCATAACCTACGGAAGGATATTAAACCTCAATCGAAGTTCTCACAGGGGCATTCATGTCTCCTTGTTGCTTACAACTTTATCAAGGTCTTGGGTACCAACTGTTGGAAAGTCTAATACCCTCCACCACCTCTCCAAAGTCCAATATTCATTGGCAACCACCAAAAGGCTTGAAGTCCACCGTGTTGGCATCCTTCATAAAACCTAAAGTCCAATTTTATTGGCAACTACCAAAAGGAAAAGGTCCAATTTCTATTGGCACTCTTTTGATTCCAAAAGTTCACTATGGTGGAAATCACCAGAAAGCCAAAAGTCCAACCATGTTTGGCACACCTCTCCAAAGTCCACTTTGTTGGCAACCATGAAAAACGCTAAAAGTTCACCACGTTAGCATTCATCCCTCCAAAGTCCAATATTCTTGGAGACTACCAAAAACCTATCTCCAACGTATACAACTGTTTTCATTGTCACAAGCATGACATGCATAACATTCTTGTCTGAAAATAAGAACATCATCAAACACGATCATATTAATCATCAACATAAGAAATAAAGCATTTGCATTAAAAGCATTAACAATTGCATCTTCACATGAATCATGGTGCATCATGCAATGCACAACATCATATCAAGCATAGCAGAGCAGGATCCAGGACACGCATACAGGACCATTCTCTCTCAAAGTCGGCAGTATTCCTCTGAAAGGAACTAATATCCCGCGTGTGCTCGCGGATTTTTATATTCCCCCAGCAAGTCATTCTTCAACTTTATGATTGATAGTGACAATTCCCAACATCTTCATTTTTGTTGCTCCCCAAGCAGAGAGCACCTCAATACCATTTTGTTCGAGATACTACTTTGGAATTCTCCGAAGAATCTTAATCGAAAAGGTACTGCTTCGCAAGACCCGAAGAATCTCATGTTGTGGTAAGGATGTTGTTCTAGTATCACTGAAGAGCCTTGATGGTAAGGAACTGCTTCACATGACCTGTAAAATCTTGTACCATTGTTCGAGATATTGCTCTATGTATCCCCAAAGAGCCTTTATTTTTAAGATACTACTTTGTTTGGATTAGAGAATCTCATTTGTTCGAGATACTGCTTTGGCATTCTCCGAAGAACCTTAATCGAAAAGGTATTGCTTCACAAGACCCGAAGAATCTCATGTTGTGGTAAGGATACTGTTCTAGTATCACTGAAGAGCCTTGATGGTAAGGAACTGCTTCACATGACCTGGAAAATCTTGTACCATTGTTCGAGATACTGCTCTATGTATCCCCAAAGAGCCTTTATTGTTAAGGAACTACTTTGCTTGGATTGGAGAATCTCATTAGTTCGAGATACTGCTTTGGAATTCTCCGAAGAGCCTTAATTGATAAGGAACTGCTTCGCAAGTCCCAAATAATCTCATTTTCTGTTAAGATATTATCCATGGAGAACTTTAATTCATAAGGGATTGCTTTGTGCGACTTAGAGAAATTCGTTCAGTAAACCGAGATAATGCTTTGTTAATTCAAAGAATCTCAGATATTTTGTGCAATTTGTCATCCCGTCCTCATATCTCTTATTATTGCATTGCATTTTCTTTATTGTCGGAAACATTTCGGGATTTTCTTATATCTAATTGACTTCCACCCTAAAATTTAAACGCCATGCAGCGGTTCACTTTCTCGGGTTATAAGCAATTAGATAGGGGCATCTGTCATACCCCAATTTTTCCTACCTTTTTTTATTTTTGCACTCTAAGTATTTACAGGGTGAGTGGCATGTTTTTAATGTGATCATTTGACCTTTGGTCATAATTTTCTAAATTGGAGTCCTTGAGAGTATGATTCTGTTTTCTTTAGTTTGAGGCTTTATATTTTGTCTTGATTTCATTAATTTCTTTGCACAAGTTTGAGTTAAAGGTTAAGGAGGAATGTATGATGCCTTTCAATATAGATGCATATTTAATTTGTGGTGGAAGAATATCTAAGATGCTTGCGTTGGTTGATTATTTGTACTTGGTCTTAGAGTTGAAATTTAGCCTTATTTTTGTTCTCAATTACGTAATAAGGAAGTCACCATAAAAGGCTTAAAAAGACGTTGTATCCATATGAGGGGGGGCTACAATAAATCTTATGGAAATAACATTGAAAGGTGAAATATGCAGCAACTGTCAAAGATAATTCCAAGGCACATTGATAGAGAGAGTCATTGAGTACAAGATCAAGAATCATAAAAGTGCATGGTATCAAAGTGTGGTGTGTAATTGAAGGTATAGCCTCCAATACAATTTAAATACCGTGAGAGTGGCAATTAAATTCAACAGTACTTAAGAAATCACTCAAAGGTCCTACAATAAGCAAGAAGCTAAACTCAAATGGAAATACAATCTGCATGATGGAAACAGTTACACGAGTGCAGGGTAATCACCAGGGCATGTTTACACTTGTAAAGTTTGAACACCTCATAAAAACTCAGGGGCCTAATACAAACATAGTATTAAAATCTACAAGAGTTACGAGTTTACAGAGACTAAGACAATACTACAGGAATTTGAGGTTAAAACTTGAGCCCTAACTATAAGAAGTTGTAACCAATTTGTTACTACGGTTAAAAGCTTCAGCAAGAACTCTTTGTTGTCCTCATGTTTCAATGTCTTGAGTCGGATTCGTGCCCAACTGACTTTTTATCTTTCCAGCATCATGCCATCACTATTGCACTAGTGAGCTCCACAACCAGCAGCCCAAAATCTGTCGGATACACAAAAGCAAGTAAAATGTCAAAACCAAGTCATGACTAAGTTGCGTAATAGCCGAACTTCAATATAAAAGCAATACATCAGAAACCTCAATCATAAGAGGCAGCTGTCAAAATAGAAGTTATGTGCTAAATATGATGAAAACAAATCACACATCAGGGTTATTCCTAAAGCTTCACAGGGCAGTTCATTACCTTTTATATTTCAGCCATGAAGCAGAATGGCCTTACAAATGATTTCTGAGTTTTTTTTTCTTCCTCACTAAGTGTGCCGACATCCCTCAATCCTCCAATGGCCTTTTCATCAATCCAAAACTCCATGCTACTCCAAGTGATTATCATGTTCATAAGTGTCTTTCACCTACAAAGAATAAATGGCATAAACCTCGATATCGGAATTATTGGAAACGACGAGGTGATTTCGTACTAAGCACACACCAAGAAAGATGTATCATGGCATTTCTCAATCAAGCTTCAAGGTACAAGTCGTAAAATGCGAGAATTCGGAGTCATTGATCTTACCAAGAGATTTTTATTTTCATCTTCCAAGTGCAACATGCCGATTCACTTGACATTGTCATCTTCACGACAACATGCCAAAGCATTTCAATTGCAAGCACATTAACTGTCAAAGTCTATACCTGCAAAATCAAATGATTATGTCAAAACAGAATCACAATTCCAAGTTTTCGTAGCAGTACAATAACAAGTAACAATGCAGTGAATGGGGTTGATCAATGCGAGGTAGCATGACCGGAAAGAAGATTGAAACAAGATCATAATGTCAAATAGCAATATTGCTAGATCCTACTGCGATAATTTTGCTTTGCATCACAAACACTCACATGGTTCAGTTTCAGTATGTCTCTATCAATTACAGCTCGCACCAGAGTTAATTCAAAGGCAAAAAATTGATTCAAGCACATGTTAAAAACAAGACTTATATATATAAAGTTTTGGTTACCTTGGGGGTGAGATTCATCAAAATAATGACCTTTATACATGGCCAAGGTTGTTTCCATGCCAAGTCTCCACAACATATCCTGACCTGTAGGGCAATACCAATAATTCATTTGTAGGCCATTTCCAACAATAATTATGACATCATAAGTTTCATGGACATAGTGAAATGAAAAGCATGATATGAGAAAGGATATAAAAAACATGGGCAGGCCAAATGTCAATAGGCACAAACATACTAACATGAGAAATCAGAGTTTGAAGCATTACCTTTGAAAGATAGCAGCCATGTGAGTGATTAGTGGAAACCGTCAACCAATTATTACTCTACAACGTTCAGGGGTCAACGTTCAACAATTTTTGGGTATGTTTTACTTAAACTCCACACCTGTGACAGAAAGGGATCAAGATGGCATCAACATAAACACATAAGCGGTAAATAGGAACAAGTCATAAGTTTTCACAGTGGTAGAACTTTCAAATATCAGTATACACTATGGTATTATAGAAGCCTTTCACCTCACTACAAACAAAAAAGAGAGTGAGTCACAAAAATCTGACCCCACACAAATCCACTCTCTGCAAATCCCACGAAATCAGTGTCATCCTAGAAATTCTAACGGATTCCTCACGCGGATTCACACTCTCACGTACCAATTCACAGCAAAATAAATTTCACATGTATCATTCCCTCATATCTCCTATATAAACTAATCATTTGCAATCATGAAGAGGAAAACCTATGAAAACATTGCAGAGAATTCTTTAGAATACTCCATTACCCTCACCAAAGCTCGTTTAAAAGCATAGTTTCTGCTTCAAATTTCTCATCGAAATTTGGAGATCAGAAGAGCTAAGACCCTCATTCACAATAACAGCAAAAAAAACACAAAGAACAAATACATAAGTTTCAGAGAAAGGGAAGAAGAGGAGATTCAAGAGAACGAAAAGGGTAGAAAGGAGAACACCAGCAAGAAGAAGTGAATACCTGATCGTCTGTGGCTTTAACTTCCACCTTCGGTAAACCCTCAGTCTCTTTTCCACTTTAGCTTGTTTGATTCTTTCATTGATTGATGATTTCCTTTGATTCTCTGTTCGCTCGACCCTTGATGTTGTGTTGATATTCCGATTCGTTTTTATTGATGAACATTTGGTGTATTGATTTAGACTTGGGGATTAGGGTTTCGGTTGTGTTGTTTTAAATCAATGATCAATGTTGTATTGTGCGATAACCGTGATGATATGAAGGGTTGGTGTTTCTAAGAACATAACCTGAGCTGAGTTTAGAGTTTTTCTTTTCGTTTTTTGGAAGAAAATTGAAGAGACTGAGGGACTGTGAGATTCATTTCCACCGTTTCTTTTCCTTTTTGTAGTCTCGAATCATATTTAATTTACTTAGTGTTTTATTTTTCAAAGATTTGATATTACATTGCCCAAGACTTGATTTACTGGAAAGATTCCATTGGTTTATGGAATCGGCAGTGAGTTGGCTTACACTAGGACACTTGTCCTTGTGAGATTCGTCGGAGAAGTCGGCATGGGTTGACTGAGTATCCTTGATAAACCCTAATTCCGAATGGGCTCCTTCTCTTTTGGGCCCAGCGAATTTCTCAACATACCCCATGTTTACTTATTTAATTCTGCCTTTTGGTTTTTTTACTTTATTTTTATTATTAAATAATTTTATTAATTAATTTTATTTAAATTAATTAATTAATTGAATTCTGTTTTGATATATAAAACTTAAGAAAATATTGTCTAAATTAGTTTTTGTGCAAATTTTAATTGTTTTCTTATCGTTTGATTAATTTCTATCTTTGAATATCCAAAAACAAAAAAAAAAACATTTCCATTGATTAATTCAATTAAATAGCTTTACTTAATTAGATTAATTAATTTGATAATTAATATAATTAAACATTTCTATTTTAATTCAATTAATTAATCTTTTCCCTTTGATCGATCTTTATGTGTGAGCTTTGTGTATGCTCAATTTTTATCATTTGCGATATAATGATATTCTTATATATGTAATTTAAATTTCCCATTTTGATCATAAATTGTTAAGTAAAAAAACGAACGCATAATAAGACTAATTATTTCATAAATAAGCGAAATCTTTGGTCCAACGCCAAAAATTATCTTTATGCACACACGTAAGTCGATCGTCGTCCGATCGCCATTTACACAATTCTCGCCTTCCTAAACTTTTTCAAACTTTAAAATTAAATCAAGCTAACGCACCTATTTCCATATCAGGTTCTAAACCCTAAAACCATAGAAACGAACACGATTTTTCACCAAAATCTTTCAGAATTAAATAGCAAAAGAATTGAATTCTGGAGTATATCATTCCTCGAATTCTTGAATGAACGCTCCTGAGGCTCGCCCCACGGGAAGTGGTTCATTCGACCTTTCTTAATTAAAACACCTAAACTTACATATCAAATAGAGAAAGAACTGAATTCTGGAGTCTAGAATTCCTCGAGTTCTTGAATGGACGCTCCTGAGGCTCGCCCCACGGGACATGGTTCATTCATCCTTTCGTTCCTAAAACATTAATTAAATCAAACATAGTTTCTCTAAATAATCATTATTTAAATCCTTTCTATCTCTCAAACAAGCTAGCGCTTCCGCCTCCTATCGTGAGCAGACAAGCCAACGCTTAGCAGTTAGAATGCGGTCTAAATAATCGTTTCTTAAAACGCACCAACCAAACTTAATACCACGAACTACGAGGCTCTGACTTTCCCATTGCACAAGGGAATACGTAGGCACACGGATCTTAATCCTTGCCGAGCACCTTAGGAATAAAACCACCCATTCTCCATACTCATTTACAATTAAGAAGACATTAATAAGTTAGCATTCAATCGAAGATTAGACTAAGAGGTTCCCGTTGAATACAACGGACGTAAGAGGTGCTAATACCTTCCTCTTGCGTAACCGACTCCCGAACCTAGAATTTGGTTTCGACGACCAAGTTCTTTCCTTTATAGGTTTTATCTATATTTCCCTTTTCCTTTATTAGGAATAAATTAAAATTAGGTGGCGACTCGGTTTGTCCATTTTTCCACGTCTTTTGCGAGGATCGTATTTTTCGAGGTACGACACATATGAGTCGGCGCTAAATTAGAGTTGTATATGTATTGTTTGTAGAAGGCTTCAGCAAGATCCTTCCAAGCACGAATGTTGGTATTCTCAAGTTGGTAGTACCATTCTAATTGAACTCTGGATAAGCTTTCTTGGAAAAAATGAATCCACAACATTTTATCAGCAGTATGTGGCTGGATCCTTCGGACGTAAGACCTCAAATATGGCTTCAGACACGAAATATGATCATATACCATAAAAGTAGGAACTTCGAATCCAAGAGGGATGACAACTCTAGAAATCAGACTCAAATATTCAAAATCTAAACCAAATGTTTTTTGCAACTCCATGGCATTTACACGGTCTTCTAGTAACTTGTACCTCTCATCACCGGTTTAATCATAGTAATAATTCTCCTCTTGGTCAGAATTCCCAGTTGTACCATGTAGATTGCCTTCTTCTTTCACAGAATCTTTGTCTCTATGATTTTCGACCTCATCGCCTGTCTTTATTTGACCTCTAAATCTCCTACCCATGTTGATGAAACCAACTGGTTTTCTGGTCTTCTTCTTCTTCTTCTTGTCCAGGTGTGTTCCCCAACAAGGCTAAAGAGACTGTTAGACATAAAGAAAATCCAATTGAAGTTACCTTTAAACAGACAGGTCAGTCGGGTGGCACAAGTCAGAGCAAAGATAATGATGAAGTATTGAAGTTGATCAGAAAAAGCGAATACAATGTGATGGATCAACTTCTGAGTACGCCTTCGAGAATCTCAGTGTTATCGCTTTTGATGAGTGCCGAAGCACACCGAGAAGCCTTGCAAAAGGTTTTAGAACAAGCTTTCGTGGACCACGACGTCACTATTGGTTAATTTGACAGTATTGTTGCTAACATAATTGCTTGTAACAATCTCAGTTTTTGTGACGAAGAGCTTCCAGAGCAAGAAAGAAACCATGATATGGCGCTGAATATTTCTATCAACTGCATGAATGATGATCTGTCTAGTGTGCTGATAGACACTAGTTCTTCTTTAAATTTCATGCCAAAGTCGACGCTCTCAATGTTATATTTTCAAGGCACTCCCATGAGAGTCAGTGGAGTCATTGTTAAAGCATTTGATGGATCTCAAAAAAATGTTATCAGGGAGGTGGATTTACCTATAACAATTGGGCCTCACACTCTCCAAATCATGTTTCAGGTAATGGACATCAAGGCCGCATACATTTGTTTATTGGGTCGCCCATGGATCCATGAGGCGGGGGCAGTAACTTCGAATCTCCATCAGAAACTCAAATTTGTAAAAAATGGAAATTTGGTGACCGTTTTTGGGGAGCAAGCCATGATGTGAGTCATCTTTCCTATTTCTCTTATATGGAGCCTGAAGATGTCTTTGGAACTCGTTTCCAAGCCTTGACCATTGTTGATAAAGAGTTAAAGAAGAAAGGGGTGTCTATTTCTTTTTTCAAGGATGCTTAGCAAGTTGTTGAGAGTGGTTCATCTGAAGGACGGGGGAAGATCGTAGTTTTAAGTGACAATAAGGCCCGGGAAGGAATTGGTTTCTCTACCGTATCTACAAGATCCGCAAGGGATGAAATGGTTATTCGCCCAATACAGGAAAGCTTTCGCAGTGGAGGGTTCATGATTCCAACTCCGCCAGAAGTTGATGCAATTACTGAAGATGATCCTGAGAAAGATTCACCAGATTTTGTTGTGCATGGAGCGTTGTGTCAGAATTGGACTACTGTTGATGTCCCATCTGTTGTTCATATTTCTAAGTAATGTCTTTTTGTTAACATCTCGCTCTGCCCAAGGCGAGAGGGTATTTTGTAGGGCTCTTTTTTTTCTTTAAAAAAATTGTTTCCTCTTTGCTCTGCCCAAGGAAAAAGAGATATTTGTTGGGCCTTTTTGTTTCAAGATTGAACAATCATTAATGAAGATGTTATTTCGATTTCCATGATTTTGTTTTTACTTTTTGCCTTTCGGAAAAAAATGGTAATCCTAATATATATATATATATATATATATATATATATATATATATATATATATATCTTCACTTTAAATATCTGCATACACTTTTCATTTGTCTATTTCTAATATAAAACATCAATCACATGTGCAGATTAATCATATAAAAACCCATTGAAAAGCATGACCCATTGCCTACTCCCAACTTTGAGTTCCCATTGTTCGAAGCTGAAGAAGAAGTTGACGAGGAGGTTCCTGATGAGATCTCACGACTACTCGAGAATGAGGAGGAGGCCATTCATCCATACAAAGAGACGGTGGAAGTGATCAATTTGGGTTCAAAAGAAGACAAAAAAGAGGACAAAATTGGCACACTACTCGTTCCTGGTGTCAAAAAAAGAATGATTGGGCTTCTCAAGGAATACGCAGATGTGTTCGATTGGTCTTACCAGGATATGTCGGGATTGGATACCCGTATCATGGAACATCATCTTCCTTTGAAACCAGAATGTCCACCGGTCAAACAGAAGTTGAGAAGATCATGCCCATACATGGCTATCAAAATCAAGGAGGAAGTTCATCAATAGATTGCACGGGTTTCCTTGTCACGTCAGAATACCCTTAGTGGGTAGCCAACATAGTACCTATTCCAAAGAAGGATGGAAAAGTCAGAATGTGTGTTGATTATAGAGATTTGAACAAGGCTAGTCCCAAGGATGATTTCCCGCTACCACATATTGATATGTTGGTTGACAACACAACCAAGTTTAAAGTATTCTCTTTCATGGATGGATTCTCTGGGTATAATAAAATTCGAATGGCTCCAGAAGATATGAAGAAAACTTCATTCATTACACCTTGGGGAACATTTTTCTACAGAGTGATGCCTTTCGGTTAAAAGAATGCTGGTGCAACCTATCAGAGAGCAATGACAACACTTTTCCACGATATGATGCACAAAGAAATCGAAGTATATGTCGACGACATGATTGCTAAATCCAGAACTGAGGAAGAACATGTGGAATATCTACTGAAGTTGTTTCATCATTTGAGAAAGTACATGCTTCGCTTGAACCCCAAAAAATGCACCTTCGGTGTTCATTTAGGGAAGCTATTGGGTTTCATTGTTAGTCAAAAGGGTATTGAAGTAGATCCTGACAAAGTAAAATCCATCCAGGAAATGCTTGCGCCAAAGACTGAGAAGCAAGTAAGAGGAGTTTTAGGGCGTTTGAACTATATCTCCAGATTTATTTCTAATATGACTGCTACTTGTGGGCTGATATTCAAACTCCTACAAAAGGACCAGAGTTGCAAATGGACTGAAGATTGCCAAAGAGCTTTTGATAGCATCGAAAACTACTTACTCGAGCCACCTATCTTAATCCCTCTGGTTGAAGGGAGGCTTTTGATCATGTACCTGACAATATTAGAAGATTCCATGGGTTGTGTGCTCGGGAAACAAGATGAAACATGACGGAAGGAGCATGCCATTTATTACCTGAGTAAGAAATTCACGGACTGTGAGTCTCGATACTCCATGCTTGAGAAGACCTGTTGTGCTTTGGCTTGGGTAGCTCGTCGTCTCCGACAGTATATGATTAATCATACTACTTGGTTGATTTTGAGGATGGACCCGATCAAGTATATTTTCGAGAAGCCTGCCCTGACGGGAAGAATTGCTCGTTGGCAAATGTTACTGTCAGAATATGATATTGAGTATCACACTCAGAAATCTATCAAAGGGATTATTCTAGTTGATCACTTGGCCCACCAACCCATTGATGATTATGAACCTGTAAAGTTTGATTTCCCAGACGAAGATGTCATGTATTTGAAGATGAAAGATTGTGATGAGCCTTCTCTTGATGAAGGGCAGGAGCCAGGATCCCGATGGGGATTAATATTTGACGGAGTCGTGAACTTGTACAGAAAAGGAATCGGGGAAATGATCATAACTCCTCAAGGTTCTCATATTCCTTTCGCTGCAAGAATAACATTCAATTGTACCAACAATGAGACTGATTATGAAGCCTGTATCATGGGCTTGGAAGAAGTTGTTGATTTGAGGATCAAGGTTCTGGAAGTGTATGGAGACTCAGCTTTAGTAATCAATCAGATCAAAGGGAAATGGGAAGTCCTACAACCTCACTTAATTCCGTACAGGGATTATGCAAGAAGGATATCAACTTTTTTTGATAAAGTTGAATTTCACCAAGTACCCCGTAACGAGAATAGAATGGCAGACGCTTTGGCTACCATATCCTCCATGATTGTTGTAAATCGGTGGAACAATGTTTCGAAAATTGACATCATGCGCCTTGATAGACTTGATTATGTGTTCACAATAGAAGAGGTTGTTGATGATAAACCATGGTACTACGACATTGAGTGTTTCTTACGGCGACAAGAATATCCACCTGGGGCGTCAAATAAGGATAATAAGACTTTAAGAAGATTGGCCGGTAATTTCTTTTTGAATAATGATGTGTTGTACAAGAGAAATTTTGATATGGTTTTGCTTAGGTGTGTGGATAAGCATGAAGCGGATATGTTAATGAGGGAAATTCATGAAGGATCATTTGGCACTCATGCTAATGGACATGCTATAGATAAAAGGATGTTAAGGGAAAGTTACTATTGGCTGACGATGGAATCCGACTGTTGCAAATATGTGAAGAAATGTCAAAAATGTCAGGTCTATGCTGACAAGATTCATGTAAATCCGACTCTTCTCAATGTTCTCTCATCTCCCTGGCCTTTCTCTATGTGGGGAATTGACATGATTGGTTTGATTGAACCAAAAGATTTCAACGGACACCATTTTATCCTGGTAGCCATTGATTACTTTACCAAATGGGTAGAAGCAGCTTCCTACGCTAATGTAACCAAACAAGTAGTGGTCTGTTTCATCAAGAAAAATCAAATTTGTCATTACGGTATTCCAAGCAGGATCATTACTGATAACGGATCAAACTTGAATAATAAAATGATGAAGGAAATATGCGCAAAATTCAAGATTAAGCACTATAACTCCTCTCCCTATATGCCTAAGATGAATGGGGCAATCGAAGCTGCCAACAAAAACATCAAAAAGATCATTCAGAAGATGGTGGTTACCTATAAGGATTGGCATGAGATGCTTCCCTTTGCTCTACATGGGTATCGCACCTCCGTCCACACTTCAACAGGGGCAACTGATGCGTGTTTTTTGCAAGTGTACGAACACGTCAGAGTAATATAAAAGATTGTCGAATCCATAGAGACCAAGTGTCAATCTATTGTTATCTGTTGTTATGGTGTGTATCTAAGGCAATTGAAAATAATGGTTTTAAAGGGTGCACAATGATAAATAAAATAGTAAATTTAATTAATCGATAAAGACAGGTTCAAATGCAATTCACATAATCAATTGATAATCAAGTACTTGTAAATAGAACTACTTATGGGAAATGTTTTTTACTTTAAAAAGAACTAATTTAAGAGGAACTATCGCTTTCGCGTATTCAGAACCGAGTTGTACTCCCTAATCAAACCCTCCTATTGTCACGGATAAAAAGGTGTGTATTGCGTTAGAGTAGTAAACCTATTTTTAAGAAATATAGTATCTTAACTAAGTTGAAAAATTATTTTGACCTGGATTTCTTAGCAAAAAGAGGTTCTCACGAACCAGACTCTAAACTTCTTAACGCGTCCGAAAATAGTTTTAAAATCTCTTTTCTTTTTAATTTAAAAACTCCTAATGCACTAGACAAAGCGCTTTTGGCTGTTTTTGAAATTGTTAAAAACAATTAAGTTAAATAGGCATTGGACGGCTTTCAATCTTACCCAACGGAATTTTAAAGAACGTGAACTTATATTGAAAGTTAAAATAGCCCTTAAGCGTTTCTACAAACAGTAGTACGGATTACCAATTCAATTATGATCCTTACATTCTAACCTTTGTAAATTTAGTTAGACATGGTAAAGTAAAAGTTCATTTTATTATTTTTCATAAAAGTATTTAGTGCGAGTACGGGAAAGTAAATTAAAGTAGTGCGAGTGCGGATAATAAAGAAAGTAAAGCGAGTGCGAGAAATAAACGAAAGTAGTGCGAGTACTAGAAATAAACGAAAGTGTGCGAGTGCGAGAAATAAATAAAGTAAAGCGAGTGCGGGAAATAAATAAAGTAAGCAATGCAGAAAATAAATAAAATAAAGCGAGTGCAGAAATATAAAATACGAACTGGAATTAAAATGGCGGCAGGATTAACTTCCTCCCAAAGTGCTCCAAGACTCGATCACACACACGTATACAAACTCGATCACTCGATTGTAGTAACACCCCGATGTGAAGTGATTACTACTTTAAAACTGATATATGCCTCAGAGATTCTAAGTTTGAATGATAAAAACGAAATTATAAAGTCCTATTTATAGGCAAACATTAAATGGGAAAAGACTAGGATGCCCCCACCACTAAGAAGTGGAGGGAAAGGTTTTGGCCTTGTGGCGCCCGCCACAGGCTCATGGCGCCCGCCATGGGTGTAATATGGTGGAGAAAGTGGGGATCGTGGGTATATGGAAGTTGTGGAGGGTCTTGAGATGTGGCCACATCATGGCTGACCCCATAGCACCAGCCACAGTGGGTGTCGTAAGTGCAAAATGATGAATTTCTTGATTTTTATTCTTTTCAGCTCCTTTTTCGCTCCTTTTCTCGATCGATCCCCTGATTAGATTAAAATCCTGAAAATAAAGAAAAACAAAGTAATAACATAACAAAATAGCAATAAAAACATAGAATGCATGCAAAATCGGAGTCAGAAATACGATGAAATTTAGTGTTATCAAATCCTCCACACTTAGACCTTTGCTTGTCCTCAAGAAATCATTTAAAGCTCAACGAAGAAAAATGGTGTCAACACATGATTTGGGCTAAAAGGGCTTCTAAGTTCAAGCCAGGATGCAGTGACAGGTACTAACTAAGTGAACCAAGGGTATCATAATGACACAGACATAAACTTCAATCCTATATTAACCAACCCATATCATCCCACAATACCTAGGCCTATCTTTACATCTCTTTTTGGGTCCCTTTCATTCAGGCGCAATCACATTAAGCCTGTTATCCATACATGCATCATAGTAGAGTGACCGGTTAGTGATTCTGATCCAAAACATAGGGTTTCTGGCACATAAGCATGTGTAAACCCTTTTTATTTTACCTAAATGTAGTTGTGGGGGATCGAATCGTAATCCGCCCTACCGAGTTCAGTGCCAGATACCTCTGAACCAACTAACAATAGGTGACTGCAATTTATTTCTTTTTGTGGCAAGAATTTTTTTCTCTTTTTGGTTTAATTGACTTTGTGAGGGTCACCTATCCCAGAGTTTGCCTTTTTTTTCTTTTTTATTAGCACTGGATTATTCATTTATGTTCATCGTCCCTCTACGTAGAGCATGCTTAGGCCGGAGCTGACTGCTAGAATAAAATACTTAGGACAAATTTTTTTTATTGATAATAAAGGCCATGGTATGCGGGGTTTAGGAGTGATTCCTATATTCAAGAAGTCTATGGTGCTGGAACGATACTGATGTTTCAAAGAGTTCACCTAAGTCACCACATCCTAATCCAAACTTGTCTTAAAGCCCAAAAAACATGTGAAACAACATTGTTTTCTTTTGAAATTTTTTGGTAAGGCTAAGGAAATGGGAAAATGAGGTTGTACTAAAGATACACTATACTGGTGACTCGTCAGACTCATGCATTATCTAAAAAAAACTTAAACTAAATAAATAACTGAAAAGGAAAATAACAGAAAGCAAATAAATAACTAAGAAAGGGGAAATAACAGAAAGCAATAAAATCCCCTCCCACACTTAAATCGAACATTGTCCTCAATGTTTCGAAATAAGATAAGGAGAGTAACCTGGAAAACTACTGCGGAGGACCACTGGTGCCCTCGCCGTCCTGCTGTGAAGGTCTGGAACGACGAGATCTACTGCACTGCTGGTCCCTCCAGTTTAGTCGTACCGATAAGGCTGCCTGGGCACTTCGGACCTCTCGAAGGTTTCCTATGATGGAACCCTGAGTGGCCTCCATAAGCTGGTAGTGCCGGAGGTTGACTTCTTGCTGGAGGGCCTGCTCTACTGTGATATCAGTCAAGGTGCGGCAAACGTTCCCGTAGGCACGATCCGAAACCGATCGCGATTGTTCCATATAGCGCATGTTATCCGCCAGTTGTTGTGAAATGGTAGAGAGTAGGTCATCTCACCTTTCCTCTCTAGACGTCATATCGCGCTACATCTCCTCAGTGATATTGAATCCAGGAGTAGCACCTGCAACAGGGTTAGAGGAAGATGGTGCAGTGTGTGATTATGAAGGATGATGGGGGGACACGTGAGGTACGGGAGAATGCTCTCTCCGATCATATTCTTCATCAGTGTCATGTCCCTCCCCATCAAGAATATTAGGAGGAAATGGACCCAAAATAGGTGGAGCATTCAAATCATAGGTCCAGTTCCTTTCATGACGTACATCAGTACGTCTACTGCAAGGTAAAGCAACAGATGGGATAGCTACACCATGAACCATCAATTCATAACCACCTTCTCTCCTTGTTCGGCACAATTTCATTTCTTTTAGAAATTTTAAGTTAATTGTGCGAGGAGGTAGGGGTTCAAGTGTAGCTATCTCATTGTTCAGGTTAAGGGCTCGAGCAATAGACGTAACAAGTCCTCCAATAACAATCGGTCATGTTTTATTAACAGTTAAAGCCATGTGTGCAAGCATAAACGGGACCGGATTGATATGACTATTTGTGAGACTTCCTTGCAAAAATAGAAGCTCTTTAGAGTTTACCTTATTTGGACTCTCCCGACCAAAAATAGTACATGCCAAAAGATATTTGAAAACTCTGATGGCAGGGTTATGGATGGTCGACGCGAGTATTCCTTCAAAATAATTTATTGAAGTACTTGACAACCTCTGCCAGAAGGAAAATACTTCGGCCGATCATTCCGAATCCAAAGGGGCCTCACATATAGCACCTTCCCAATGAGGGATTCCTAACAAGCCTGTTAGTTCGTCGGTACTGTATTTGTATTCAATTCCAAACAATGTAAAATTAATAGTACATAATGTGCTAGCAGTTTTAGGACTGACAGTATATATTAACGAACTCAAAAATTCAATTGTCAGCCTCTCAAAGGTAGGTTCTTGATTCACAAAAATATTATGCAAGCCTAGAAAATATATTAAATGAAAAACACTATGATATAGACCCAAAGAGTATAGACAGTTATCATCTACGTACCTAGTCGAGAGAATTTCTCGACTCTGAAGCCTTTGAATGATCTTTCTCTGCCTATCTCCCGATTTTCCATCACGAAGAATATATCCATTGAACTCCACTGTTGTTGCTCCTTGAGAAGTTGAATGTGTTGAAGAGTGGTTTAAGTAGGAAATGGTAAAGATTGGATTTTTATGGTTTGTAGTGAATGGAAATAAAAATGGATTTTGGATGGGTTTTATGGATGGTGAATGAATGAGAATGGTGGGAGCTTTAATGGGGTTCAATGGGGTTTTGGAAGATGGAAAAAATGGGTTTTGGAAGTTTGAAAGTGTAAAAATGGTGGGGGGGATTAATCTTCCCCGAAATAAGGTGGAACGGCGTGGCGGACGCCATAGGGCTATGGCGGGCGCCATAAGGCCATTTTGCTTATGGGCCAAAAATAATTTAATCCCCCAAGTGAGCTTCGCGTACCTTTTGTCTTCGGGGGGTCCGGATAGTGTTTTCTTCTTTCTTCTAAGGCACAAAGCTTGCATACCTTAAATAAATATTAAACATAAAGAGAAACATATATATATATATATATATATATATATATATATATATATATATATATATATATATATATATTTTATTATTTTTTTGTTTATTAGACACACATACATATAAAATAAATACTCATGCAGATAATAAGGCATATATATAAATGATTTGTCAACAAAAATACATGGAAAATGTAGCATATGCGATAAAAATAAAATATGTCTGGAGATGCGAGAAATAAAATAAAGCATGAAATATTAAATACTAGAGCAATAATGTCAGTGTAAAACGATCATGTAGTAGGCTTCTCTGCCTGGTCTGATCCACGAATCTCAGCAATCTCCCTCTGAAGCTCTCCATTCTCCTGATATAGAGAGTCTGCCTCTGTGGCATGGGTGAGGTCAGATACCTCAATCTGTAATGCTAAGTCCGCTACTTCCTGTTTGAGTCAGGCAGTCTCCCTGCGGAGCTCATAAATCTGGGTCTGTAGATCAGGCGGCTGCAAAGACATATTGTTAGTGTCACACCCAAAATTTTACCCCTAACATTCATTCATCTCACCATTTGCATACTATTGCGCACATCGGTCATGTTTGACTCATATGAGAGGGTGTCTGGAAAGATTTGTTGATTTCATAACAAGTATCCTGAAGTTTGGTTTTCAACCAGTCATGTGGATTTTGAAATCCTTGGTTTCCTTGCCTGGAGAATTGGTAATAGATGTATCTGTTTGTGTTGATTCCAATGTCAATCTTCCATTTGTAATTTCAAGTCCAAAGTCCGAGTTAGTTTCAAGTCTAATTTATAATTTCTAAGCCATTGTCAATGTTCAAATTTCTTTACAAATCCATTTCAAGTGAATTTCCGAATTTTAAAGTTACGCTTTAAGCTTCCTATTCAAGTCCAAGTTTGGTTCCATATACCTTTTAGTTTCAAGGCCAAAGCTTATTCCCATGTTTCGATCCTAATCCCCCATTTCCAAATTCCATTTGTTTGAGTCTTTTCAATTCCTAGTGTCTAAAATCATTTCCATTTCAAATTTCAAGTTTAAGTTTCTTAGTTTCTATTTCATTTATATATTTCGGGTTTTTTTTTAATTCTATTTCAAGTCTATTTCGCATTTTTTTTCAATTACAAATTAAAATTCCAAGTTTTCTTTCCAATCTCTATTCCAAGTTTCATGTTAAAATTTCATCCCGAGCCCACCTTTCATTCAAGATCGACACATGTTTGATTTATGCTGGGAGAAAAGATCCAAGGAGGATTGTGTGTTTGTTGTAACCATGTTGAATTGCTTCTATAGCTAATATTTTCACTTTCTTTTCAACGAAAAAGGGAAGCTAAAGGATCACTTTATGTTGTAGATGGTCATAAGCTCATAGGGCTTATTGTTTGTTTCAAGACAAATTCAATTGGTGTTAAGTTTGGAACTGAATGGGATACAAAGGTGAATACAAATTCTACCGTTAAAAAGGTTCACAAAAGTGCAAAGAGAAATTCCAATGAAGTAAAATAAAAGATGATGAGCGGACATAAGATAATGTTTTTTTTTAAAGTTTGACATCCCATTAACAAGGCAGGGGTAACTGATACAAAGTTGGAACTATAAAAGGAATAAATTTTAGTGGTGGCAAGAAACCATTCCAGAGAATGTCATATTAACCATAAGTAATATCAACATACATCCGTAAAAGTTACAAATATTATTCTATGCCTAAAGGTTGAATTCATCAATGAACTCCATGAGATCTCTACTTTACAAATATTATTCTATGCCTAAGGTTGAATTCATCAATGAACTCAATGAGATCTCTAAAAATGGCACAGGTTTTTCAAGAAGAATTCCTTCTTCAAGTTACCAAGATTATGGTTTCTTCATTAATGCTAAGTCTTCAAACCTGCGGTAGCTTTTGATTTGCTTCATCCAAGCGATTTCTCAAAGCTCATAAGATTGTATTTGATTCCCAATATGACAACTCCAAGGCATACATGAAAACAAGAAAGAAAAGGCAAAGGATGTTAGAAAGACACCAAGGCAAGCCTAAAAATTACCATACCCAAATTTAAAGTGAATAAATCATGCCACATTCCAATGCATACACATACATAAGTCATAAAATTTCATTTGAGAGGAAGAGAAGAAAATTTCACAAAAGGGGTGGTACCGTCAACAACAGGCAGCGGGACCTTTTTTCACAATTCACAAACAAACAAAATTTGTAGTAAAAAATGCAGCAGACCTGCTGCAAATTCCAGCCCTGCCATACCCTCACACATCATTTTCAAATGCAGAATTTCCCTCCCCAAGAAACTCTGTCAAACTTAGCTAACAAGTTTTCACAATTTCAAAATCCCTAAAACCCTAATCCTATCCTATATATATTGACTGTTTTATTCAAAGAGGAGAGAGTCTTAGAAAAACTCAGCAGCCACTTACCCAAAAACTAAAACCAACACTAAGTGAAAACCATCAAAAAGCCTGAGGCAACTACAAAAATCAGCAAGGTATACATTCAAACCTAGCCACAAGTTCAATAAAAAATATATCCTATGCAACCTTAAAATTTGCAGCCATACATTCAAAAAACCTGGCAGCCACAACATCATACATACAAGAAACCAGCAAGATATGTACAAAGAAAACCGGTAGCCACACAAACAACACGAAAGCTCAGTAATCACTAAAGCCTAACCGCATACTAAAAATTACATCAACAAAAAAGGCAGTAGCATCAACAAGAAGAAGCATCCAACAACATCAAGGCAAAACCTTAGCCAAAAACTTAACAACAAAAACACCAAACATGTAGAAGTTTCTCAAAGAGTTTATCCACCATTTAACTCCAAACAGTAAACTATCTTGAATCTCCACCCTCAAACCCGAGTCGGCAGCCGCCACGTCCTCAGCTGACAATGAAAATATGAAGAGTGAACCCATTTTTGTTACAGAAATGAACATGAATAACATTACTTCAAAACCAAAAGAAGGACCTGGCATGGATTCGGAGCTGAGAAGGATTTGCATCCAATGATTAATTGACATTTGAAGTTGGCACGCGATCTCAGTAGAACCACCGTAATGACAACAATGATCTCAGTAAAACCGCCACCTTCAACTTGCCACTCCACTGCCTTCGCCGTCTCCACATCATGAGAAGACTTCGTGAAAAACCACGAGACGTGAAACCCTCCTCCGCGAAAGCCACCGCCGTGGAGAGAAACTAAGTTCCACTGTGAACCTGAGTGACCCTCTATGCCGCCTCCACCATTCCAAAATCACCGATGAACACACTTTGATAACCACCATCACCACCCTTCTTAAAATTCTGACCCTTTCTCGCCGCCGCACAAACCTTCGTCACCGCAAGAGCATTATAACCGCCGTGAACCTAAGGAACCATGAAAACCTGAGATGTGTTGAGTGAGACCAAGACCGAAGCAAAATGTGAACCACACGCATAGATGAAAATCACACGTGAAGGAGGAGAACGAAAGACAATAGTACCTGAAGCACTCGTACGAGCTCGCTGATCAGAGGTCTTCGAGAGGTACCTTTATCCTCTCCCTGATTGGCCTTCTCTTAGTATTGCGTTTGTTTTTCTTCGTGTTGTTGTTGTTGTACCTTTAATAGTATCATTCCTTTGCTTGAATTTTTGATTGATAAATTTAGGGTTCAGGACCCTAAATTTGGGGGTTAGGTTAAATGATGATCTTTGGTGTTTGATTGCTTTGCAATAATGATCGTGATGCTTGGAAGTTATTGTTTGTTAGCTACGAAGAACGATCGCGGTTTGGGAGAGATAGCCAAATGATTTGAGAGGAAACTCCATGCGTTGAAATAGATCGGTACAAGGGTGGTTTATTGTTTAGGTTTTGGGGTTAGATTCGCCGGAAGTTGAGGTATATGAGTGATTAAACAAAGGGCGAGTGATTGAGAGGTTAGCATTTGAGAAGAGAAAAGGTTTATTTCTGGATTTGTAAGAAAACACAACGTGCGTTTTCACGTTTTACTCGATTTGGTAGGCGGTGGGGTCACAAACCTTAGTTTGTGTGAGCACTAATGAACCGGATCTGGGTCGACCCGACCCGATCGGTCTCTTTCCCTTGGGCCCATTGGACTTGTCACCTTTCGGCCCCCTTTTTCTATAAAAAAAAAACCCTTTGTTTTTGTGTTGTTCTTAGACCCATTATAAGTTTTCTCTTAGTTATTATATATACATTTCTTTTTTTTTTAAAAGGAAACAAATTCTAAAATATGTATGTTAATTAAGTTAAAAATAATTATTTTCTTTTATTATTTTGGTTGAATAATTCTATATTTAAATTGGTTGGTTATTTATTTTATTTTTGTTTGTTTATATTTGTAAGCGTCTACTTACCTCCTTATCTAGTTTGTATGACGATAATGTATGAACGTGAATTTCATTCTCGTTTTTCTGACTGTATTTTGATAAGCAAGACATGAACAATTCATACGTATATGTTTCGCACAAACGTAAGTCGGTTACTAAGTGATCGCCATCTGCATGATCTTTTACGCGTCTTAATTAATTTAACGAGGAACTGAACTTCGGAATCTAGCATTCCGCGGTTTCTTTAATGAACCACTCTTGAGGCTAGCCCTCGAGTTGTGTTTTAATTACTCCTTCGTTTCTAAAAATATTAAACCCTAATTCATCCAAATAATCGCAAAACGTCTTAATACATAGTTAATTAATCGTAAGAACTAAACTCAGGAATCTAGCATTCATCGGGTTTTTGAATTGAATTATCGTTGGGGCTAGCCCTCGACTTGTAATTCATTCGCTCTTTCGTTTTCAAAACGTAAATCTCTAATTAAAATCGTGAAAGAACTAAACTCAGGGATCTAGCATTCCTCGGGTTTTTGAATTGAATTACTGTTGAGGCTAGCCCTCGATTTGTAATTCATTCGCCCTTTCACAATAAGAATATAACTTAAAACTTACCAACATACGCAAATCGCTTTACAATTAATCAACGAATAACTGAACTCTGGAGTCCAGCACTCCACAGGTCCTTGAATGCAATCACTCTTGAGGCTAGCCCTCGAGCTGTGCTTCATTCGCCTTTCGTTTAAAAAACTTAACAAAGGTCAAACACCTTTTCTCAAACAAACATTGTTTAAATCATTCTATCTCGCAAATAAGCTAGCGCTTCAGCCTCCACCACGAGTATAAGCCAACTCTTAGTAGATTAGAATGCGTTTTAAATAATCGTTCAATTAAAAAGCACAAACCGTAGTCGTACGAACTACGAAGCTCTGACTTTCCCATTGCACAAGGGAATACGTAGGCACAAGGATTTTAATCCTTCGCGAGCACAATAATAAAAAAAACTTTAATCTTTTCTCCGTCACAATAATAAAATAAAAAACTTTAATCTTTTCTCCGTCACAATAATAAAAAATTAATTATCTCTCCGTCACAGTAATAAAAAACTTAATCTTTTCTCCGTCTTAACATTAATTTAAAACTTATTTCCTTAGAACAAACATATTAACAAACATTTAGAAGACAAAAACTTAAGATCAACATTTAATCGCATAGTTAGCTAAGAGGTTCCCGTTTAGTACAATGGACGTGAGGGGTGCTAATACCTTCCCCTTGCGTAACCGACTCCCGAACTTAGGATTTGGTTTCGTTGACCATTTCTTATCCTTCATTAGGTTGTATCTATATCTCCCTTTTCTCTCGTAGAATAAATAGAATTAGGTGGCGACTCTGTTGTTGTCTTAAGATCGTATATTTTTCGAGGTACGACAGTTGGCGACTCTGCTGGGGAATAGCTCCATGCTAGAGAGAGTCAAGCCTAACTTAACTTTGTGTGTTTATTTGTTTGATCTTATCTCTTCTTGTCTTCTCGATGTTTATTATTTATGTTTGTTTATTTGTTCTTTTACCGCTTTCCCTTTATTGCTCATTATATTACTTGTCTGTGGGATATTGGGGTCACTTTGCAAGTAAAATTTGAGTTGTGGAAAAAACAGAGGGAACACCTAGGTTAGAATTGGTAGTATTAGTGTTAGTCTCCAAGAACTCGCTTCTTGAGGGCCTAGCATGAAATCTCCCCCCAGATAGTTAGACTTTTCGTAGATCTTGTCACAATGCAGCTAGCCTGTCGCGTGACCTGATTCATGAAAGGGCTGTGATTCTGGGATCCATTGTTAAGAACCAGTTTCAAATATTGGTAGTTGTGTAATGTTAGTCTCCAAGGGCTCACCTCTTGAGGGCCTAGCATGAGAACTCCACTCTAGGTAGACTTTATCGTTATTATCGTCAAAATGCAGCTAGCCTGCGGCGGGGCGTTAATATGATAAACGTCCGTGACCTTGAGTTTCCTTAAACCATCCCTGTAGAAACCACCCTGTGAGTGGGACTTATGGGTAGCAAAACGTAGAACCAATCTCTTACAGCCCACCTATTAAGAAGGTTCTGAATTTACCTGTGACACCTTGCATCCCTGTATCTTTGCATCTCAACATTATACGCATCATTTTAACAAGGTCTTCAAGGAAGAAAGAGACGTCTATTGCAAATATCACAAGTTTAACCATAGACAAACTTCAACTTGTAATCCCTTTTGGAAAAAAAATTTCTATTCGGATGTTTGCAATTTGTTTTTCGAGTTCCTTGAAAGCATACTTGCATTGCATCCATTCGCATAACATTGCATCTGCATTGCATATCATTTTCTTCCCTCAGAGTAAGCTCATTCTGTCCTTTGGCTTGGGTCAGCAGTTTGATTCTCGGCACGTGTCCAGAACTAAGAACCATGTCTCTAGAAACAGTGGATGAACTAAGAAGAAGTCAAAAATTGTTGAAAGAAGAGGTTATTTCCTTGAAGAAACAGATGGAGTGGGTCTTGGAAATCTTACAAGCTCTGTTGAAGAAGGAGGGTCGTCATGTGCCCATGGCCGCAGCAAAGAGAGCTAGTGTCCTACCTCCATTTGATGCTGCCTCGAGTCAAGAGTGTTTCCCTGTGGCAACTCCCCACCTTCCAACTCATGGCTCTCCCCTACTAGGTCAAAATCAACCTCTGATTTTCAAATCAGTACCTCAATATCCTCTTGCATTTTCTTCTCAAGTTCGGAAAAAGAAGCGAAAGCGAAACAAGGGGTAGTGTCAGAACAAAGAGAGTGAAGCTCACTATGAACCCATTCATGTGCCACTCAAAAAGCTCTACCCGCTACTAATCCAAAATTCATTGATAACTCCTTACAAACCTGTGCCATCGCCAAATACATGGTACAACCCTGATACGAATGCGATGTGTGAATTCCATAAAGGGGTGGTAGGACATGATTTGGATACTTGCACTGAATTGAAAGTCTGGGTACAAAGGTTGATCCATAACAAAAGGTTAATTCTTGAAAAGGACCATCCAGAGGTTGAATGTGGATACCGCACTAAAGCCAGGGGGCATCTTATCGAAGAATGCCAGAATGTCGAGCTCAAGTTACAAAGTGTGATTAAGTCGCTAGTCCCCCAAGGAGGAAGGCCAAATGCGGACAATTTGATTGTTGAGCCAGGAGATAAGAAAGGAAAGAGGCCTATGAAGGTTCTTAAGATTTTGTACCACAAAGAACAGGTCACGCGCATAACTGATGGAGCATCTTTGCTTTCTCAAAAGAGTAATAGGACACCATCTTGGAATTTTAATGACGCCACCCCTGTTGGCGAAAGCAAAAGAGAAGTAGGAGGTGGATCGAAAGGGGTGACATCCAACATTGAGTTTGAGGAACTTAAAAGTCATCACAACAAGCGGCTAGTAGTACCTAGAGTGCCAGTAGTTCCAGCTTATTAGCGATTGAAAGCTCGAGATCCTCGCCCGGAAGGTGTCTCAAATCAGAATAGAAGACAAGGGAGAAGACCTCCAACCCCTCAAATCTAAATGACCTACACAGAATTATATCCTTCATTGTTGAAAAAAGGATTAGTTGTTCCAAGGCCTTTGGGTCCTCCGCCAGATCCACTCCCAGCAAACTACAACCCAAATGTCCATTGTTTATTCCCATGATGGTGCTTCAGGGCATGATTTGGAAGGCTGCTATGCCTTAAAAAACGTTGTGAAAGATTTAATTGAGAAGAACATTATTTCACTTGAAGACACTACTTCGATTATAAGGGACAATTCTCATCCAAGTCAGCAAGCCCAAAGTCGAGAATATCTGAATCAACAACAGACATACCAACAGCAACACGCTCCTCAGCGTCGACACCAATACCCTAAGAAGCCAACGAGACGATTTGATCCTTTGCCAATGCCATACAGTCACATACTGCCACATTTGATTGATAGTGGATGTGAAGTCAAGCTTCTCCATGGTCAACACTTGTTTGATGAAGACGCATCTCTTAGCTACAATGTGATAAAGAAGGCAAAGATGATATTCAAGGTTGATGCATCATGATTCAAAGACTTATTTCTTCAAGAAGAAGCTTCATGAAGGTATTTTAGCAATCATACACAAATATTAAAATCTTAGATGCTCAATTAAATACCTATGTCATGGCATAATAATCTTTTAACTTTAGCATCATTTAAAATTGTATTTTTCAAAGTTAAACATGTGTAAATCGATTTGCACTTTGATGCAATCGATTTGCATCTGTTTGTTTTAAGTTTTGTGGCAATTTTGACTTGGTGCAATCGATTTGCACTTTGATACAATCGATTGCATGTTTCAAATTTTTGAAAAAGTGGGCAACGTATGCATGTGCAATCGATTTGCATTATAGTGCAATCGATTGCAGTCTGAACATTTTTGAAAAATCAGTATTTTTCATAACACCTCTTCATGTGACCTTTCATGAAACCTTTTCATAATGCATTGGCATTTGTTCATGATTTTTTATTGTTAATCACACTATTTCATAAGGGTGTTATGTGCTTATAAAATCCAAATTTTTTCAAATCATTTGTCACCTCTTTCAAAAATAATTTTCATAATATATTCAAAAACTCTTGAACTTTTGACAAGAATTTTTCTACATTTTTCATATCACATATTTGAAAAATTCTTGAGCTATCTAATATTTTATGATTGTGAATAATTGTTAAAAGAAAGAGAAGATAAATTTATATTGATATCAATCATTGTATTACTCACTTAAACAAAAATTATAGAAATTATTTTTTATTTGTGAGTTATGTTCCAAGGATTATTTGGACATAAGGCTTAGTGTGGCAAGAGGATTGTTCTTGCACACTTGATTATTTAGTTTGTTAGAAAGTAGGCCTCACCATTGAAGGTGCGATAGGTTGTACTGTTCTATAAAACTAGTGGAAATCTCTTTCATATTGAAAGGGGACTGGATGTACCATCGGATTGTGAAGGGAACCAGGATAAATCTTTGTGTCATTTTTACTTTCCTGCTTTACCGTTTTCATTACATAAACCGTAAAAAGCAAAATCCATCCATTAAAGAAAAAGGATCGAAAAATTTCTAAGAACCTAATTCACCCCCCCCCCCTCTTAGGCGCACTCATATACTTACAGTGGATTGTTAGAGCTGAAGAAACTGAATCCAGTGATTCCCCCATACCCACCAGGCTTTGATCCTCACGCCCAATGTGGTTTCCATGACAATGCGCCAGGACATTCAACTGAAGACTGCAAACAACTCCAGAGCAAGGTTCAGGATCTGATTGAGTCAGAGTCCATCTCATTTACGCTTCAAGGTCTTCACATCAACATCAATCCTTCGTCTGGTCAGGCAGGTCCATCAGTCTATGCTATGGAAGATATTGTCAATGATGGGCGTGAAGAGCATTGGTGCACCGACACCAATGGGCATGACGACCTATAACTCTGAAGAAGCAAGTTCATTTCCCTAAAGCTGGAAATCCCCTATTTGTTTCAGCATTGTTGTATTTTTCTTTGCATGTTGATTTTGTATTTGCTTGTTATCATTGTTTGTTTTTGAATTGGCAAAATTAATGAAATGTTTATGCATCTTTTAAATTAATCCATTCGTATTCACTCATTTTTATAAATAAAAAAACTTTTTTCTATCATTTTGTTTATCAAACTTTTGTTTTAACAAAGATTGGAGGGAGGATGATGAAAATCGGATACCCGAATTCTCCATTTGTATGCTCTCAATTAAAACCTTACCAATGATGTACAGGAATTGTTTCAAATTCCCAAACACTGGTGAAATAAGGAAGATAATCCCTCGCTAACCCCTTCGAGCCTAGAAGTAGGAGTTTTTTCTTTTTCAAAAAATGCAAAAACCCTTAATTTCAAACCTGGGGCAGGGTAGTCACTTCAGTTAATCTGTTTGCATTCAATCTTCAAGAGATTCAATCCATCATTCAAGAAGGATCAGCTACATACTTTCATTCACACACCAAAGAAGTTGTGAAGAGCCAAAAGTTCGTAGTACTTTTTCTCTATCCTCCAATAAAATGGCAGTCGTAACCACTCAACAAAAGAATGACGTAAGGAAAAAGAAATACCAAGGAAAATGTCCGCCAAGTCAAAAAACAGAAAAAGACGACTTAGGCGAAAATAAATGAAGTCATCAAATCCAGCAAAGCAAGGACAAAGCAAAGTGGCTTCCATCACTTTTAATTCCTGATCCTTATCATACACCATCAAAGACTTTTGGGATCTGAAAGCGTATGTCAATTTAACTGAACGTAGGATTGGAGTTCATCACGAAGATGGGGTGGGTACAAATAAATTTTGAGCCTTTTATACTTTATTTCATAAACCGTGAACCAAGCCACATTACAACCTTTAAAAGACCTAATTGAGGCAGGGTTTATTTTGAGAGCATGCTACAACAAGGTTGTGTTAACCTGACTCCTAACGATCTTTGTTAATCATTTGTATTGATCACTTGATCTGCCATTCCATAAAATGGCTAGATCCACTTTTATTTGTTCTAATCAACTCCACTGTATCACTATCATACCAATAAATTATGATTTCAAAACTTGCATAAATGTTACATTAAAATTGCCAATTTTTAAATGAATAATGTTTATTTGCAAGTCAATTCAGCATCAAGGAAATCCCAACGAATGCAGTCAATTAGGGAATTCGACTTGGTAAAGGAAGCCCAGCTTGGGGCAATCACTTCAAGAACCAGTCAATCAATCAGCTACACAGAGGTTGAACCTTTCCTCAAGACTCGGACTAGAGTGAGCTATCACAAGCGGTTCAAGAGTTTAATAGCCATCCAGGCCAGAAGTCTCCCATCCCAGGAATTGGGTAACCAGGGGCAAATCTCAAACATTCAAGCACTGGGGAAACCATTTCAAAGCCATGTCATGACAGGTGGGTCCAAGCCTTCGCAAAGGGAAAATTTCAAAAAAACCATTGATTCAGGGGCAAGATGAATCACACAGGGGCAAGTCCTCTATGTGCCTTCAAACTATTCAAGCAGGCCTTATGCAACAACAAACTTCAAATTAAAGACGCGTGTTGGGAATCATGTCTTCTTATTTTGTCTCCTTCTATAAAACCGTCGTCCAAGAACTATTCCATCCAGTACCCATTGCAGGGGCATATTTGGAAATCATATAAGTCGGTATGTCTTTCTCATGCACTATTCATGTCGCTTCGCTCTTAGCGTTAAACCCTGCTACCGTCTTACTTATCGAGCATCTGCCCACAGTAGAAAAGAGTCATACCTTGCAAAACAGGCCTCTGCTGACATGTAATTTACCGTCATTTTACAAGAATCTCTTTAAAGTCCAATTGTCATTGGCACGAATCTATTAAGCTGGTCGTGAAACCATTTGCTTGCAGTCTAAGTCCATTTGATTTGGCACATACCTGTGTTTCCTGATGGTTCCTGAAGGTCTTCTCTTGACTCTTCTTTTAAGGAATTTCTAAAGGTTGGATATCTTGCTGAAAAATCCAACCTTCTCGTCTTCATTCTCAGTACCAGCCGGTCTCTTGGAGCCGTTGACTATATTTGAGCACGATGTTTTCTACTCCTAGTATCAGTTGGTTGCACAGAGCCACTGCCCAAACATTGTGTTCGCTTTCTTTATCCTCGGTATCAACAGTTACACTTGAACCTGTTGACTTACCACTCTGGATTTTTTGTCTGTTATGTATTTTTTGCCGACCACCGTGTCAATGTCTGTTATTTTATTTCCCGACCACCGTTGTCGATGTCTGTTATTTTATTTCCCGACCACCATTTTCGATGTTTGTCATTTTATTTTCCCGACCACCGTTGTCGATGTCTGTTATTTTATTTCCCGACCATCGTTGTCGACGCCTGTCATTTTATTTTCCCGACCACCGTTGTCGACGCCTGTTATTTTTATTTTCCGACCACCGTTGTCGACGCCTGTTATTTTTATTTCCCGACCACCGTCTGCGATGTCTGTTATTTTATTTCCCGACCGTCGTGGTTGATGTCTGTTATTTTTACTTCCCAACCACCATGTCGATATCTGTCATTTTATTTTCCCGACCACCGTTGTCGATGCCTTTCATTTTAGTTTCCCGACCACCGTGTCGATGTCTGTCATTTTATTTTCCCGACCACAGTTGTCGACGCCTGTCATTTTATTTTCCCGACCACCGTGTCGATGTCTGTCATTTTATTTTCCCGACCACCGTGTCGACGTCTATTATTTTATTTCCCGATCACCGTGTCGATGTTTGTTTATTCCTGACCGCCGTGTTGATGTCTGCTATTTTGTTCTCCTGACTGTCGAGTCGATGTCATTTCCTTTTTTTTCTCAATCGCCGAATTGTTGTATTGGGATCCCCAGTAGCCACCTTGAGCTTGCTAACTCATCACTTCAGATAGTCTGTTTTTGTTCATAGTGTCAGTTTTGGTCGCGTCAAGCCATTACGTTTTCACTTTGAACCATTTTCATAATATCATAGGGTATCAGTCTGTCTTTAATCCGATGTTCTGGACTTTTGTTTTATTTCCCGTCTTTTGTTATTCTTAGTGCCAACAGTTACACTTGAACCCGCTGATCTATCACTTTGAATACACCTTGTTTCCATCTTGTCATCCCCAGCATATTGTTATCCCCGGTGAGTCTTCGCCCTCATTTGTGCTTTCGTGGATCACCGTTGCATTTGTCTTCATCATACCATATTCAACATATTCATCATTAAAAATCAGCATGCTAGGTTTCATTGCATATCACACGTCATTTCCCCAGCAATTCCCTCATAAGTTCATAGCATACCATTGCATTTAGGGGGGAAATTTTCGGTTATTTCTATATTTAACTATCTTTCACTCCGATTTTATGAGGATTAACATCACTCATTCTATCTCGTAAAAGTTATTTAAATAGGGGCAACTGTCACACCCCAAATTTTACCCCTAACATTCATTCATCTCACCATTTTCATACTATTGCGCACATCGATCATGTTTGACTCATAGGAGTGGGTGTCTGGAAAGATTTGCTGATTTCATAACAAGTATCCTGAAGTTTGATTTTCAACCAGTCATGTGGATTTTGAAATCCTTGGTTTCCTTGCCTGGAGAATTGGTAATAGATGTATCTGTTTGTGTTGATTCTAATGTCAATCTTCCATTTGTAATTTCAAGTCCAAAGTCCGAGTTAGTTTCAAGTCTAATTTATAATTTCTAAGCCATTGTCAATGTTTAGATTTCTTTACAAATCCATTTCAAGTGAATTTCTGAATTTTAAAGTTACGCTTTAAGCTTCCTATTCAAGTCCAAGTTTGGTTCCATCTACCTTTTAGTTTCAAGGCCAAAGCTTATTCCCAAGTATCGATCCTAATCCTCCATTTCCAAATTCCATTTTTTTGAGTCTTTTCAATTCCTAGTGTCTAAAATCATTTCCATTTCAAATTTCAAGTTTAAGTTTCTTAGTTTCTATTTCATTTATATATTTCGGGTTTTTTTTTAAATTCTATTTCAAGTCTATTTCACATTTTTTTTCAATTACAAATTCAAATTCCAAGTTTTCTTTCCAATCTCTATTCCAAGATTCATGTTAAAATTTCATCCCGAGCCCACCTTTCATTCAAGATCGACGCATGTTTGATTTATGCTGGGAGAAAAGATCCAAGAAGGATTGTGTGTTTGTTGTAACCATGTTGAATTACTTCTATAGCTAATATTCTCACTTTCTTTTCAACGAAAAAGGGAAGCTAAAGGATCACTTTATGTTGTAGATGGTCATAAGCTCATAGGGCTTATTGTTTGTTTCAAGACAAATTCAATTGGTGTTAATTTTGGAACTGAATGGGATACAAAGGTGAATACAAATTCTACCGCTAAAAAGGTTCACAAAAGTGCAAAGATAAATTCCAATGAAGTAAAATGAAAGATGATGAGCGGACATAAGATAATGTTTGTTTTAAAGTTTGACATCCCATTAACAAGGCAGGGGTAACTGATACAAAGTTGGAACTATAAAAGGAATAAATTTTAGTGGTGGCAAGAAACCATTCAAGAGAATGTCATATTAACCATAAGTAATCCAACATACATCCGTAAAATTTACAGATATTATTCTATGCCTAAAGGTTGAATTCATCAATGAACTCCATGAGATCTCTACTTTACAAATATTATTCTATGCCTAAGGTTGAATTCATCAATGAACTCCATGAGATCTCTAAACATGGCACAGGTTTTTCAAGAAGAATTCCTTCTTCAAGTTACCAAGATTACGGTTTCTTCATTAATGCTAAGTCTCCAAACCTGCGGTAGCTTTTGATTTGCTTCATCCAAGCGATTTCTCAAAGCTCACAAGATTGTATTTGATTCCCAATATGACAACTCCAAGGCATACATGAAAACAAGAAAGAAAAGGCAAAGGATGTTATAAAGACACCAAGGCAAGCCTAAAAATTACCATACCCAAATTTAATGTGAATAAATCATGCCACATTCCAATACATACACATACATAAGTCATAAAATTGCATTTAAGAGGAAGAGAAGAAAATTTCATAAAAGGGGTGGTACCGTCAACCACAGGCAGCAGGACCTTTTTTCACACTTCACAAACAAACAAAATTTGTAGTAAAAAATGCAGCAGACCTGCTGCAAATTCTAGCCCTGCCATACCCTCACACAAAAAAAACCGGCAGCCACACGAAAGCTCAGTCATCACTAAAGCCTAACCGCATACTAAAAATTACATCAACAAAAAAAGCAGTAGCATCAACAAGAAGAAACAGCCAACAACATCAAGGCAAAACCTTAGCCAAAAACTTAACAACAAAAACACCAAACCTGTAGAAGTTTCTCAAAGAGTTTATCCACCATTTAACTCCAAACAGTAAACTATCTTGAAGCTCCACCCTCAAACCCGAGTCGGCAGCCTCCACGTCCTCAGCTGGCAATGAAATGATGAAGAGTGAACCCATTTTTGTTACAGAAATGAACATAAATAACATTACTTCAAAACCAAAAGAAGGACCTGGAATTGATTCGGAGCTGAGAAGGATTTGCATCTAATGATTAATTGACATTTGAAGTTGGCACGCGATCTCAGTAGACCCACCGTAATGACAACAACGATCTCAGTAAAACCGCCACCTTCAACTCGCCACTCCACTTCCTTCGCCGTCTCTACCATCATGAGAAGACTTCGTGAAAAACTGCGAGACGTGAAACCCTCCTCCGCGGAAGCCACCGCCGTGGAGAGAAACTAAGTTCCACTGTGAACCTGAGTGACCCTCTATGCCGCCTCCACCATTCCAAAATCACCGACGAACACACTTTGATAACCACCATCACCACCCTTCTTAAATTTCCGACCCTTTCTCGCTGCCGCACAAACCTTCGTCACCGAGAGAGCATTATAACTGCCGTGAACCTAAGGAACCATGAAAACCTGAGATGTGTTGAGTGAGACCAAGACCGAAGCAAAATGTGAACCACACGCATAGATGAAAATCACACGAGAAGGAGGAGAACGGAAGACAATAGTACCTAAAGCACTCGTACGAGCTCGCTGATCAGAGGTCTTCGAGAGGTACCTTTATTCTCTCCCTGATTGGCCTTCTCTTAGTATTGCGTTTTTTTTTCTTCGTGTTGTTGCCGTTCTACCTTTAATAGTATCATTCCTTTGCTTGAATTTTCGATTGATAAATTTAGGGTTCAGGACCCTGAATTTGGGGGTTAGGTTAAATGATGATCTTTGGTGTTTGATTGCTTTGCAATAACGATCGTGATGCTTGGAAGTTGTTGTTTGTCAGCTAGGAAGAACGATCGCGGTTTGGGAGAGATAGCCGAATGATTTGAGAGGAAACTCCATGAGTTAAAACAGATCGGTACAAGGGTGATTTATTGTTTAGGTTTTGGGGTTAGATTCGCCGGAAGATGAGGTATGTGAGTGATTAAACAGAGGGCGAGTGATTGAGAGGTTAGCATTTGAGAAGAGAAAAGGTTTATTTCTGGATTTGTTAGAAAGCACGCCGTGAGTTTTCCTGCATTTTCACGTTTTACTCGATTTGGTAGGGGGTGGGGTCACAAACCTCAGTTTGTGTAAGCACTAACGAATCGGATCTGGGTCAACTCAACCCGATCGGTCTCTTTCCCTTGGGCCCATTGGACTTGTCAGCTTTCGGCCCCCTTTTTCTATAAAAAAAAACCATTTGTTTTTGTGTTGTTCTTAGACCCATTATAAGTTTTCTCTTAGTTATTATATATACATTTTTTTTTAAAGGAAACAAATTCTAAAATATGTATGTTAAATAAGTTAAAAATAATTACTTTCTTTTATTATTTTGGTTGAATAATTCTATATTTAAATTGGTTGGTTATTTATTTTATTTTTGTTTGTTTATATTTGTAAGCGTCTACTTACCTCCTTATCTAGTTTGTATGACGATAATGTATGAACGTGAATTTCATTCTCGTTTTTCTGACTGTATTTTGATAAGCAAGACATGAACAATTCATACGTATACGTTTCGCACACACGTAAGTCGGTCACTAAGTGATCGCCATCTGCATGATCTTTTACGCGTCTTAATTAATTTAACGAGGAACTGAACTTCGGAATCTAGCATTCTGCGGGTTCTTTAATGAACCACTCTTGAGGCTAGCCCTCGAGTTGTGTTTTATTTACTCCTTCGTTTCTAAAAATATTAAACCTTAATTCATCCAAATAATCGCAAAACGTCTTAATATATAGTTAATTAAATGTAAGAACTAAACTCAGGAATCTAGCATTCCTCGGGTTTTTGAATTGAATTATTGTTGGGGCTAGCCCTCGACTTGTAATTCATTCGCTCTTTCGTTTTCAAAACGTAAATCTCTAATTAAAATCGTGAAAGAACTAAACTCAGGGATCTAGCATTCCTCGGGTTTTTGAATTGAATTACTATTGAGGCTAGCCCTCGATTTGTAATTCATTCGCCCTTTCACAATAATAATATAACTTAAAACTTACCAACATACGCAAATCACTTTACAATTAATCAACGAATAACTGAACTCTGGAGTCCAACACTCCACGGGTCCTTGAATGCAATCACTCTTGAGGCTAGCCCTCGAGCCTGTCTTCATTCGCCTTTCATTTTAAAACACTTAACACAGGTCAAACACATTTTCTCAAACGAACATTTTTTAAATCATTCTATCTCGCAAACAAGCAAGCGCTTCAGCCTCCACCGCGATTATAAGCCAACTCTTTGTAGATTAGAATGCGTTTTAAATAATCGTTCAATTAAAAAACACAAACCTAAGTCGTACGAACTACGAAGCTCTGAATTTCCCATTGCACAAGGGAATATGTAGGCACAAGGATTTTAATCCTTCGCGAGCACAATAATAAAAAAACCTTTAATCTTTTATCCGTCACAATAATAAAAAAAAACTTTAATCTTTTCTCCGTCACAATAATAAAAAATTAACTATCTCTCCGTCACAGTAATAAAAAACTTAATCTTTTCTCCGTCTTAACATTAATTTAAAACTTATTTCCTTAGAACAAACATATTAACAAACATTTAGAAGACAAAAACTTAAGATCAACATTTAATCGCATAGTTAGCTAAGAGGTTCCCGTTGAGTACAATGGATGTGAGGGGTGCTAATACCTTCCTCTTGCGTAACCGACTCCCGAACTTAGGATTTGGTTTCGTTGACCATGTCTTATCCTTCATTAGGTTGTATCTATATCTCCCTTTTCTCTCGTAGAATAAATAGAATTAGGTGGCGACTCTGTTGTTTTTTTAAGATCGTATTTTTTTTTAGGTACGACAGTTAGACATAACAGTGATTCGAGGAGAAGGAGGTGTAGGAGTGTACTCAGCGGCGGGAGGTGATTTTGGCTCTTCGACCGTCTCCCCATAACCCTCTAAAGCATAACTCCAATTAGCAGGGTCGTGGACACTGGTCATCAGCGGGTGGGGTAATGTGAAGTAGTGTATCACTTCTCCGTCAATCAGTAACCTAAACATGTTGGGCTCAAAAGAGGCCCTCCTCATCAATCCTCTGTCAAGGCCAAAGTCAACATCCATGGTGGTGTAGCTGCAGAAGGTCCTGAGATGTAATAATTTGCGAGACAAACCCAATGCAGTAGTGATCTCTGTAACAATCCCACTGACATGTATAATGCATATAGATGACCTGGCGACACTAGAAAGGCCCTTCAGCAGAAAGTTGCCACAAGCAATTGGGCGAGACTGAGTCGCACAAAACAGCAGGAAAATCTCCTCCTCATTCAGCAAAGTCTCTGTATCTGGAAAATCGAGGAAAGAGTGTGCTAGAATCATCTGGAAGTACCTTAACGTAGGGTTGTGGATGACCTGAGAAAACTGAGTGGAAGGATCTTGGCTCCCTCCACCTGAGATGTCACTCCAAAACTTCTCCACTTCTCTGCTCATAAAGTACCCCATCAATGTCTCTGGAATAACATCAGGAGTAGTCTAAAAACCTAGTAAATCACCAAACTCTTTGTGAGAGAAAGAGTACTCGGTCCCAAACAACCTGAAAATAGCATGTCCATCGGGTCTAACCCAGGGGTCATGATTAAACGAGCTGAGGAACTCTAGAGTCAAGTTCCTATAAGTATTATTCATGTCGTCGAACTGGTCCCACTGGAGTTGGTGGCATAAGAATCTGACGCTTCGCTTTATCCCTAAGGCATCCATGCAATCTTGGTCTGGGTACCGTGTAGGTGCCATAGGGCGTCTCATGTGGACATAGTAACACTCTCTCTATGCGTCGTCTCTGAAGGCCACGTGCATGTCGTCGGGATTCTGCATTCTGCACAAGGTTAGCAAAAAATGTCCTGAAATCACATAAAACATTCAATCGTTAGTCTTGACAGAATAATAAAGGAAACAAATTAAAATAAAGTAAAAATAAATAAAAGTAAGTAAGATAAGAAAACCATGGGTTGCCTCCCATGCAGCGCTTGTTTAATGTCGTTAGCTCGACGACCGGATTTTACACATCATTCGAAGGATTTGGTTGATCACTTAGAGTATGGTTGGAGTATGTTGTTGGAATGTCACCTCCTTCGTAGGGCTTCAGTCTCTGTCCATTGACGATGAACGGTTTACATGTTTGGTTCTTGATTTCAATAGCTCCAGATCTTAGAATCTTAGATACTTCAAAAGGGCCAGTCCATCTTGAACGAAGCTTTCCTGGAAAAAGTCGTAACCTAGAATCGAACAGAAGAACAAGATCTCCTATTTTAAAGTATTTTCTTATGATTCTTTTGTCATGCCAAGCTTTTGTTTTTTCTTTGTATATAATGACATTTTCGTAGGCTGATTGCCCGAGCTCTTCTAATTTGTGGATATCAAGGATACGTTTTTCACCTGTAGTTAGGTAATCCAAATTCAATGTATTAATGGCCCAATAAGCTTTATGCTCTAACTCAAAAGGTAAGTGACATGATTTTCCATAAACTAGTTGATAAGGGGTTGTTCCTATAGGGGTTTTGAAAGCGGTTATGTAGGCCCATAATGCTTCTTGAAGTTTCTGCGACCAATCTTTTCTAGATATAGAGACAGTCTTCTCAAGAATTTGTTTAATCTCCCTATTAGATACTTCCACTTGTCCATTAGTTTGTGGGTGGTATGGTGTTGCTACTCTATGCTTAACTCCATACTTGCTTAAAAGTTTATCAAATATTCTCGATATGAAGTGTGATCCTCCATCACTTATGACTAAACGGGGTGTTCCAAATCTGGGAAATATATAATTTTTAAATAATTTGATGACTACTCTGGTGTCATTTGTGGGTGCGGCGATAGCTTTAATCCACTTAGACACATAGTCAACAACTACTAAGATATATTGGTTTCCTAAAGAAGGTGGGAACTGTCCCATAAAGTCTATACCCCATACGTCGAAGAGTTCTACTTCTTGGATATTTCTTAGAGGTATTTCATTACGCCTTGAAATATTTCTTGTACGTTGGCATCTGTCACATTTGACAATGAAAGCATGGACATCACGCCACATGGTGGGCCAAAATTGGCAACCTTGAAGAATCTCGGCGTAGGTCTTAGAGGTGCTTGCATGTCCACCATAGGGTGCAGAGTGACAATGCTCAATTATATTATGTACCTCCTCTTCTGGGATGCAACGACATAAAATGCCATCTTTTCCTCTCGAAAAGAAATGGTTCATCCCAATAGAAGTTTCTTACATCACTGTAGAACTTCTTCTTCCGGTGGTAATTTAGATCGGGGGTACGATGTCAACAGCTAGGTAATTAACAAAGTCTGCATACCAGGGCACGTTACTTATAGCTAAGGATTTTTTAGAGTGCTCATGAGGGTCTGGGTTATCATCTTCAATAGTTTCTAGTTTGGCTATCAGTCTATCATAGGCAAAATCGTCATTTATGGGTACTGAGTCAGGTTTCAGGTATTCTAGCCTAGAAAGGTGACCAGCTACTACATTATATGTGCCTTTCTTTTCACGGATATCTAAATCAAATTCTTGCAGTAATATAATCCATCGAAGTAACCTAGGTTTGGCATCCTTTTTACTTAGTAAGTAACGAATGACAACATGGTCGGTGTAAACTATAATTTTGGCTCCTACTAGATAAGATCTAAATTTGTCTATGGCGAAAACTACAGCTAGGAGTTCTTTTTCAGTTGTTGCATAGTTTAGCTGAGCAGCGTCTAGGGATCTACTGGCATAATAAATTACGTGTAACTTTTTATCTTTTCTCTGACCTAGAACGGCTCCAACAGTATAGTCACTAGCATCACACATTATCTCAAACGGTTTTGACCAATCAGGGGGTTTCATTATAGGTGTTGAAATCAGAGCTTGCTTCAAGAGATTAAACGCTTCATTACATTTTTCATCGAAGATGAATTTAGCATCTTTCATTAAAAGGCCAATTAAGGGCTTTGTTATTTTGGAGAAGTCCTTGATAAAACATCGGTAGAATCCGGCATGTCTAAGAAAACTTCTTACTTCCCTGATAGTCTTCGGCAGTTTCAGATTCTCTATGACTTCTATTTTGGCTTTGTCTACCTCTATTCCATTTTTGGAGACTATATGTCCTAAAACAATCCCTTCGGTAACCATGAAATGACACTTTTCCCAATTTAGCACAAGGTTTACCTCCACACATCTTTCCAGGATTTTCTCAAGGTTGATAAGACAATTTTTGAAATCAAATCCGCAAACTGAGAAATCGTCCATAAATACTTCCATGATTCCATCTAGATAGTCTACAAAGATAGACATCATGCAGCGTTGGAAAGTGGTTGTGGCATTATAGAGTCCAAAAGGCATTCGTCTATAGGCAAAAGTTCCGACATGGCATGTAAAGGTAGTTTTTTCTTGATCTTCGGGGTGAATAGGTATTTGGAAGAATCTTGAATATCCATCTAGGTAACAAAAGTAAGAGTGTCTGGCTAGGCACTCCAACATTTGGTCTATGAATTGTAAAGGGAAATGGTCCTTCCTGGTTGCTTTATTTAATTTTCTATAGTCTATGCACATACGCCATCCTCCAACAGTTCTTTTTGCTACAGGTTCGCCTTTCTCGTTTTGCACGACTGTGATGCCTCCTTTTTTAGGTACTACATGCACAAGACTCACCCACTTACTGTCCGAGATCTGATATATTATACCTGCCTCTAGTAACTTAAGAACTTCAGTCTTAACTACTTCACTCATCATAGGATTTATTCTTCTTTAGTGTTCTCTGGAGGGTTTTGAATCTTCTTCGAGCAAAATCTGATGCATGCATACGGATGGGCTTATTCCTTTAAGATCAGAGATCTTATATCCTAAGGCTAAGGGGTACCTTCGTAAAACATCTAACAATTAGTTTGTTTCCTCTTGGTCTACGGTAGCACTGACTATAATAGGATGGTCCATTTCTTCATCAAGAAATTCATATCTCAGGTTCTTAGGCAGTTCCTTCAGTTTTACGGTTGGTTTCATAGGGCAAGGCATAAGATCTGGGGTAAGAGATAAACATTCGTGAAGGTTATCATCAATGTAGGGTTTTTTATAACTGTCATCTTCCAAAATAAGAGTTGATGGCAATTTTATTGATTCAGTTTCTTTTTCCAATTCTGATTCCCTAATGCATTCATCAATGATATATAAGGCATAACAAGCATCTCCTATTACAAGTTCCATAAGAAATTTCAAGAGTACAAATTCTATCTTCTCGTTACCTACCTCAAAGGTTAGTTTCCGTTTTTTAACATCTATTATGGCTCCAGCGGTTGATAAGAACGGTCTACCTAGGTGGATTGGTATGTCGTCATCTTCTTTAATGTCCATGACAACAAAATCAGTAGGTATAAACAGCTGACCTATCCTAACTGGGACGTCTTCAAGTATGCCTATAGGGTATTTAACGGATCTATCAGCTAATTGAAGTGACATCTTAGTAGGTTGTAATTCTCCTAAGTTTAACCTTTCACAAACTGCTAAAGGCATTAAGCTCACACTAGCTCCTAAGTCTAGAAAAGCTTTTTCGATGACATGATTCCCCAAAATACAAGGAATGGAAAAATTTCCGGGATCTTATCTTTCTTTGCTAACTTATTCTCGGAAATAGAATTACATTCCACGGGTTTCGGATCTTCAAGTCTACGTTTGTTTGTAAGTATGTCTTTGAGAAACTTTGCGTAAGAAGGCATTTTGGTGATGGCTTCTGTAAAGGGGATTTCTACGTGAAGTTTTTCTATAACCTTAACGAATTTTTGATACTGGTTATTGATTTGGGTTTGCTTTAGTCTTTGCGGGTATGGTATTGGTGGTTTGTATGGCGGTGGTGGTACATAGGTTTTTTTTAGGTTCTTCTCATTTTTCTGGACTTCCTTGGTTTTCAGATTCCTCTAGTTCCTTCTCTTTATTTCTCTTAGAAGTTTCGGGCTCACTGATCACACTAAATTTCACCGTATTTCTGACTCCGATTTTGCATCCATTCTTAGCTTTTATTGTTATTTTGTTATGTTATTACTTTGTTTTTCTTTGTTTTCAGGTTTTTTATGTAATCGGGGCTTAAATCGAGAAAAGGAGCGAAAAAGGAGTGCAAACGGAAGAAAACCTAGAAAATCAGCGTTTTACACTTACGGCACCCACCGTGGCGGGCGCCATGGGGTCTGCCATGACGTGGCCACGTCTCAAGACCACTCCACAACTGCCAAGACCCACGATCCCTACTCTTTCATCCCATATCAGTCCTATGGTGGGCGCCATGGCCTTGTGGCGGGCGCCACAAGGCAAAAACAGTTTCCCTCCACTTTTTAGTGGAAGGGGCATCCTGGTCTTTTCCTGCATTTAGTTTTCCTATAAATAGGACCTTAGATTTTCGTTTTTCATCATCCAAACTTAGAATCTCTTAGGCATATATCAGTTTTAAAGCAGTTATCATTCCACATCGGGGTGTTACTGCAATCGAGTGATCGAGTCTGTATCTGTCTGTGTGATCGAGTTTTGGAGCACTCTGGGAGGAAGTTAATCCTGCCGCCATTTTAATTCCAGTTCGTATTTTACTTTTCCGCATTTCTTTACTTTCATTTATTATCCGCACTCGCACTTTATTTTATTTATTTCCTGCACTCGCTTTATTTTATTTATTTCTCGCACTTGCTTTACTTTATTTATTTCCCGCACTCGCACTACTTTCATTTACTTTCCGCACTCGCACTACTTTTATTTACTTTCCGCACTCGCACTACTTTTATTTACTTTCCGCACTCGCACTAAATTACTTTTATGAAAAATTATAAAAATAACTTTTACTTTACCATGTCTAACTAAATCCATAAAGGTTAGAATGTAAGGATCGTAATTGAACCAGTAATCCGTACAATTGTTCGTGGAAACACTTAAGGGCTATTTTATCTTTCAATCTAAGCATTTGTTTTTAACTATTTCAAAACAGCCAAAAGTGCTTTGTCTAGTTCATTAGGAGTTTTAGATTAAAAAGAAAAGAGATTTTAAAATGATTTTCGGACGCGTTATGAAATTTAGAGTCTGGTTCGTAAGAACCTCTTTTTGCTAAGAAATCCAGGTTAAAGTACTTTTCAACTTAGTTAAGATACTATATTTCTTAAAAATAGGTTTACTACTCTAACACAGTACGCACCTTTTTATCCGTGACAATAGGAGGGGTTGATTAGAGAGTACAACTCAGTTCTGAATACGCGAAAGCGACAGTTCCTGTTAAATTAGTTCTTTTCAAAGTAGAAAACATTGCCCATAAGTAGTTCTATTAACAAGTACCGGATTATCAATTGATTATGTGAATTACATTCGAACCTGTCTTTGTTTATTGTTTAAAATTATTATTTTATTTACCATCGCACCCTTCTTAAAACCCTTATATTTAGTTGCCTTAGATACACACCATAACAACAGGTACGATAGATTGACACTTGGTCTCTGTGGATTCGACATTCTTTTATATTACTCTGACGTGTTCGTACACTTGCGAAAAACACGCATCAAGTTTTTGGTGCCGTTGCCGGGGACCAATTTCGTCAAATTTCATACCCTATAGTTATACCGTTTAGACTAAGGTTGTTACCCACGGGTTAATGCGAAAGACTCGCAGTGCCGGAAGTTTAGTAGACCCTCTAGCTGAACCTGAACGTTACGCTCGCGCACGTTTGTTTTTCCATAGGAATAGGAAAGCTATGGCCGAAGATCAAAACCGAAGACCTCTTAAGGACTTCGCCCAACCATCAAACGAGGAACCTAGTTCTAGTATAGTACACCCCGCTATCCCAGCCAATAATTTTGAACTTAAACCATCCCTGCTGCAATTAGTGCAACAAAGACAATTCGCAGGTCTCGCTACTGATAACCCAAACCAACATTTAAAAAACTTTCTTCAGTTAGCAGACACCTTTAAAACCAATGGAGCTTCTCCTGAGGTGATACGCTTAAGATTATTTCCCTTTTCCCTCAGAGATAAAGCTCTATCATGGTTAGATTCCCTTCCACCCAATTCAATAACAACTTGGGATGACCTTAGGAAAGTTTTCCTTGCTAGATATTTTCCCCCAAGTAAGACTGCTCTTCTTCGAAACATAATAACCAGATTTACCCAACACCAAGGAGAGTCGTTGTTCGAAGCCTGGGAGAGATATAAAGAGCTATTAAGAGCATGCCCACATCATGGCTTAGAGAATTGGCTAATCATTCAAACCTTCTATAATGGACTTCATTATAACACTAAGATGACCATCGACGCTGCCGCTGGCGGCGCACTGATGAACAAACCTTACCCTGAAGCTAGTGCCCTTATCGAAGATATGGCCCAAAACCATCAATCATGGGGAGTAGAACGAGCGACAGTGGAAAAGAAGGAAGCCCAAGGAGGAATACATGAGCTAAGCTCTATGGACATGATGCAAGCTAAAATGGACGCGTTGGCCCTTAGAGTCGAACATATGTGTACAACTCCGAATACTGTAGCCGCAGTTTCGCCGAATTGTGAGATATGTGGGACGCAAGGACACCAATCCGCCGAATGCAATCTGTTGAATGAGACCAACACTGAGCAAGTGAACTACACCCAAGGGAACCCATTTTCAAACACATATAACCCTGGATGGAGGAATCACCCAAACTTCTCCTACAAAAATAATAACCCTATTCAAAATACCGCACCTCCGAGACAACAAGGTTACCAAGCCCCAAGAACAAATCAACCTATGCAACTTGTACCACCAAAACCGAGCCTTGAGAAAATTATGGAAAATTTTATCACTGCTCAAACACAACAAAACAAAGAGTTCATGAACCAAAACGTCCATGTTAACAAACTGATTACCCAGTTAAGAACCAAGGTTGATCAAATTATTACTCATAATAAGATGCTTGAAACCCAGATCTCTCAGGTAGCTTTAAACCAAGTCCCACAGACTACACCTGGAGGACAGTTCCCTGGACAACCTCAACAAAACCCGAAAGGGAAAGCAAATGCCATTACTCTATGAAGTGGAACCGCTTATAAGGAACCTTTAAACCCTAGATTAAGTAAGCCCGAAACTTCTGAGAGAAATGAGGAGAAGGAACCAGAGGAGTCTGAAACCCCGGAAAGTCAAGAAAAAGGAGAAGAACCTAAAAATAAAACCTATGTACCACCACCGCTATACAAACCACCAATACCATACCCTCAAGGATTAAAGAAAACCCAAATCGATAATCAGTATCAAAAATTCGTTAAGGTTATAGAAAAACTTCACATAGAAATCCCCTTTACAGAAGCCATCACCCAAATACCTTCTTACGCTAAGTTTCTCAAAGACATACTTACAAATAAACGTAGACTTGAAGATCCGAAACCCGTGGAATGTAATTCTATTTCCGAAAATAAGTTAGCAAAGAAAGATAAAGATCCCAGAAATTTTTCCATTCCTTGTGTTTTGGGGAATCATGTCATCAAAAAAGCTTTTCTAGCCTTAGGAGCTAGTGTGAGCTTAATGCCTTTAGCAGTTTGCGAGAGATTAAACTTAGGAGAATTACAACCTACTAAGATGTCACTTCAATTAGCCGATAGATCCGTTAAATACCCTATAGGCATACTTGAAGATGTCCCTGTTAGGATAGGTCAGTTGTTTATACCTACTGATTTTGTTGTCATGGACATTAAAGAAGATGACGACATACCAATCCTCCTAGGTAGACCGTTCTTATCAACTGCTAGAGCCGTAATAGATGTTAAAAAAGGGAAACTAACCTTCGAGGTAGGTAACGAGAAGATAGAATTTATACTTTCAAAATTTCTTATGGCACCTGTAATAGGAGATGCTTGTTATGCCTTAGATATCATTGATGAAGGCATTAGGGAATTAGAACAAGAAGAAGAAACTGAATCTATAAAATTGCCATCAACCCTTATCTTGGAAGATGACAATTATAAAGAACCCTACATTGATGATAACCTTCACGAATGTTTATCTCTTACCCCAGATCTTATGCCTTGCCCTATGAAACCGACCGTAAAACTTAAGGAACTGCCTAAGAACCTGAGATATGAATTTCTCGATGAAGAAATGAACCGTCCAGTTATAGTCAGTGCTACCTTAAACCAAGAGGAAACAAACCAATTATTAGATGTTTTACGAAGGTACCCCTCAGCCTTAGGATATAAGATCTTAGATCTAAAAGGAATAAGCCCATCCGTATGCATGCATCAGATTTTGCTTGAAGAAAATTCAAAACCCTCCAGAGAACACCAACGAAGAATAAATCCTATAATGAGTAGTGTCGTTAAGACTGAAGTTCTTAAGTTACTAGAGGCAGGTATAATATATCATATCTCGGACAGTAAATGGGTAAGTAATGTGCATGTAGTACCTAAAAAGGGAGGCATCACAGTCGTGCAAAACGAGAAGGGCGAACCTGTAGCAAAAAGAACCGGTGGAGGTTGGCGTATGTGCATAGATTATAGAAAATTAAATAAAGCAACTAGGAAGGACCATTTCCCATTACCATTCATAGACCAAATGTTGGAGCGCCTAGCCAAACACTCTTACTTTTGTTACCTATATGGATATTAAGGATTCTTCCAAATACCTATTCACCCCGAAGATCAAGAAAAAACTACCTTTACATGCCCTGTTGGAACTTTTGCCTATAGAAGAATGCCTTTTGGACTCTGTAATGCTCCTGCCACTTTCCAACGCTGCATGATGTCTATCTTTGTGGACTATTTAGATGGAATCATGGAAGTATTTATGGACGATTTCTCAGTTTGTGGATCTGATTTCAAAAATTGTCTTACCAACCTTGAGAAAATCCTGGAGAGATGTGTGGAGGTAAACCTTGTGCTAAATTGGGAAAAATGTCATTTCATGGTCACCGAAGGGATTGTTTTAGGACATATAGTTTCCGAAAAAGGTATAGAGGTAGATAAAGCTAAAATAGAAGTCATAGAGAATCTAAAACCGCCGAAGACTATCAGGGAGATAAGAAGTTTTCTTGGACATGCCGGATTTTACCGACGTTTTATCAAGGACTTCTCCAAAATAACAAAACCCTTAATCGGTCTATTAATGAAAGATGTTGAATTCATCTTTGATGAAAAATGTACTGAAGCATTTAATCTTCTGAAGCAAGCTCTAATTTCAGCACCTATAATGAAACCCCCTGATTGGTCGGAATCGTTTGAGATAATGTGTGACGCTAGTGACTATGCTGTTGGAGCCGTTCTAGGTCAGAGAAAAGATAAAAGGTTACACGTGATTTATTATGCCAGTAGAACCCTAGACGTTGCACAGCTCAACTACGCAACAACTGAAAAAGAGCTCCTAGCTGTAGTTTTTGCCATAGACAAATTTAGATCTTATCTAGTAGGAGCCAAAATTATAGTTTACACCGACCATGCTGTCATTCGTTACTTACTAAGTAAAAAGGAATGCAAACCAAGATTACTTCGATGGATTTTGTTACTGCAAGAGTTTGATTTAGATATCCATGATAAGAAAGGCATAGATAATGTAGTAGCTGATCACCTTTCTAGGCTAGAATACCTGAAACCTGACTCAGTACCCATAAATGATGATTTTTCCTATGATAGACTGATAGCCCAGCTAGAAACCATTGAAGATGATAACCCAGACCCACATGAGAATTCTCATAATCCTTAGCTATAAGTAATACACCTTGGTATGCAGACTTTGTTAATTACCTAGCCGCTGACATCATACCCCCTGATCTAAACTACCACCGGAAGAAGAAGTTCTACAGTGATGTGAGAAACTTCTATTGGGACAAACCATTTCTTTTCAAGAGAGGTAAAGATGGCATTTTCTTCCGTTGTGTTCCAGAAGAAGAGGTACATAATATAATTGAGCATTGTCACTCTGCACCCTATGGTGGACATGCGAGCACATCTAAGACCTACGCCAAGATTCTTCAAGCTAGCCTATTCTGGCCTACTATGTGGTGTGATGTCCATGCTTTCATTGTCAAGTGTGACATATGCCAACGCACAGGAAATATTTCGAGACGTAATGAAATGCCTCTGAGAAATATCCAAGAAGTAGAACTCTTCGACGTATGGGGTATAGACTTTATGGGACCGTTCCCACCATCTTTCGGAAATCAGTACATCTTAGTAGTTGTTGACTACGTGTCTAAATGGATTGAAGCTATCGCCGCACCCACGAACGACACCAGAGTAGTCATCAAATTATTCAAAAACTATATATTTCCCAGGTTTGGAACCCCCCGTTTAGTCATAAGTGATGGAGGATCACACTTCATATCGAGAATATTTGATAAACTTTTAAGCAAGTATGGAGTTAAGCATAGAGTAGCAACACCATATCACCCACAAACCAATGGACAAGTGGAAGTATCTAATAGGGAGATTAAACAAATTCTTTAGAATACTGTCTCTATATGTAGAAAAGATTGGTCACAGAAACTTCAAGAGGCATTAAGGGCCTATAGAACCGCTTTCAAAACCCATATAGGAACAACCCCATATCAACGGGTCTATGGAAAATCATGTCACTTATCTTTTGAATTGGAGCATAAGGCCTATTGGGCCATCAAAACTTTGAATTTGGATTACTTAACTGCTGGTGAGAAACGTATCCTTGATATCCACAAATTAGAAGAGCTCAGACAATCTGCCTACGAAAATGCCATCATATACAAAGAAAGAACAAAAGCTTGGCATGACAAAAGAATCATAAGGAGAGACTTCAAAATAGGCGATCCTGTTCTTCTGTTCGATTCTAGGTTACGACTTTTTCTAGGAAAGCTTCGTTCGAGATGGACTGGCCCTTTCAAAGTATCTAAGATTCTAAGATCTGGTGCTATCGAAATCAAGAACCAAACATGTAAATCGTTCATCGTCAATGGACAAAGGTTAAAGCCCTACGAAGGAGGTGACATCCCAACAACATACACCTGCCATACTCTGAATGATCCACCATATCCTTCAAATGATATATAAAAGTCGGGCGTCGAGCTAATGACGTTAAACAAGCGCTGCATGGAAGGCAACCCATGGTTTTTCTTATTTACATACTCTTTATTTTTACTTTATTTTAATTTGTTTACTTTATTATCATGTCAAGACTAATGATTGAATGTTTTATGTGCTTTCAGGACTTGTTTGCTAACCTTGTGCAGAATGCAGAACCCCGATGACATGCACGTGGCCTTTAGAGACGACGCACAGAGAGAGCGTTACTATGTCCACATGAGACGCCCTATGGCTCCTACCAGATACCCTGACCATGATTGTATGGATGCCTTGGGGATAGAGCCAAGCGTCAGATTCTTATGCCATCAACTCCAGTGGGACCAGTTTGACGATAAGAACAACACTTACAGGAACTTGACTCTAGAGTTCCTCAGCTCTTTTCATTATGATCCTTGGGCTGGACCCGATGGACACGCTGTTTTCAGGTTGTTCGGGATTGACTACTCCTTTTCTCACAAAGAGTTTGGTGATTTACTAGGTTTTCAGACTACTCCTGATACTATTCCAGAGACACCGATGGGGTATTTTATGAGCAGAGAAGTGGAAAAGTTTTGGTCTAAAATCTCAGGTGGAGGGAGCCAAGATCCTTCCACCCAGTTTTCTCAGGTAATCCATAACCCTGCGTTAAGGTACTTCCAGATGATTCTAGCACATTCTTTCCTAGGTTTGCCAGATACAGAGACCCTGCTAAGCGAAGAGGAGATTTTCCTACTGTTTTGTGCGACTCAGTCTCGCTCAGTTTCTTGTGGCAACTTTCTGTTGAAGGGCCTTGCTAGTGTTGCCAGATCATCCGTAGGCATCATACATGTCGGTGGGATTGTTACATAGATAGCTACTGCATTGGGTTTGTCTCGCAAATTATTGCACCTCAGGACCTTCTGCTGCTACACCACCCTGGATGTTGACTTTTGTCTTGACAGAGGACTGATGAGGAGGGCTTCTTTTGAGCCCAACACTTTTAGATTACTGATCTACGGAGAAGTGATACATTACTTCACATTACCAGACCCGCTGATGACCAGTGTCCATGATCCTGCTAATTGGAGTTATGCTCTAGAGGGTTATGGAGAGACTGTCGAAGAGCCGAAATCACCTCCCGCCGCTGAGTACACTCCTACACCTCTTACTCCCTGAATCACTGTTATGTCTAACAATATGTCTCTGCAGCCGCCTGATCTACAAACTCAGGTTTATGAGCTCCATAAGGAGACTGCCCTGCTCAAGCAGGAAGTAGCGGACTTGGAATTACAAATTCAGGTTTCTGATCTCACTCATGTCTCAGAGGCGGATGCTCTATATCAGGAGATTGAAGAGCTTCGGAGGGAGATAGTTGTGATTCGTGGATCAAACCAGGAGGAGAAGCCTACCACATGATTCGTTCTACACTGACGATATTATCCTAGTATTTAATTTCTTTTTTTCATGCTTTATTTTATTTCTCGCATCTCCAGACATATCTTACATTATTGCATCTATTACATTTTCTTTTTTTTTTATGTACTTTGAGTTTATCTTATATATACATATTATTTTATGCACTAATGTTGTTTTTTCTCTTTTCTTTTTGATTTTTAATTAATTATTTTATTTTGTCGAGCAAAGAAAAACAAATATAAGACAAAAATATTTTCATTTTTGTCTTCAAAAAAATATATGCAAGCCTCATGCCTTGGAAAAGAGAAGAAAACGCTATCAAGACCCCCCGAAGACCGAAGGTGCAAAGAGGGCCCAAAGGAGGATTTAAAAAAATCCAAGGCCCATCAGGGATTTGCCTTGTGGCGGGCGCCACAGGCCCATGGCGGGCGCCATGCCGTCCTCCCCTAAAACGGGGTTGAACCTTCATTTTCACCATTTTCACACCTTCCATCTTCAAAAACCCATTTTTACAAGTTTCAAGAACCCCATTGAACCCCATTAAAACTCCCCCATTTCCAAAATACCCACCATCCATAAAACCTATCCAAAATCCATTTTCCTTTTCATCCACCACAAACCATAAAAATCAAACCTTTATCATTTCTCTCATAAACCATTTTCTACCATTTTTCACTTCCTAAGGAGCAACAACAATGGAGTTCAATGGATTTCTTCTTCGCGATGGAAGACCGGGTGATAGGCAAAGGAAAATTATTCAGAGGCTTCATAGTCGAGAAATTCTCTCGACTAGGTACGTCGATGATAACTGTCTGTATGCTTTGGGTCTTTATCATAGTGTTTTCCATTTATTAGATTTTTTAGGCTTGCATAATATTTTTATTAATCAGGAACCTATCTATGAGAGGCTGACAGTTGAGTTTTTAAGTTCATTGATATACACTGTCAGTCCTAACACTGCTAGCACAGTCGGTACTGTTAATTTTAGACTGTTTGGAATTGAATATGAATTCAGTACCGACGAACTAACAGGCTTGTTAGGAATCCCTCATAGGGAAGGTGCGATTTGTGAGGCACCTTTGGATGCGGAATGGTCGGCCGAGGTATTTTCCTTCTGGCAGAGGCTTTCAAGTACTTCAATAAATTATTTTGAAGGAATACTTGCGTCGACCATTCATAACCCGACCATAAGAGTTTTCAGATATCTTTTGGCATGTACTATTTTTGGTCGGGAGAGTCCAAACAAGGTAAATGCTAGAGAACTCCTATTTTTGCAAGGATGCCTCACTGGTACCCATATCAATCCGGTCCCGTTTATGCTTGCACACATGGCTTTACTTACTAATAAAACAGGACCGATTGTTTTTGGAGGGCTTGTTACGTCTATTGCTCGGGCTCTTGACCTGAACAATGAGATAGCTACACTTGAACCACTACCTCCTCGCACAATTAATTTAAAATTTCTAAAAGACATGAAATTATGCCGAACAAGGAGAGAAGGTGGTTATGAGTTGATGGTTCGTGGGGTAGCTATCCCATCTATTGCTTTACCTTGCAGTAGACGTACTGATGTACGTAATGAAAGGAACTGAACCTATGATCTGAATGCTCCACCTGTTTTGGGTCCACTTCCTCCTAATATTCCTGATGGGGAGGCACATGACACTGATGAAGAGTATGATCGGAGAGAGCAGTCTCCCATACCTCACATGTCCCCCCATCGTCCTTCACAGTCACACACTGCACCATCTTCCTCTAACTCTGTTACAGGTGCTGCTCCTGGATTCTATGTCACTGAGGAGATGTGGCGTGATATGACAGCTAGAGAGGAGAAGAGAGACGGCCTTCTCTCTACTATTTCACAACAACTGACGGACAACATGAGCTTCATGCAACAATCGCGATTGGTTTCGTATCGTGCTTACAACAAAGTTTGTCGTACCTTGAATGATATCACATTAGAGCAGGACCGTCAGAGAGAATTCAACCGCCGGCACTACCAGCTTATGGAGGCCACTCAGGGTTCCATCTTAGGTAACCTTCGAGAGGTCCGGGGTGCCCAGGCTGCCTTATCGGCACGACTCAACCGGAGGGACCAGCATCGCAGTAGATCCCGTCGTTCCAGACCATCACAGCAGGACGGCGAGGGCACCAGTGCTCCTCCACAGTAGTTTTTTCAGGTTATCCTCCTTATCTTATTTCGAAACATTGGGGACAATGTTCGATTTAAGTGTGGGAGGGGATTTTATTGCTTTCTGTCATTTCCCTTTATTTCCTTTCAGTTATTTCCCTTTTCAGTAAGTTATTTAGTTTAATTTTCTTAGATAATGCATGAGTCTGACGAGTCACCAGTATAGTGTATTTTTAGTACATCCTCATTTTTCCCATTTCCTTAGCCTTACCAGAAATTTTTTAAAAGAAAACAATGTTGTTTCACATGTTTTTTGGGCTTTGAGACAGGTTTTAGATTAGGATGTGGTGACTTAGGTCAACGTTTTGAAACAACAAAACCATTGTAGCACCATAGAACTCTTGAATATAGGAATCACTCCTAAACCCCAAACCTTGGACTTTATTATCATTCAAAAAATTGTCCCAAGTAGTTTATTCTAGCAGACAGCTCCGGCCTAAGCATGCTCTACGTAGGGGGCCGATGAACATAAGTGAATGATCCAGTGCTAATAAAAGAAAAAAGGCAAACTTTGCGATAGGTGACCCTCACAAAGTCATTTAAACCGAAAAAAGAGAAGAAAAAATTTTTTTTGCCACAAAAAGAAAAAATTCCAGTCACCTATTGTTAGTTGGTTCAGAGGTATCTGGCACTGAACTTGGTAGGGCGGATTACGATCCGATCCCCCGCAATTACAATTAGGTCAAATAAAACAGGTTTACACATGCTTATGTGCCAGAAACCTTATGTTATGGATCAGAATCACTAACCGATCACTCTACTATGAAGCATGTACGGATAACGGGCTTAATGTGATTGCGCCTGAATGAAAAGGACCCAAAAAGATGAGAAGATAGGCCTAGGTATTGTGGGATGACATGGAATGGTTAATATAGGATTGAAAGTTTGTGTCTGTGTTATTATGGTACCCTTGGTTCACTTAGTTAGTACCTGTCACTGCATCCTGACTTGAACTTAGAAACTCTTTAGCCCAAATCACGTGTCGACACCATTTTTCTCTTAAGCTTTAATGTTTGCTTGAGGACAAGCAAAGGTCTAAGTGTGGGAGAATTTGATCACACTAAATTTCACCGTATTTCTGACTCCGATTTCGCATGCATTCTTAGCTTTTATTGTTATTTTGTTATGTTATTACTTTTTTTTTCTTTGTTTTCGGGTTTTTTATGTAATCGGGGCTTAAATCGAGAAAAGGAGCGAAAAAGGAGTGGAAACGGACGAAAACCTAGAAATTCAGCGTTTTACACTTACGGCACCCACCGTGGCGGGCGCCATGGGGTCTGCCATGACGTGGCCATGTCTCAAGACCACTCCACAACTGCCAAGACCCACGATCCCTACTCTTTCATCCCATATCAGTCCTATGGCGGGCGCCATGGCCTTGTGGCGGGCGCCACAAGGCAAAAACAGTTTCCCTCCACTTTTTAGTGGAGGGGGCATCCTGGTCTTTTCCTGCATTTAATTTTCCTATAAATAGGACCTTAGATTTTCGTTTTTCATCATCCAAACTTAGAATCTCTTAGGCATATATCAGTTTTAAAGCAGTTATCATTCCACATCGGGGTGTTACTGCAATCGAGTGATCGAGTTTGTATCTATCCGTGTGATCGAGTTTAGGAGCACTCTGGGAGGAAGTTAATCCTGCCGCCATTTTAATTCCAGTTCGTATTTTACTTTTCCGCATTGCTTTACTTTCATTTATTATCCGCACTCGCACTTTATTTTATTTATTTCCTGCACTCACTTTATTTTATTTATTTCTGGCACTTGCTTTACTTTATTTATTTCCCGCACTCGCACTACTTTCATTTACTTTCTGCACTCGCACTACTTTTATTTACTTTCCGCACTCGCACTACTTTTATTTACTTTCCGCACTCGCACTAAATTACTTTTATGAAAAATTATAAAAATAACTTTTAGTTTACCATGTCTAACTAAATCCATAAAGGTTAGAATGTAAAGATCGTAATTGAACCAGTAATCCGTACAATTATTAGTGGAAACACTTAAGGGCTATTTTATCTTTCAATCTAAGCATTTGTTTTTAACTATTTCAAAATAGCCAAAAGCGCTTTGTCTAGTTCATTAGGAGTTTTAGATTAAAAAGAAAAGAGATTTTAAAATGATTTTCAGACGCGTTATGAAATTTAGAGTCTGGTTCGTAAGAACCTCTTTTTGCTAAGAAATCCAGGTTAAAGTACTTTTCAACTTAGTTAAGATACTATATTTCTTAAAAATAGGTTTACTACTCTAACGCAGTATGCACCTTTTTATCCGTGACAATAGGAGGGGTTGATTAGAGAGTACAACTCGGTTTTGAATACGCGAAAGCGACAGTTCCTGTTAAATTAGTTCTTTTCAAAATAGAAAACATTGCCCATAAGTAGTTCTATTAACAAGTACCGGATTATCAATTGATTATGTGAATTACATTCGAACCTGTCTTTGTTTATTGTTTAAAATTATTATTTTATTTACCATCGCACCCTTCTTAAAACCCTTATATTTAGTTGCCTTAGATACACACCATAACAACAGGTACGATAGATTGACACTTGGTCTCTGTGGATTCGACAATTTTTTATATTACTCTGACGTGTTCGTACACTTGCGAAAACCACGCGTCACTCACTTAATCTTGGGTTTAAGGGTTCTTCATAGGCGATCCCACTTCGTAGAGTAATGGCATTTGCTTTCCCTTTCGGGTTCTATTGAGGTTGTCCATGGAACTGTCCTCCAGGTGTAGTCTGAGGGGCTTGGTTTAAAGCTACCTGAGAGATCTGGGTTTCAACCATCTTATTGTGAGTAATAATTTGGTCAACCTTGGTCCCTAACTGGGTAATTAGTTCGTTAACATGGATGTTTTGGTTCATGAACTCTTTGTTTTGTTGTGTTTGAGCAGTGATAAAATTTTCCATAATTTTCTCAAGGCTCGGTTTTGGTGGTACAGGTTGCATAGGTTGATTTGTTCTCGGGGCTTGGTAACCTTGTTGTCTCGGAGGTGCGGTATTTTGGATAGGGTTATTATTTTTATAGGATAAGTTTGGGTGATTCCTCCATCCTGGGTTGTAGGTGTTTGAAAATGGGTTCCCTTTGGTGTAGTTCACTTGTTCATAGATGGCCTCATTTAACAAACTGCATTCTACGGATTGGTGTCCTTGCGTCCCACATATCTCACAATTCGACGAAACTGCAGCTACAGTACTCGGGGTTGCATACATATGTTCGAATTTAAGGGCCAATGCGTCCATTTTAGCTTGCATCATGTCTATAGAGCCCAACTCATGTATTCCTCCTTGGGATTCCTTCTTTTCCACTGTTGCTCTTTCTACTCCCCGTGATTGATGGTTTTAGGCTATATCCTCGATAAGGGCACTAGCTTCAGGGTAAGGTTTGTTCATCAATGCGCCACCAGCGGCAGCGGCGATGGTCATCTTAGTGTTATAGTGAAGTCCATTATAGAAGGTTTGAATGATTAGCCAATTCTCTAAACCATGATGTGGGCATGCTCTTAATAGCTCTTTATATCTCTCCCAGGCTTCGAACAACGATTCTCATTGGTTTTGGGTAAATCTGGTTATTTGGTTTCGAAGAACAGCGGTCTTACTCGGGGGAAAATATCTAGCAAGGAATACTCTTCGAAGGGCTTCCCAAGTTGTTATGGAATTGGGTGGAAGGGAATCTAACCATGATAGGGCTTTATCTCTGAGGGAAAAGGGAAATAATCTTAAGAGGATCGCCTCAGGAGGAGCTCCATTGTTTTTAAAGGTGCTTGCTAACTGGAGAAAGTTTTTTAAATGTTGATTTGGGTTCTCGGACGCAAGACCTGCGAATTGTCTCTGCTGCACTAATTGCAGCAGGGATGGTTTAAGTTCAAAATTATTAGCTGGGATAACGGGGTTTATTATACTGGAACTAGGTTCCTCGTTTGATGGTTGGGCGAAGTCCTTAAGAGGTCTTCGGTTTTGATCTTTGGCCATAGCTCTCCTAATTCTATGGAAAAATAAACGTGCGCGAGCGTAACGTTCAGGTTCAGCTAGAGGGTCTACTAAGCTTCCGGCACTGCGAGTCTTTCGCATTGACCGGCAGGTAACAACCTTAGTCTAAATGATATAACTACATGGTACGAAATTTGACAAAATTGGTCCCCGACAACAGCGCCAAAAACTTGATGCGTGTTTTTCGCAAGTGTACGAACACGTCAGAGTAATATAAAAGATTGTCGAATCCACATAGACCAAGTGTCAATCTATCATTATCTGTTATTATGGTGTGTATCTAAGGCAATTGAAAATAATGGTTTTAAAGGGTGAGCAATGATAAATAAAATAGTAAATTTAATTAATTGATAAAGACAGGTTCGAATGCAATTCACATAATCAAGTACTTGTAAATAGAACTACTTATGGGCAATGTTTTCTACTTTAAAAAAGAACTAATTTAACAGGAACTGTCGCTTTCGCGTATTCAGAACCGAGTTGTACTCCCTAATTAAACCCTCCTATTGTCACGGATAAAAAGGTGCGTACTTCGTTAGAGTAGTAAACCTATTTTTAAGAAATATAATATCTTAACTAAGTTGAAAAGTATTTTGACCTGGATTTCTTAGCAAAAAGAGGTTCTCACGAACCAGACTCTAAACTTCTTAACGCGTCCGAAAATAGTTTTAAAATCTCTTTCCTTGTTAATCTAAAAACTCGTAATGAACTAGACAAAGCGCTTTTGGTTGTTTTTGAAATAGTTAAAAACAATTAAGTTATATAGGCATTGGACGAATTTCGATCTTACCCAACGTAATTTTAAAGAACGTGAACTTATATTGAAAGTTAAAATAGCACTTAAGCGTTTCTACAAACAGTTGTACGGATTACCGGTTCAATTATGATCTTTACATTCTAAACTTTATAAATTTAGTTAGACATGGTAAAGTAAAAGTTCATTTTATTATTTTTCATAAAAGTATTTAGTGCGAGTGCGGGAAAGTAAATTAAAGTAGTGCGAGTGCGGATAATAAAGAAAGTAAAGTGAGTGCGAGAAATAAACGAAAGTAGTGCGAGTGCGAGAAATAAACGAAAGTAGTGCGAGTGCGAGAAATAAATAAAGTAAAGCGGGTGCGGGAAATAAATAAAGTAAGCAATGCGGAAAATAAATAAAATATAACGAGTGCGGAAAAATAAAATACGAACTGGAATTAAAATGGTGGCAGGATTAACTTCCTCCCAAAGTGCTCCAAGACTCGATCACACAGACGTATACAGACACGATCACTCTATTGTAGTAACATCCCGATGTGAAGTGATTACTACTTTAAAACTGATATATGCCTAAGAGATTCAAAGTTTGGATGATAAAAACAAAATTCTAAAGTCCTATTTATAGGAAAACATTAAATGGGAAAAGACTAGGATGCCACATCACTAAAAAGTGGAGGGAAAGGTTTTAGCCTTGTGGCACCCGCCACAGGCTCATGGCGTCCGCCATGGGTGTAATATGGTGGAGAAAGTGGGGATCGTGGGTATATGGCAGTTGTGGAGGGTCTTAAGACGTGGCCACGTCATGGCTGACCCCATAGCGCCAACCACAGTGGGTGTCGTAAGTGCAAAATGCTGAATTTCTTGATTTTTATTCTTTTCATCTCCTTTTCTTGATCGAGCCCCCGATTAGATTAAAAACCTAAAAATAAAGAAAAACAAAGTAATAACATAATTAAATAGCAATAAAAACTTAGAATGCATGCGAAATCGGAGTCATAAATACGGTGAAATTTAGTGTTATCAACAACCCCCTTCTCACTCATATACGGTATGGAAGTCGTGCTTCCCGTGGAGGTCAAAATTCCATCTATGAGGGTTCTAATGGAAACCGAGCTGACAGAGGCCGAATGGTGCCAAAGTAGATATGATGATTTAAATCTGATTGAAGAAAAGAGAATGGCGACCTTGTGCCATGGACAATTGTTCCAACAGAGAATGAAGAAAGCTTTTGATAAGAAGGTCCATCCTCGTGTGTTCAGAGAAGGCGACCTCGTGATTAAGAAGATCCAACCTTTCATCTCAGATTCTAGGGGCAAGTGGGCTCCTAACTATGATGGTCCATATGTTGTTAAGAGAGTCTTTTCCGATGGTGCATTAATTCTTGCAACGATGGATGGTGAAGAGTCCACCCGTCCTGTGAATACAGATGCAGTCAAGAAATACTTCGTCTAATAAAAATCAAAGAACAACTTGCTAAGTCAAAAACCCGAAAGGGCGGCTTAGGAAAAAAAAGAGCGTCTCGGTGGGTCGAAAACCCGAAAGGGCGGCTCAGGAAAAAGTTAGAGACATAAACAGAAGGTAACCATCCCTCTAGATTGAAAACCTGAAAGGGAAATCTAGGCAAAAGTTAGGGATTATGGCAAGTAATTGCATCCGACCTGACTGGATCTTTATAGCGATGTCGTCTGCCAAAGACTTCTTGAATCTAATATAAACTCAAGAATACTGGAATTCAAAGTTGTTGGGATAAAGTAGTGGTCACTGTAATTTTAATGTAGCCTTTTTCCATTTTATTACCATTTTTCCATTGGTGGATTACCATTCTATCAATTAAATTTGAGCCTTTGCCTTTTGTTTGCAATTCTTGTTCCATCTTCATTTCGAAAACTGGCATTTTTATTAATGATAATGATTCTTGAGACGAAATTTTAAATATATATATTTGTTTTATAAAAACATGTGTGTGTGTGTGTGTTTTCTTGGATTTATGAACCCAAAGATGGATATTGATGGTTGTCCCAAGAATGATCAAACCTCAAGATTGCGAAACGATTGTCTCACTAAATGCAGTATGCTCATGATTCTACAAGCATTGTTGGAAATGATTTTTCAAACAAATGGCATCTCTCCAAGACACGGTGAGATGTTTGTTGTGAATTTTCAATTTTCGTCAAATGGCATCTCTCCAAGACACGGTGAGAAGGTTTAGTGTGAGGTTATTCTCCATCATATGGCATGTCTTTCAGAAGAAGAGAAGTATGGTGAGGTTTCTATCAAATGGAATCTCTCAAGGACACGGTGAGAAGTTTGGTATAAACTTATTTTTCAAACAAATGGCATCTCTCCAAGACACGGTGAGAAGTTTGTTGTGAATTTTCAATTTCTGTCAAATGGCATCTCTCCAAGACACGGTGAGAAGTTTGAGTGTGAGGTTGTTCTCTATCATATGGCGTCTCTTTCAGAAGAAGGGAAGTATGATGAGGTTTCTATCAAATGGCATCTCTCCAAGACACGGTGGGAAGTTTGGTATGAACTTATTTTTCAGTGAATGGCATCTCTCTAGTTCATCCTCAGTAGAGAAGTTTGCTGTAAATTCTCGTTTACCATCAAATGGCATCTCTGCGGTAAATTCCGATGAGAAGTTTGGTGAAGATCCATGCAGATGATTCTCTCTTTATTTGATAAATCCTTTTACAGATCAATTGAACTGTATCTCTTTGAAGGTCCTCAGTGATGTTCATTAACCTTTTCAAGTAAGATTCATTCATGGCATACGACCCTAAAGCTTGAGAAGTTTGTTTTATTTGGTCAAATACCTTTGCTTAGGCGACCATACATTTGGTGGTGGGTGATTTCTTCCTTTCAAGTATAGAAACTCATTCAAATATCAGTTCTCGTCTGGTAGACCACTTTAAAGTCATTTCTCGTCTGGACGTTTCTTCTTTAACCTATTTTGAAATCCAATTGTCGTCTTCTAGTCAGTTGTCGTTTGTTTTCACTCGAAAATTCTCAAGTGAATTTTATTCCAGCCATATAGGTCTAATTCCCAGTAGTGTCGTTTTCTTCTTCTTCCCAGTAGTGTCGTCTTCTTCTTCCCGGTAGTGCTGAGTATTTGTCTTGCATTTTACACTACATATCATATCATTTCATCTACTTTTTCGATCAAATTTTAGGTATTCTGATATTTAATCATCTTCCACCTTGAATGTCCAAAAAAATCTTTGTTACTCGTACATTCAAGTTAAAGATGATTAAATAGGGGCATCTGTCATACCTTAAATTTTGACCATACTTCTTCAATTTTATCTTAGAAAGATCATTTGGCCTATGGTCATGATTTTTTTTATAGAATTAATTCACGAAATCTGGTAGTCATACATTATGAAATAACAAGTTTTACAGGTACACGAATGTCAAGGTACAACCAATTGGAGTCTCATTGATGATTAAGTATTACTAAGGTTTCAAAGTAGTTTTAAGGCATCTTAAAATTTATTCTCAATAAATTGTTAGGTCATGTGTTCAGACTTATTGCATTATTTTAAAGTTAAGTGTGGAGTCCTTGATTCATTGGTTTCAAAACTTAATTTTAACGAGGGTGATTTATCGGATTTGGATTATTGATTTCAAATGGCACTTCATGGTATTATGTTGGATTTGGATGCACGTTTGTTTTAAGTCATGATTCATCTTAGGTTGCCACATGTATTTAAGGTGCATGGTAGCAATGTTGTGTTCCAAGTTAGATTTGAAAGCATTACAAGACATTAAGATTTTGATGGAAATACTGTCAAGACAACTTGAGGCAAAAAAGCAATAAAGGGAAAATTTATTGAAAGGCTAAATGGCACAAAGTTTATTGCTAACAGTTAAAAGAGTCATCAGTAAAAGTCCAAAGGGATTACCAATTGCTACAAGCATTAAACCACAAAGGCAAAATATACATGATATAATACGTGGCCAAAATAAATATTCAAAGCAAAAATCCTGCCAGATAGGAGGAATTGATCCAGAACTTTGCAGTTGATATTCTACTTGCATTGGCGAAAGTTACTACGACCAACAACATTTGGTTTCATGTGGATGTTGCTTATGCTGGAAGTGTTTGTATATGTCCGGAATACTGCCACTTCATTGATGGGTTGAGGAAGGTGTCTAATTTAACATGAATGCGCATAATTGATTCCTTGCTAAACTTTGATTGTTCACTACTTTGGGTTAAGGAGAGGAGTGCACTGATTCGGTCACTGCCTACAAATCCCAAATTTCTGAAAAATAAGGCCACCAAAGCAAACATGATTATTGATTGCAAAGACTGGAAAACTCCTCTTGGGCGTCACTTTAGATCATTAAAAATTTGGATGGTGTTGCGACTCTACGGATTTGAAGGTCTGCAAATTCACATAAGAAATATAAGAAACATATTACGACTCTAGTTGAATAAAAGTTTGTCTAAAAACATTAAATTGATTACAAATCTCGCATTAATCAAGTTTTGAGCTCCCTTCTTGGTGGTCCGCTGTTTCTTCAAACTCTTGCAGCTTTAGGCACAGTCGATGTTGGAAGTGCTCCTAGGAACGTGAACATTCGCTTACCTCTCTTGCACCAATCGTTCCAGCCATTGACTCTAGTCCAAATAATGGGGAAGGACCGAACATCATAGTGAGTCTGGTCTTGATTCTAGTGATTCAGTTCCAACATGTTTTTTTACCTGTTAGAAATGTCATATATGTTATGCCTCCTTCCAACCCTGTAAAAAGAGGGAAAATTTTACTGCAGTTAAAAAAGAGAACAAGCAGTGAAATAAGGATCTCATAATAGTAAAAGACATAGGATGGATCAATTAAAAACCAACCTTTCAATTCAATCCAAACCTAATTTATTCAGTTCATTTCAAACTAAGTCAACAAAGGTGCAGTGATAAGGTATAAACAGACAAAAAAAGACAGGAACAGCAGAAGGGTCGCAGGACTAAAGTTTTCACAAATTTAGCAAAATCTACTTTTGATACAAAAAAAAAGGTGACAAACATTACAAAAAGGATATTTTCTCAGCAAGTTTCAAAGGTTGAAACCCTAATCTCGCACTATTTAAGGGAGAGTTATGTTCAACACAGAGAAGGGGAAAAACGTTGATACACTTCATACAAGGCACAGTAAGAAAGGAAAAAAGCAAAGAAAAACCAAATCATCACATAGCAAAAGGGGAGGATTCAGAGAAGGAGGAAATAAGAAGAGGTTAAAGCGTAGTCAAACAAAGACATACCGACAGAATCATTTTGGGATTTCTTCACTCCGATAACGTTCGGAAGGTAACGATTCTCACTCTTGCTTGTTTTCCGATATTCGTTGCTTGTGATGTTTGGATTGTTGTTCTGAATGTTGTTGTTATTGTATGGTGGCCTTGATGTGCTGATTTTTACCCAAAGAGATCGACTTTTTGGGGTTAAGGCTTTCGTGATTTGAGAACTTGGGTTTCTTTTCTAATTTGGGGACTAGGTTTTGATGGTTGATTTAGAAATTTTGGTATTGATGATGATGATGCTATAAACTGAGTATAGATGGGAAGAAGGCATCGTGCGGTTGTTTTTTTGTGTTTATACAAAAATGGTCGCTGAGTTATTCTATTTCATTTTTTCCATTTTTTATGCTTTTAGATGCGTTATCAGCTTTCCAAGGCTGATGGTCCCCAAGCCTGCATGTTTCATCTTTAATGCCATGTGTCAGTAACTTTAAATGCATATTGATTTAATGATGTTTTGAATTTTGATACCTCATATGCAGCTAGGTTTCCCTTCACAATATTTGTGCATCACTGGGGGCATAGTCAAAATTGGGTTCATTTTGACCCAAGCCCATGCATTTAGGATTTGCACTCCATCGCCAAAATACACTCTGGACCCATCAAGTTTTTTTATGATTTCATTTAGTTCTTCTCTCAATAATGAGAGATATTTTTTTTATTATTTAAATTGAATTATTTGTTGTTGTTAGTCTATTTTCTCATTCTCTCTTATAAGGAATTGTTAATATTTTATTTCAATTAAATGCTTCTTTTCAATTTAATTTATATATATTTAGTTTAATATGATTAAAATTTGCCTAAGTGAATAATTGCTACGGGTATGATTCACTTCACGTTATGATCACGAGTTGCCAAAAATAAAAACATGAAAGCGTACAAATCGTTTCAAAGATAATTAATTTATTTGGTCCAACGCCAAGTAAATCTTTACGCACACTTCACTTCATACACACATGTAAGTCGTTCACTTATGTGATTGCCATCTGCACAGCCATACGTGTCATGATTAATTAACGAAAGAACTAAACTCAGGAATCTAGCATTCCTCGGGTGTTTTAATGAATCACTCTTGAGGTTAGCCCTCGAGTTGTGCTTCATTCTCTCCTTCTTTTCTAAAACTTATAAACCCTAAGTCACCTAAAACAAAAATGCGATCTTATCAAATTCTTTTATCAAAATATCATCATAATTAATTAACGAGGGAACTAAACTCAGGAATCTAGCATTCCTCGGTTTTTTTAATGAATCACTCTTGAGGCTAGCCCTCGGGTTGTGTCTCATTTTCTCTCTCGTTTATAAAATTTTCGAGCAATCAAACTCTTAATTCACATAAATGGTGGAAGAACTGGATTCAAGAATCTAGCATTCCTTGGGTCCTTGAATGAATAACTCTTGAGGTTAGCCCTTGGGTTGTGATTCATTCGACCTTTCGCCTCTCAAAACACTTAAAAACACATCCAACAAGAATACAAAAAAACACCTTCTAAATTAATTAACAAAGAACTGAACTCAGGAATCTAGCATTCCTCGGGCTCTTAAATAAATTACTCTTGAGGCTAGACCTCGGGTTATGATTCATTCGCCCTTTCGTTTAAAAAAAATCTTAACAAAGGTCAAACACTTTTCTCTAAATGAATATTGTTTAAATCTTTCTATCTCGCAAACAAACTAGCGCTTCAGCCTCCACCACGAGTAAATAAGTCAACGCTTAGCAGTTTGAAAGCATTTCAAACAATTGTTCATTAAAAAACACCAACAAATCGTAGTAGCACGAACTACGAAGCTCTGACTTTCCCATTGCACAAGGGAATACGTAGGCACATGGATTTTAATCCTTCGCGAGCACACTAATAAAAATTCCCATCTCTCTTTAACTAATCTTACCCATTAAAAAAGAAGACAAATAATACAAGATAACATTAAAGCGCAAATTAGACTAAGAGGTTCCCGTTGAGTACAACGGACGCGAGGGGTGCTTTATACCTTCCTCATCGCGAGGATCCTATGTTTTGAGGTACGACATCTTTGACTCTACTTTCTATTTGATGGGTATTTGTCCTGCCTATTCCTGTTTGCTTGGACGCCCTAGGATACATGAGGCAGGCACTATAACCTCTACCTTACACCATAAGCTGAAATATCTAATGAATAGCAAGATTGTCACTGTCTATGGTGAAGAAGAGTACATGGTTAGTCATGTGAGTACTTTCAAGTATGTTGAGATGGATGGTGAATTCGTTGAGGCTCATTGCCAGACATTTGAAGTGGTTCCTCATATTGTTCCTGCTGCTAAACGGGTTCCTATTGTTTCTAGAGAAACTCCTGCAATGGCCTCTCTACAAGATGCTAAAGTTGTAGTTGAAAAAGGTGGTTGTACTATTTGGGGTCAGCTTTCGGATATTCCTTACAAGTCTGACAAGTTTGGTTTGGATTTCACTACAGAGGATCAGAAGGTTATTTGTCGTGCTCGTCTTATTCGCATAACCAACAAAGTTGTTTAGAAAGATCAAGTCAATGCTGTGGAAAACTCTAATGAAGACTGCAACATAGACAATTAGCTCTTTCCTACCATTGGCAATGAGGTCAACAATTGGAAGACTGAATACATTATTCCTATCTCCTTTAGTCAGGAGTAAATGCTATTTTTTGTTTTTCTTATTCTGGTTTTGTAATTTGAACAATTAAAACTTATAAGCCTTCTGTCTATCCCGGGGCACAATGGTATGCTTGTTAGGGATGTCATTTCATTTGCATATTTTCATTCAATAAAATCAATGGACATTTTTGCTTTCGTAAATATTGTGCTCTTTATCTTTCTTTTATTTTTTCTGTATCAAAAAAACTATGTGTTCTTATACACACCCACATCACTAAACTTCAGGTCCTCATCCACTCTAGATCCCATTGATAACAGTTCTGCTATTTCCAATTATGAATTCAATAATCAAATCTACCAAGCCGAGGATGGAAATGAGGAAGATTGTGAAGTTCTTTTCTAGGTTGCTAAAGCAAGAAGATAAAGTTATACAACCGCATGAGGAACCAATTGAAATTGTGAACTAGGTACTGAGAAAGATAAGTAAGAGATCAAGATAGGAGTTGAATTAGAAGACACTATTAAGAATAGGTTAATTCAGATGCTACCTGACTACGTGGATATTTTTGCTTGGTTTTATGAAGATATGCCAGGACTTGATACTAATATTGTGGTTCACCGTCTACCGATGAAGGAAGGTTGTCGCCCGATAAAGTAGAAATTTCGTCTTATGCATCCTGAAATGTTAGAAGAGATCAAAGTTGAAGTGATGAAACAATTTGAGGCAGGTTTCTTAGCTGTCACTTCTTATCCTCAATGGGCTGCAAATATGCTACCAGTACCTAAGAAGGATTGAAAAGTATGCATGTGCGTGGATTACAGGGATTTGAACAAGGCCAACCCCAAAGATGATTTTCCGCTTCCACATATTAATGTTCTGGTAGACAACACTGCTCATCATAAGGTATTCTCCTTCATGGATGGTTTTTATGGTTATAATCAGATTAAGATGGCGCTTGAAGATATGGAGAAGAATACGTTTATCACACATTGGGGCACCTTTTGTTACAAAGTAATGCCATTTGGTCTAAAGAACACTGGGGCAACATACTAACATGCTATGGTAGCTTTATTCCATGATATGATTCATCATGAGATAGAGGTATATGTTGATGATATGATAGCCAGATCCCAGACTGAAGAAGAACATATTGACCATCTACACAAACTGTTCGAGAGGTTGAAGAAATACAAGCTGAGATTGAATCCAAACAAATGTACCTTTGGAGTAAGATCTGGTAAACTGTTGGGTTTCGTTGTTAGTGGTAAAGGTATTGAAGTTGACCTTGCAAAGGTAAAAGCTATACAAGATATGCCCGCTCCTCGTACTGAGAAGGAAGTCAGAGGTTTCTTGGGACGCCTGAACTACATTGCAAGATTCATTTTCCAATTAACCGCTACTTGTGAGCCAATCTTCAAATTGCTGAAGAAAGATCAAGTAATGGAATGGAACGGAGAATGCCAGATAACTTTTGATGAGATCAAGAAATATCTCCAAGAACCTACAATATTGATGCCACAAGTTACAGGAAGACCCTTGATTATGTACTTAACAGTGTTATACAATTCAATGGGGTGTGTGTTAGGGAAACATGACGAGTCTGGTCGAAAAGAGCAAGCAATATACTACCTTAGCAAAAATTTTACTGATTGTGAAACAAAATACTCACTGCTCGAGAAAACGTGATGCGCTTTGGCATGGGTTGCTCGCTGACTAAGACAATATATGTTGACTCATACCACTTTATTGATTTCAAAGATGGATCCTATCAAATACATATTTGAGAAACCTGCTCTCTCCGGGCGAATAGTTAGATGGCAAATGATTTTGACAGAATATGACATCCAGTTCACTACTTAGATGGAAATTAAGGGACGTGTGGTAGCTGATCATTTGGCTCAACAAGCGATGGATGACTATCATTCTATTCATTTTGAGTTTCCAGATGAAGATATTATGATTGTTACTGATCATAAAGAATCTAGACCGTATGAAGGACCTGAACAAGGATCCTGATGGACTATGGTTTTTGATGGAGCTTCTAATGCACTTGGCAATGGTATTGGTGTTGTGATTATCTCTCCTGAAGGTAGTTACACGCCATTTACTTCTAGACTTTGCTTTGATTGTACCAACAATATGGTTGAATATGAAGCATGTATCATGGTTATCAAAGCTGCCATTGTGATGAAGATCCAATTCTTGAATATATATATATATATATATATATATATATATATATATATATATATATATATATATATATATATATATATATATATATATATATATGGGGACTTAGCCCTAGTAGTTACCCATATTAAAGGATAATGGGACACAAAGCATCCAAATCTCATTCCTTACCGAGAACATGTGTTGACTTTGATTCCATACTTTAAAGAGATCACTTTCGAACATATTCCTCGAGAAGAGAATCAATTGGAAGACATATTACCTACTATGTCATCTATGTTCAGAATCAGTTGGGATAATGAAGCTCCTAGAATTACTATCGATCGATTACATGAGCCGACATATTGTTATGAGGTTGATACAATGGGAGTGGAAGAAAAACCTTGGTTCCACGAAGTAAAAGATATCTTGAAGCTCAGGAGTATCCTGAAGGGGCAAATGGACTCCCACATATGAAGGACCATTTGTAATCAAAAGGGTATTTTCTGGAGGCGTTGCGATACTTACCACCATGGATGGTGAAGACTTCCCACAACTCCTGAACGTATACATAGTCAAAAAAATACTACGCATAAAAAATGACTCGCTAGGTTGACTGGCCTAGGCAAAAATAAGGGCATCTCGGTGAACCAAAAGGGTTTGGGCAAAAATATGGATATATATATATATATATATATATATATATATATATATATATATATATATATATATATATATATATATATATATAAGTTTGTACACCCGACAAGTCGAAAACCTGAAAAGGAGGCTTGGGCAAAAAAGGGTATCCCGGTGGACTGAAAACCTGAGAAGGGCGGTCCAGGTAAAAGTTAGGGATAAAAGCATATGACTGTGTCTCATTGGATCACCCATGTAACTTCAGCTATTTGTGCTACCAATATCAAATTCAAACGTTGCAGATCAATCCAGTCGTTTCTCTTCCGACAACAAAAGATGAGATACTTGGAGATAATGGCAATAGCAGAGTTGAAACTTGATGGGATCATTTACACATAGTTGTTTTTCCTTATTTTTCATTACTGTTTTAATCTTCTACGACGATTTCCTATTACTAGGATTTCTATTTCTTTGTTCAAAATTTCCAGTTTATAGGCCACTTTCAAGATCAATACAATTCTATTTCAAACTCAACTTTACTTTTCTCTTCTTTTTTTTAACTTATGCATAAACGTCCATTGATTATATTTGAATGAATATATGCTTTTGAATATGATTGATGTTTACCAAGATATATATATATATATATATATATATATATATATATATATATATATATATATAAAATTACAATAATAGCATTTTCTAAGGACTCTTGGAGGTAGGAATCCCCAACAAAGCTCATATCCAACAGATCTTCGCAGGCTCATCCCCACAGAGTAATCTTTACAGATTTATTTCAACGAAGTATTCCAAGTAGCATCTTCCCTGAAAGAGCTTGTACTTCCAACCCTACAAAGTCCTAGAAAGAATTCTTTCAAAACCTGATATCCCTAGAAGAATTGACACTTAGCCGAATAAGTCTCTCAGGGGAATGTTTGTCTCTTTTATCCCCAGTCAGGGTATTTAGGAATTTAATATTTCAATAAAAAGTACGACAAACAGAAGTCGAAAGATCCAAAGTACAATATTTAGAAATAAGACGAGAATGATGCCCTCACATTCCCCAACAGAAAATCGGGATTTATTTTCCCCAGTTAGCAGTTGTTACACAAAGCTACTAATCTGCTTCAACTACATAATTCATCCATACATCATTTACATCATATCATGGCATATGCATCCATAATGCATACGACATTCTCATTTACGTTAAGAACGTCATGCCATGCATTACATACATCAAATGACCTTGTATAAAACTAACTTTTCCTTTTCAGGATAGTTCGCAGTCAGATGAACATCGTTGACTCCTAGAGACAATTCAGAGACGATCGAAACGAAGATCTAGTTCTGATACTTAGTTTTCAGGATATGTTTCCAAAAACCGTTCAGAGACGATCGAAATGAAGATCTAATTCCGATACTTAGTTCAGGATATTTTTCCAGAAACCGTTCAGAGACGATCGAAACGAAGATCTAGTTCAGGATATTTTCTAAAGACAGTTCGGAGACGATCGAAACAAAGATCTAGTTCCAATACTTAGTTCGTAACATATTCCAGAGATAGTTCAGAGACAATCAAGACGAAGATCTAGTTCTGATACTTAGTTCAGGATATTCTCCAGAGACAGTTTAGAGACGATTGAGACAAATATCTAGTTCTGATACTTAGTTCTAGAACAACATTCAAATAGAGTCAAACGTAGAAACATTTTGATACTCCTATCCACAGACACTTTGGGTGGCATCTATAATCCCATCTCCGAATACTCCAAATGGCATCTTTAAGCCCATTCAAGCAATACAATCAACCAACAATGTTACTTTGCGCACCGACGAGTGCAAATTTTTGGGCTTTAAGTGTTCAATCCTCTTCCACCTTCAGGTCACGAATGGCATACATGCCAATCTAACTCCTTGGGTTTTAGAAAATTGAACAAGGGAAGTTGTTGTACCCCAAAATTTTCCCTCACATCTTCAAGACAATATGTCTCAAGAGGTCTCTTAATGGTCATAATATTCTCAATTACTCAAAGGGATTCAAGGTTTCATCAGACAAAACCTCCTCCTAAGCAATAGACCTCAAATTAGGGTTTGAGTTTCCCAAGGTAAATTGGAATTCCAAAGCCTCAAGTGGAATTCATGATATCCCATATACTTCAAAGGATCCTCATGTCAAGTTTCAAGACTTTCCCTACAAGTTTGGTCAGTCAGATGCTCAAATGATCAAAAATCAGTTAACTTAGGTAAAAAGTCAACTGTGGTCAACATACAGTCAAACTTCAAGATTTTTGGTCAACATCAATATTATGAAGTAAAATTCCTCATTTGATCAAGGGTTGATCATGATTCATGAAGAAAACCTCAAATATTCATCAAAAGTCAAAAGTCGCTAAATTAGGGTTTCTTAAGGAGAAAGTCAATTGTACTTTGACCAGATCAAACTTTCACATACTTCATCATAAATTTCTCATCCAAAGCTCATTTTGAAGGAAATTCAAATACCTACAACTTGGTTTCTCACAAGTCAAGGCCATAAATGCTTCATTTGAGAGATATGAGCCAAAACATTACAGGTCCTTTAAAAAGTCAACTTTTTCAAAAGCTCATAACTTGAACATGGAAGATCAAATGGATATGAGACCAAAAGTAGTGATTAGAGGACACTCTAAGATTTCTAAAAAGTCCAAGAATACATCCATGGGATAAAAATTGAGAGAGTTTTGCATTGTTAAAGTTGAGCAAGTTTGAGGAGGTGTATAAGGCAAATAATGACCAAAACTTAAGTTTTTGCCAAATGGGCCTATATTTTCAAAAGAAAGGTAAAATTAGGGAAAACTACCAGAGCTTTTTGTAGCAAGTTTTCTTCACCCTTTCATGTCCAAACATCATCAAGGAGATCCTAGGAGGCAATCCCCATCATCTTTGAAGGTTGAAAACACATGAAGCATGACATACAAACATGGTCGCCCTTCACTTTCTTAATCTTTTCGAATTTCTCATTACATGCTATTTTTTTTTGTTCATATTTATGTTTAACATGACATTTAGGATCATTTAGATCCATCGTTTTCAGGTTATTGTGCAAGAATGGAAAGTTGTCATTGTTAGGGCATAAACCCTCCATGTTTCGAATCTCATCATACAAGCGTTTTTTGGCCAAACGGACACCACCATTTAGTTTCTAGGGTTCGAATTAGTGGACATGGATGATATTTTTTATTAAAACCTTCGATTTTTTATAATTTTTTTCCAGGGTTTTTAAGCTACAAGCAAAGTCATATCTAAATCGCAGTCGTTTCATAGCAAAAATCTGCAGGTGTGATGAAGAAGACAGAGATGTGGCACGCGGTTATTGGTTGGGTCTGGATTTCCATTTGATTTTAATATTTATTTGTTTGTTTCCATTTTTTCACGCAGGCATGCATAGCCCGGTGGTAGAGGAGCGCATGTGTGTCCTTCAGGGCCTGGGTTCGAAACCCAGCGCCCCCCTTCTTTTTGGCCCTTTTTCTTGCCTTTTTCTATGTTTCAATTATTTTCCTCACTATTTTTTTCTTTTTCTTAATTTTTATTTCAATAAATTTTAATTAATTAATTAATCATTAATATTTTTCAACCAATAACAAAATAAAAAAAAATTAATAACTTCTTTTTCTTGTAAATAAAGTATAATACATATATTTTTTTTCATATACATAATAATTAATTTAAATTTTAAAAAAAAACCATAAAAACCATTTTTTAATAAAAAAACAATTAATCAATTTTACGTGAATCCTCCGATATTTCTTCCTTTCCCCTTTCTTATTCTTCCTCGATTTTAATTTTTTCATATATATATATATATATATATATATATATATATATATATATATATTAGAACAAGTGTATAGAATTTCTAATTATCTTGTAATAGTTATTAGTTTTATTTTCCGCATTTTTATTTCTGCACTCCCCCGATTTAAATTATGTATCCCCTCCCCATGATGTAATAGCTTAGGGTTTTTATTTCTGCTTTTAAATTCCGCAAAATAATTAAACTGCATGGTTAGTAACAATATGGTGTGAAAAGATTGTATGCAAATAAAACGGACTTAACCCATTAATCCAAAGAAAAATAACTAAATACAACACACTCTTCACACATGCACCTCTAGGTTATCCCCTCTTGTTGCCTTACGAAAAAATGGTCAAGTCCCTCGAATGTAGAGGTGTCTTAGCAAAGTTACCTAAACAAATATCATCATAGTCCCTTCGATATAAAGATCACAGTCCCTCAATAACCCTTCGAGTTGCCTACGAATAAGTGATCTAGTCTCCCAATGACCCTACGAAAATGATGATAGTCCCTTCGAGTTGCTAAGATACTTTTACAAGGTTGCCTTCTATGACCATACGATGACCCTACGCGTGTCCCTTACATCCAAAGATAAGATTACTTACTAAATAGTAGTAATGACAGTCTTATCTCTTAGGAAAGAAAAATAACATGAACGACCTTGAGTAGGTAGGAAACCCTTAACTGCTTGCTCACAATATCAAAGCAAAAATCACTCTTTACACCTCACACTTTCAAAAAAATTCCAAAAACCACTTTGTATACATTCATACGAGAATCATTATAAAGATGGACTTTTTCTAAATACACTACCACTATCTTTCAAACAAAAACAAAATGAGCTAAGCAGTTAATAGCCCATGGGTAACCATGGATACAAAGGGTGTTAACAACTTCCCTTTGTATAACCTACCCCCCGAACTCAAAATCTAAACCAAGGTCTTTCCTGTTCTTTTCCACCTTTCCTACTTGGATAAAAGAAAAGTCGGTGGCGACTCTTGCTATCGGCAACATTGTTTTTGTGAAAACAAAAACGACAAAGTCAGTTCTCCCACCATGTTACACATATGCATTCAAAAATGTACCTATAAAATATAATAACAACATGGGGTGAGATAACAAAATCTTAGTGAGTTCCCTATCTTAGAGTTCTCTCGGCTCTAAAGGTTCAATCTAAAACATAGCTCGAGTCTTAAGTAACTACCTGACTAGAAACTAAATCAAGATGGAACTAAATCCATATAACACTCTCGATGCTATACAAGTATGACATCTACCTCAAGCCTTTACGGATGCTTCCCATGGGAGCAAGATCTACCCACCTCAAGACTTACACAAGACTTTACGGAGGACTTGATGTGATACTCACCTTAAGTCTTTACGGACGCTTCCCGTGGGACCAAGATCCACCCACATCTAGACTTACACAAGACTTCCCAAAATAACCTTGTGTAGTACTCCCCTCAAGCCTTTACGAACGCTTCTAGTGGGACCTAGATCCACCCACCTCAAGACTTACTCAGACTTCCCGGAGGAATAAAGTACATACACGCCTTAAATATTTACTGACGCTTCCTGTGGGACCAAGATCCACCCACCTCAAGACTTACACAAGACTTACAGAGGCTCACTCGTGAAATACACACCTCTAGCCTTTACGGACGCTTCCCGTGGGACCCAGATCCACCCACATCAAGACTTACTCAGGCTATTATGTAGGCCTAGTGTATAGCATGCTAACGGTTCACAGCAACCTAGGGTAATCCTAAACATCTCACAAGTTATTTTTTTTTATTCTCGATAACTCACAATTTCTTAACAAACATAATTACGGTTAACTAGAAAAGTCGGGCAAAAATAATATTTCTTGGCATCATAAGATAGTACATATTTTTAGCTTCGAATCGATATAAAGAACACATAAATCGGATAAAGGATGAAGAAGTTATGAATTTTTAAAAGAAGTTCAAAATAGTATTTTTCTGCTCATAATAGTGGTAACTGTTACTACCCAGAGGGTAACCGAATACCAGTGTAAAAATACACCCAAAATTCCAATTTTTCAACATGTAACTGGTTACTTGTAGATAGTAACCAAAAAAAGTTGCGTTTTAAAATGCAGAATTTTCCCATTTCCATTCCAATCAACTTCAAACACCAAAGTGATTCAAAACAGAGATTTCTATACATACTAGCAACATACTCAAGAATTTTAATCGATATTAAACCGTTCAAATTCTCTATTCTACGATTTTCTAGCATTTTTACTAACCTAAAAAATTCTACAAAACTCTAGAAAATAAAAGTATCTAACTAGAACCCACCTCTACCAAAGATGATTGAGAAGATTGAGAGATGAATGGGTGATGGAGCTTCAAGAACCAAGAGCTTCTTCTTCTTCACCAAGCTTTTCCTCTTTCTCCCTTTTCTCTTCTTTCTCTCCCTTTTCCTTTTTCTCCTCTTATGTTTCTATGTTATGAAACATAATGAAACAAACATAGGTTATACGGGAAAACCTATTTTCCCCCACAATGGGTCCAAATAGAGAGTATCCAAAAATGTCTCTTAATCCATTATTTAATAAAACCTCTGAGTCAGATAATATTAATTAATTCACTGATTGCTCCAATTATTTTTGTTAAAACATTTTAGAGCAATCTGTAACCCTATTGATATCAATTAATATTATTCAGAGCATTAAAATAAATTTATGGGGTATTATAGAAGGGGTGAGATATCGAATTTTATAAACGAAGTATGATAATTAATACATTAGATAGAATCATATAATTTCACTACTATCCAACGACAACAACAACTTAACAATCACCATAATTTATCAACATACTTTATCAACTTATTACACATATCAATATTTACCACATAATCCACATAATCAACATCATCATAGTCAACATAATCAACTTCCACAACTTCAATAAACATAATCAACATAACCATCAGAATCATATAAGCAACTTTATCAACATGATCACATGATCAACTTAATCTACTTCGCGACATAGTCAACATAAACATATAACCCACGTAAGCAACATAATTAACTTTATCGACATAACTCACATAAACAACTTAATCAACACAAACAACTTCATCAACATAATCAACATGAACGACTTAATTAACTTAATCAACATAAACAACTTCCTCGACTTAATTAACACAAACATCTTCTTCAACTTAAGCAACATAAACAATTTCATCAACTTAAGCAGCATAAAAAGTGCAACACAAAATGCGACTCGACTATGCATATGCATGTGGTACCATTGGAGTAAAACTCCCAACTTAAAATATACCAGGTTATCGAGGTATCTGCAAGGTGTAAGCCTTCAACTTAATAATTTTTCCAATTCAGACCAAGGTAGTGAGCATCCGCTCCAACTTAGAAAATGCAATGTATGCCATGATTACAACAACACAACACATAACAACAACTAACTCGAAACAACATATAACAAGCAACATAGCAACTTTAATTCAACACGATTCAACTTTGGCCAGAGGCCTACAACTTATGTATATCAACGTTGGTCATACGACCTACAACTTTAATATCAACATTGATCATTCGACCTACAACTTAAATAATCAACCGTCGTCCTTCGACCTACAACTTAAAACATTCACAAATCGGAACAAAAAAACATACTTGACGGCACGCGAAAACCACATATTTCAACATGAATTTAACTAAACAAACCAAAAAAATTACGTACTAAATCACCCGACTTACCCTGACAATTTTCGTTAAATTCCAGGCAACTAATTTTTCCGCCTAACTCGGCTAAACCGACTAAAATTGCACGATTTTCACACTCTGTGACTACTATGAAATTATTATGAAAATTTTGTCAAAAATCTATTTTTTTTGATACAGTTCCACTACTAAACATCACTTGCTGTCATGAAAATCTACAAATTCATTTTTCTGTTAAAACTCAAAAACAATACTGTTGTCAAACTGATTTATTTCTTCTTAACTGATAAACCGTCATTCAATGACCTTACACTATAAACCTTAGTTATTAACATTCCAATCCATTTACTGAACAACATGTGGTATTATTTCATTTTAAAGAGGTTTCATAAAATTTTCATAAAGTGAAGAATTTGATTAAGGTATATAAAGAAAATAAAGGTGTCTTCCAGTAATACAAGGGTGGCTTGCGCCACCCTTTAGTATTACAACATGGCTTGCGCCATGCTTCTTGTGAGGGGCCTCATGGATCCTACCATCTTCCTAGTGGCTCCCTCCACATGCCCATTTCCATCAATTTTGGGTGGCCTGCGCCACCCCAATGTGAATGGTGGGTGGTCTCCGCCACCCGTGCACTTGTGAAAAGTGTTTTTCGTCCCCAACCAAATTTTTCCAGAAAATCAACAACTTCACTGCAACTCTTATAAAATCAACCCAGTAATAAAATTCAACAACCATTTATTAATCAATAAATTCACATAAACAACATCGTATGACAAACTCAAACAACTCAACAACAACAATGTAAAAACTACTCGATCAGTATTCCTACGTATCTATTATCATAACACGATTATAAAAGTCGAACCCTACCCTTACCTTGGATTAAAGGAAGCTCTGAGTTCGATTGAGTTTCCGGAAATTCGCACTGATTGCAGTTCTTCCATGTTCTGTTCTTTTCCTCTTCCTCTTACTGATAATCCAAAAACCTAACTTATTTTTCTATTTCTTTTATTTATATCAAATATTATTATTCTAATAATATAACTAATGGGCCTAATATCCTACGTCCCTTTATTACTAATTCTGACACAATCTAAGCCCACTAATCAAACACACTCCAATAACAATAATATTACTTCTAATATTATTTCTATGACTTTCCGACTTAATATTCCTACTTAACGACATAATTCACCATTACACAAAATCAATTAATAATTCACGACTAATTATTTTCTCCCGACTTAATCAATTAATTACCGATTATTAACCAAATGGTCCAAACAACCCAATCAACATATTCAACAATAAACTGGAAAATACTCAATATCGTTTTCCACAACTTAAATCAACTTATTTAATCAATTCAACTCAAACCAACTTAGAAACATCAACGTAACTTTCCGATAATTCGGAAGTCAACTTAAATCATCATAAACGACACAAACCAATGTATATCAACACAAATACACAAATCAACACAGTGTAATACATGTATATTTAAATAATTAATTAAATAAACGGGCGTTACAACCTCCCCCCCCCCCCCCACTTAGAATATTTTCGTCCTCGAAAATTTATTCGATTCAACTACTCCAATTACTTATTCCATCCGACTAATCAACTCTCATCTCCGAAAGGCAACCCCATGTATAATACAAACAATAATTCATAACATCAATGGAAACAACACATGAACAATACTCAAGCGATACACTTGACAACTATCATCACAACACAACGAGTAACCAACTTAAGAATTCATCGGTTTAAGAACTTAGAACACAACAACACAAGAACACATAACTTAAACATGACATTAATACAACTAAACTACCAACATCGTTGTTACTCACAAACGAACAACTACACTACACCACGCCTTCGATGTGCACTTTGATTACTTACAAAATATCAACTATACAAAGTTTATTTCCAACTTCTCAATCACCAAAATTGTCATAACAAAAGGCTTTCTACTTAACTCTTCAAAAATTCCGTTCCAACAGGCATTCTAACTCTTGTAGTTATCGAACACTTCAAACTTAGATCCTTAAGACAACACCTCTGAACGTTCAACATAATTATAACGGCGACTACTTCCAAATTTTGGATAAGATATAGATATACTTCCATAAATCCCCAAATTATCATAAAACATAACTACAACTTCATCATCTTTTAATAACACATTCCCAAAATTCTCTTACACAAGTAACAACATTACAACAACATATAACATCTGACTTCACTTAGCTTCAATAAGATAACTCACCTTTTTCGCTTTCAAACTAATCCAACAACCAAAATTGCACTTTAATAAATCGACTTATAACTCTACTTCTTTTAATACTTGCAACTCAACACTCAAATACTCTACGCGCTCTTCTGCTGATTTTATAACAGCTCAAAACATTCGCAACAAACACCCGTTACAACTCATCCAAATAAATATGGAAGATACACTTCATACTTTATACATACACCTTAAGGCATACTAGAAATTCGCTTCATCACAAACAACGACTCAAGTTATCCAGAATTCAACTGTGAGTTTACTCATCGATCAAATTGAAACTTTAGGCTATCATCCTCAACTCCAACTAATATTCTTATATATGAAACTGCATCGACAAAACAAACAATCCTCAAGCACTTGGCTTGACTTCAACCAATTCAACATACATACCATACCAGTTGGCAAGACACATCTATCCATTAATTATGATTCTGCCTACTATCAACAAGGGATTAAGGGTGATCAGTTTCTCAATTTCTCAATAGACAAACGCCTACCATAATAGCGACATAAATCATCATTACCTAACAACAATAGCGTACTTTACCTTGTGCCCAAAGTCCGTAAGCATAATGTTCCGCCAACTCTCCAAGGCTTGCCATGCCCTCTTAGTTTTCCTTAATTTCAACTTCGTCAACGATACAAAACGTCCAAAATCCATTACACATTCCCTTATGCATGCTCAAAGCACAATAAAAATTTAAATATCCCTCTAACACCGAAGTCTCTACAACATCGAGTACAATCCAATTCGGTTCGCTCCATCACATAACATCGTCAATTTAACCATCCTCATTCGACGTGAATCGCATCTCTATGCATTCTCCGATATTGTTGCATTCTTTCTAATACCAACATTTTATTCCTTATCAATATTTCACACTCGTCTTCATCCTTCTAAATTTTCAGCAATAATCTCTCAACTTCGAACACAATTATCTCTTCCAATAAAGACTTCCCAATCACAAAAAATATTCCAAAATGAAGAGAATTTCATGCATATTTTAGAACTTCAAGAATCTCTAAAATCCGAGTTACGAATAAAAGTTATCATCTTTGCAATGGGACAGGTCAAAAATTCTTGTATGCAGAATTTTCCAAAATATCAGCATCAGACCCAACTATTAAAACACACTTATCTCCCTCTTCACAAACCTCCTTAAGAAAAATCTTATATGAAAACCGTAGGGAATTTCGTAAGATTTCCGAAAAGTCTAGAATCGCTTCAATTAGAAACATGAGTAAAAAGTTATGCCTCCTTTACTGACAACTGCTCCTAAATTGCCAAAAATCCAGAATTTGAGATTGATGAACATAAGTTCCATCTCTCTCCCTCTTTCTTCCAAGATCTACAAAAAATCTTTGCTTTTCATCCAACTACGAAATTTACTCGACTTTTTTCCAACTATACTCATGGCATATTAATCTACCGACTTGATCCATCAACTTATCATTTCCTTTGGGATAAGTCCTTATTCTCGATCAATTCACCATCCATAATCTATGCACATCTCAAACTCGACCAATACAAATTCATGAGTCCATACTCTTGTCGGTCTGCAACAACATTACTTCAACAACCCTGCACTCCAGCAATCAACATCAACTTGAACCAACTTCCACATACCAACAACAGTCCGGGAGCAAGCCTCCCCCCACTTAATTCAAACCAATACCTGCAGACAACGACTAGAAACTAGCAAATAAGTACCAACAGTGTTTCACACACATGTCGTGCACTAAGGAATAAACGACCGTAGACAACATTGGATGTACGGACCGACATGCTCTGATACCACTAATGTAACACCCTATTTCTACCCGGAAAATATATTGAAAATAAGAGTAGTAAAATTTAACCAACAAGTAAACAAATAGGATGCCACATTTCAACTTTCAAAAACTTATTCATTTAATCAAGTAATACATCGATACATAACACTTTTGATTCATATGAAACTATAACAACAACTTTTATTCACTTTTGAAACCAAGACAACTTTCACAACTACACAGCGGATTTTCAAATATTCAACTAAACATGGTGTAACATTTTTGTTCAACTTAAGCAACTTAGTAACCACATATTTTCATGGAAACAACTTGAAACAACAACAAAGCAACTAGGCGTTCATCCCCTGAGTGTTACATATCAGAGCATCGACGCCGACTCGAACTAACGAAGATAATAATCTTCCTTTAAGCTAACCTGCACGTTACCAACATAGGAGTAACATTCAAACAGAAGGGGTGAGATATCGAATTTTATAAATGAAGTATGATAATTAATATGTTAGATAGAATCATACAATTTAAATACTATCCAATGACAACAAAAACTTAACAATCACCACAATTTATCATCATACTATATCAACTTAATACACATATCAACATAATCCACATAATCAACATCATCATAGTCAACATAATCAACTTCAACAACTTCAATAAACATAATCAACTTTACCATCAGAATCATATAAGCAACTTCATCAACATGATCACATGATAAACTTAATCTAATCCACGACATAGTCAACATAAACATATAACACACCTAAGCAACATATGAACGACTTAATCAACTTAATAAACATAAACAACTTTCTCGACTTAATTAACACAAACATGTTCTTCAACTTAAGCAACATAAATAATTTCATCAACATAAGCAACATAAATAGTGCAACATACTAGTCAACACGCGAAAACCACACATTTCAACACGAATTCAATAAAACAAATCGAAAAAAATACCTACTAAATCACCCGACTTACCCGACAATTTTCATTAAATTTCGGGCATCTAATTTTTCCGCCTAACTTGGATAAATCGACTAAAATTGCATTGTTTTCATACTCTATGACTGCTACGAAATTATTATGAAATCTATTTTTCTGATACAGTTCCACTGCTAAACATCACCTGCTGTCATGAAAATCTACAAACTCATTTTTCAGTAAGAACTCAAAAACACTACTGCTGTCAAACTGATTTGTTTCTTTGCAACTGATAAACTATCATTCAATGACCTTACACTATAAACCTTCTTTATTAACATTCCAATCCATTTACTGAACAACAGGTGGTATTATTTAATTTTAAATAGGCTTCATAAATTTTCATAAAGTGAAGAATCTGATTAAGGTATATAAAGAAAATAAAGTTGTCTTCCAGTAATACATGGGTGGCTTGCGCCACCCTTTAGTATTTCAACATGGCTTGCGCCATGCTTCTTGTGAGGGGCCTTGTGGCTCCCACCATCTTCCTAGTGTCTCCCGCCACATGCCCATTTCCATCAATTTTGGGTGGCCTACGCCACCCCTATGTGAATGGTGGGTGGCCTGTGCCACCCGTGCACCTATGAATAGTTTTTTCGTCCCGAACCAAATTTTTCCAGAAAATCAACAACATCACTGCAATTCTTATAAAATCAACCCAATAATAAAATTCAACAACCATCGATTAATCAATAAATTATCATAAACAACATCATACGACAAACTCAAACAACTCAACAACAACAATGTAAAAAGTACTCGATCCCAATTCCTATGTATTTATTATCATAACCCGAATATAAAAGTCGAACCCCACCCTTACCTTAGATTAAAGGCAACTCTGAGTTCGATTGGTTTTCTTGAAATTCGCATTGATTGCAGTTCACCCGTTCTCCCACATTTTGTTCTTTTCCTCTTCCTCTTACTGATAATCCAAAAACCTAACTTATTTTTCTATTTCTTTTCTTTATATCAAATATTATTATTCTACTAATATAACTAACAGGCCTAATATCCTACACCCCTGTATTACTAATTCCGACATAATCTAAGCCCACTAATCAAACACACTCCAATAACAATAATATTACTTCTAATATTATTTCTACGACTTTCCGACTTAATATTTCGACTTAACGACTTAATTCACCATAACACAAAATCAATTAATAATTCACGACTAATTATTTTCTCCCGACTTAATCGATTATTTACTGATTATTAACCAAATGGTCCAAACAACCCAATCAACATATTCAATAATAAACGGGAAAATACTCAATATCTTTTTCCATAACTTAAATAAACGTATTTAATCAATTCAACTCGAACCAACTTAGAAACATCAATGTAATATTCTGATAATTCGGAACTCAACTCAAATCATCCTAAACGACACAAACCAACGTAAATCAACACAAATACATAAATCAACACAAAGTAATACAAGTATATTTAATTAAATAATTAATTAGATAAACGGGTGTGTAAACACCCCAAATTTGCCCTCACTTTTTCTCACACCATGGCTTGTGATATTTTCATATTGCATAGCATTATCATATCATCTCACATTGCATATTTGTTTCACTGCATAAGTTGCACAATTAGGGTTTGTGATCAAATGAATCCAAGAAGGGATATGAGTCATCTCAAAGGCCTTGAAGCATTCCAAGAGGATCCATGTGTGTTCCATGATCATAATATGCTCCCCAAAGTTCATTGAAGTCAAAATATCACAAAGCATTACATAGGCATAGAGGCAGACTAAAGATATCCTGCACAAATGACCTAAAATTAGGGTTTTGGGTTTGAGGCCCTTAACCTCAAATTTTTTGGTCATTCTTGATTCTAATGGTCTTAATATGTTATAAGGAACACGTGTACCAAATTTTATGAATAAATTCATTGTGGAAGTCATCTGATCAACTGGTAACTTATTATGCAAGAAAAGTCAGAATCAGGGCATCTGAGGCCACCACCAATGGTACCAAAGGGTCATTTTCATCAATTTGAGGTTCTATGATATTTATTTGATCTTAGAAGTGGTTAGAAGTTCACAAGATTGAAGAATTTCAAGCCATTTGCAAACTTTCAATTTTTGGACATGACTTGTAATGAAAACTTTCCATTTTGGGAAAGATTTTCAACCTCCTCTTTCTTGATCAAAAAGGCTTCAAATGAAAAATCCTTAAACATGAAAGTTGTAGATTGGATTTTCCCATTTTCAAAAAGTACAAGAACTCCTCTTGATTCATCCTAGAACTCAAGATATGATGTTTCAAAGTTGGGAAAAATCTTATAATTTTCAAGTTCATGCCAAAGAGGGATTTTTGCAAAACCAAGTTTTAAGCACTCTTGTGACCTTTAATTGACCTCTAAGCATCATAATAACATCACATGACTTGCCTTGATCAGAATTATGCCTTGGATTACAAGTTTCCATGGATCAATTTTCACAAAATTTTCAAAGAGGGAAAATGCAAAACATAAGATAACTCTTGATCCAAGTGCTGCAGATCATCACAATCAATCCAAGGGTTGTCCATGAACTCAGCTGAGGCAAATCCACCCTTTGGATCTCTTTTGTCCCAGCCCATACTTGTGGTACCATAACATTGAAGTTTCTGCAAATGAGGCCATACCAATCAAACTGAGCCACAACAACTCTCTGGACCAATCAGCATTGTTTATGTGAACCTCGAGGACCTCAAACATAACAAGATGGAAGCCTGAAACCTCAGCATAATCAGATTGCCCAAAAATCCCCAAAACTTTCATTCTTTCGAATCACTCAGCACAAGCCTTAAAACTTCAAACTTCTTCCACCAATCATCTCAAAATCAATCATAGAATACAAACCAACCATTACAATAGCCTGAAACACTCCACAACACAAACACGATTTCTGCCTTAGAAGAACTGAAACACATAAACCAGCCATCACAAACCCCATCTAAGCTTTTGAGAAGCATCAAGAGGATCAAAGGAGGTGTCTTGCAATAGAGGCAGGCTTTGGAGGTCCAAGTTTTCTCAACTCCAGCTCAGGTATAACTCAAGAACATTTTTCTCAGAGCTTTGATTTTAAGTTACCATGTGATAAAACTTGTCTCCTTGATCATTATGCGCTTTGAATCACTGAAAATGGTTGAGTATGTATGGTTTATTTGACTTCTGAAATTTTTGGTCGTTTTCTGTTTTGCTTCGAATCAGCTTGTATGTGTGAAATTAATTGTTTTTAATGATTGATTTTGATTGTGTGTGAGTTGGGGATCGTTGCTGGGTGGTTTAGATGCCTTGATTTTGCCTAAGTAAGAAGTTGGTGGTTTGAGTGACCGGAGAAGATGATCGGAGCTCCCCTCCGGTCACCTGAGTTTGATTAGGGTTAGGGTTCCCAGTTTAAATGCCAGCCCTTGGATCTGGATTAATTAATGGAATGGACGCTCAAGATTCATCATTAGCCCTAATTTCATTTAATTAATATAAAACCTGATTAATTAGCCAAATTCAATCCTGACCACCCATTCACGCGCGCAGTCTCCCCAAGTTTGAATCTGGGCCTTTGAGCTTACTTACTTTTCATTTTCTTTTATTTTATTTTCATTTTATTTCTTTTGTTTTCTCATAATTGTTAAAAATAGCTAAAAGACTTTTAAAAATCTCATTTCTTCATTTTCACTTCAAATATTTTTCTTAACTCAAAAACATTTTTTATTTTAATTTTTTTATTAAAAAGTATTTTTAAATCATTTAGATGTTTTATTTAATTAATTAATTGATTTTAATTAATTAAAAACACATTTAGGTTTCTAAAACTCACAAAAAAAATTCATGAAGCATTCTAGGCATTTAGAAACATTTACAAACTCACCATACAAATTTCTTTTTAGGGTTGATCTCATTTTCATAATTTACTTTGAATTAGGGTTCATAAAAATCACATTTTCTAACCCTAACTTGAAAAAATCATTTATGATCAACCATGATGAGTTTGAACTTGATTCTTTTTGCATTGTTTCATATATTACATATAGTATCTAGGTTATTTAACTCATAATTCTGCATTGCATTTTCAAATTGATTTGCATCTTTCCTTTAGAAGTACCCAAAGAACCCTAGCTAACTTAGGAAATTCATAACTTTATCTAGGTTTAGCTTCTGACCTATATCTCTGGGTAGTGATCTTGTGTATGATTAAGTTTTGTTTGAGTTTATTTTCAAATTTTTATCATGAAGTATGCTTCTGTTTTGGTCATGTGCATCTCATACATTCATAAAACCCTACTTTCTCTTGTTCATTTGCATTCATCTTTGCATATCATCATCACATGAACTTGTCATGCCATTTCAACCATTTGTATGACATCTTAGACATCTTAAGACATGCTTGAACATTGCTTGATCATTTCTTCATTCATTTGGTATGCTTTGCATTCATTACATTTCATGTTCATCCATGTGTTTTCAAGCTTCTAACATGCCATCTTTGTATCTCATCCCTTGTATGATCATTCATATGCATCATGTATGTCTTTGCATCATTGCATAACACATTTGCATCATGTTTACACTTCTGGTTTTGATATTTGCACCTTCATTTGCATTATTTCCTTTTGCTTTGCATCTTATGCATTCACACTAAACTTTCAGGGGCTTATGGTAAGTTGTTTGGGATGTGGATTTACCTTCACATCCCACCTCTTCTCATCTCTTCATTTGCATCCTTTGTATGTATTTGAAGTGAACTTGCTTCACTTGTGCTCTCTTGCTCCTTTTATTTCTCTTAGGTTACTTATCTTCTTCAGGAAGTAAGTAACCTGTTCTCCTTTCTCCTCCTCTTTTCATCTACTTCTCCTTCGTTGGTGGCCTTCTGAAGATCTTCTCTTTAAGCCTCACAAACCATATGATATCCAAGCATGATAATTTTAGGGTTGTATATAGTCTCCCTTAGTCTTTTACCTTTGAGTCTCGTTGAGTCTCTCTTCTCATCTCATAATCAGAGGCTAAACACTTAAAGCTTTAGGACTTTGAATAAGGGTTATGCCTGCATCCTTATCTTAGGATGGAATGTATAAATCTAATCCCTAGTGTTAAACCTTTAATTTGTGTACACCTCTTAATCAAAACACCAAATAACTATTAAGACTTAAGCTTGTAACTTGGGCCTTATATTAGGGTTACATCTCTTCCTTTTGGTTAAGAGGGACTAACCCTAGTGTTTAATGGACAAGTCCCCCTCAAGATAAGTCTTACAAACATAAAACTCATTTCTTAATCTCACCCTTTAATTAAAATCCATTTAATAAAGGCTTGTTATATAATGAATTTAGTCCCTAACCATGGATTAAGTTGAAAAGTCTTTCTCAGCTTAAGTGTTCTCATCTATCATCCTTCTCTTAGGATGGTGTAATGAGTTCACTAATCCTTGACGAGAGATTAAACTCATTACTTAACACTAAACAAAAACCCAAAAACACTTAATAATCACAAGTAGGTTAATGATCTTAATCCTACATCATCATGGTAATTAAGTTGAGATACTTATCTCACACTTAAGTAGGCTCATTATCCCTGATCAGGGAGGATATAATGAGTTTACAAACCCTTGATTTAGAATTAAGCTCATTATCCTATGCAAAACACAAAAAACAATAAAAAAAACTAAAAACACAAAAACAAATAATAAACGTCTCCTCCGGGATTCTTTTCTCATCATTCTCATTCTATAAATGAGAACTCGCTTCTTCCGTGTAATGCAAGACAGTTAGCACTCGAGCCAGACGAGTCACACACTAGAGCATAGACAAGCAAGCAGTTCACAGTCAAATCATCCAGTCTCTTTGAGTCAAACTACGGTGTTCTGACTTCCTTATTGCACGAGAGGATACATAGGCATAACTTAACTGTTATCGAACAAAAGTCTATTTGTCATCCCCCTCTTTCAGCTTTCTTTTCTAAGCCTCAGTCTTTGAGCATTCACCCTTCTTTTTGCACTGATGCACTGTACATTCTCCCTAGCTTTTATACACAGTCAGCACATACACTACCCCTTTTAAACACAATCATGTAAGCGTGGATCCCGTCGAGTACGACGGACGATCTAGGTGCTAATACTTTCCCAAGTCGTAACCAACCCCCTTTCTCAGTTTCTCTGGTTCGCAACCGTCGTATCCATACCCTTCCAGGTTTATGCAGCATTACCTTTCCTTCGGGATAAAAATGCCTAGCTGGCGATTCTATTCAACCTCAACCTCCAACATCGTCGACCATCCGCGTCTGCACCGGGACGAGAGTCCGGGGAGCGACAGCTTGGAGACTCTACTGGGAAAGAAATCTTTGCAACCAGGGCTTCTGGTTCTTTTTGAGGGTTTCTCCTAGCGCTTGTTTGTTTGTATTTACTGGGGGTGTTATGTGATATGTGTGCTTTTGTTTTTTCTTTATTTATTGCTTTATGTACAACTTTATTTATTGCATTTACTTTATCACTTTCATTTACTGTTTTAAGCATTTCATTTTATTATCATATCATGTGCTGGATTTTCTGGTTTGCTTTGGTGGGAGGGGTATTCCAGTGAGAAAGGTCCAACACAAAGGCCTGAGTGACAAACATAGGATTAGAGAGGATTCATGTTCTTTCCCATTCCATTTCGGTCTGGTGCGGGAATATGAAACACGGTTCAGACATGGGTTTCTTCTTGAGAACTCTGTGCTACGGATTTCCTGTAGTGCTAGGGCTATCTAGGAAGCCTGCTAAGTCTGGATGACCTTTTTAGATGACCTTCAGCATCTGAGGTGAATTAGAGGAGGATCCTTTATGATTAATGTAAACACTATACCTCCAGGTTAGAAGTGTTTACACTTCTCATAATAGATCTGAACCTGAGGATCCTTGTTCTAGAACAATACCTGTGAGTGGGTGGGGTTGTTTTCAGGTTTGCAGGAACCCTTGGCCTCATCATACCTTGTTATTGATTATTTTTTTAAGGTTAGACTATTTTTGGACTGATCCTTTGAAACCCTGGACAAGTGACTCTTTATTTGAGTCCCCCACCTTGTTACTGGTTCTCAAGCCTTCATTCGGATTTCTGAACACTCATGGACCCTATCAGAGCAACAGACAATCCAGCACGTGATCACAAACCCTTGCATATCATTCAAAATACATCATATTACATCATTTAACATTTATTTATTTGTTTTACAGGGTATCCACATCTTCTTTGGTTTGGTTTTGACCGTTCTTCTGCTCAGATAGGTTCTCCAACACTTCTTCAGCTGTCTTCTTCAGCTATCTGCATCAGCTATCTTCTTTAGCTATCTTCTTCAGTTATCTTCATCAGCACCCATTGTTAGTATGGATTCAACCAGAAAGAGCAACATTACTTACCACTTCTTTGAGTACCCTCTAGCAGGCATCAGGCAGATACATGCTCTCATCACTCCTGGTCATGTCCCCTTATTCAGAGAACATTATGGTGGTATCCTGGACATGATCATGGTATTGGATGCATCACAGAGGAGCATGATTCAAACATGTTTGCAGTTCTATGACCCTCCTCTCCATTGCTTCACTTTCCCGGATTTTCGGATAGTTCCTCTTTTGGAAGAGTATTCTATGTTGTTGGGTGTCCCTATCAGAAGAGGAATTACTTTCAACCCTGAGATGACTACTCCTAAGAATGAAGACATATCTAAGGCTCTACATATGGAAGCAAATATCATTGATGAGCATATGACCACAAAGGCTGGAATCCCAGACCTCCATTTGGACTTCTTAATCACTCAGGCTACCAGTCATGCTGCAACAGGGAAGTGGGAAAATGTTTGTGCTCTCCTGGCTCTTAGCATATATGGTATCATCTTGTTTGTGGAAGAGCCTAAGTTTGTAAGAAAGAATGCTATCCACATCTTCATGCTCGAGAATCTAGTTCCTACCCTGTTAGGAGATTTCTATGACTCAGTGCATTAGAGGAATGAGAAGCAGAGAGGAAGACTGGTGAGATATTGTGCACCCCTTTTCCACAATTGGTTGATGAGACATATGCTGAAGACGAAAGCTTTCTTGAATCCACACTAGATACGGAATTGGGCTAAAAGGATGATAGCCCTTACTTCAGAAGACATCAGATGGTGTACTCAGAACACCAAGGGGAGAGACATAATTACAAGCTATGGACAATATCCTAATGTACCTCTTATTGGAGTAAAGGGTTGCATCAACTACAATCCTTTGCTTTTAAAAAGATATTTAGGGTATGCTTTGATACACACACCAAAGGAGCAGGACATATCAGAGTCTCTTTGCTTTGTCATTCTGAACAATCATGCCATTGTCCGACAAGCAGCCTGGGCTTGGGACCATATACAGACTAAAGGGACTGCTATTTTGGGGAAGTGCAACAACATAGCTTCAGCTCAGTACATTGAATGGTCGCGCATCAGAGGACAGATCACTCGCATGTCATTCACCCTGGAGGATGTACCAAGGCCATCAGCAGTAGAGCCTGTAGGCACAGTCAGTTTGGAAGAATTTGAGAAGCTGAAAGATAAGAATGCCCAGCTTTCTGAAACTCTGAAGAAGACCCTTTGGGAAAGAAATGACAATCGTATAGACATTGAAAGGTTAGATAAGCTCCGTATCGAGCATGTGACCAAGATAGAAAAGACAAAGGACTTCATCAGAAAAGCCCGAGCAGGGGAGTTGGTATTGAAGAATGCTTGCAAAGAAGCCAAGATTTAGAAAGCCAGAGTTGAGCACTACCTAGAAGAGAGTCAGGCTAGATGGATCAGGATAACTGAAGCTCGCTTGCAAGAAGATCAGAAAATGCAAGCAAAGATTGAGCAGTTAGAAGCCAATGAGAAGAAGAGTCAAGAAGCACTCCTAGCAGCACAGAAGGAAATCTCCGAGTTGAAACTCCGGGCGGGGTTGAAGAGATCAAAAGAACAAGACAAGTACCAGAAGTTGACAAGTGCCATTGCAACCATAAACCTTCTTATCAGGACCATCACAAAGCATCCAGTTGGTCTAGTGACTGACGCTCTCCTGAAGGAAGTCAAGGAGGATGACTTTAGGCTGGATGTTTGATTTCTTTTACTTGTATTTTATTTTGGTTGTACTTTAATTCCATGGTAATTTTGTTTGTATTCTTGACTTGATTATATTTTGACCCACCATGGGAGCTTGTTGTAATCATAAACTATGTATTTTGGCATTTGTAATGTATGGTTTATGTATCACTTGGGTTTTCTCTTAGGATTCATTTACTTCAGCATCTTCATCATTCCCAGAGGTCTGGAAGGTCAAAGCCAAAGAGCCAAACCGGATACCCTTGGAAGACAAATAGACATACTGCATTGCATGCTAACCTCATTTGTTTTGCAGGTGTTTTTGTTGTTGCTTTCTCACTCTGCTGTTGTTTCAGGAAATATTGCTCGTAGGAGAGTTTTTCCCATCAATCGCATCCACCGGTATCCGACCAGAAACAACCTTCCGAGCTTACAGATGGATCAACTCCAATAAGAACTGACAGATGTGAGGACTCAGATGACTGATGTGAGGATATAGAAGTGAGGACTCAGATGAACCAATTCATGGTTGTGATGATTGGGCTGGCACAGACCCAGGAAAGATTGATGGAGTTAGTCAAGCGGCAAACTCCAGAAGATAACCATGCAGGCACTGGGGGTACCAGTAACAACGCGCACGATCAACCACAAACGAATCCACCAGAGTTTGGGCCCCACATCAACCCTGAAATCAATGTTGTTGGAAATACCCAGAGAAACACTAGAGATCGTGTTCTATAGGAAGATCCTCAGGACGAGCAGTTTACAGTGTTAGGTGCTGGAGCTGATGAAGTTTATGATCGTCGTCTGGACGAGATATCTGAGAAGCTGAGATCTTTGGAATCCCATAACTCTTTGGGATTTGATGTGATGGATATGGGACTAGTGGAAGGAGTCAGGATTCCTCACAAGTTCAAACCTCCTTTCTTTGAGAAGTATAATGGTACATCCTGCCCGCGTACCCATCTTCAATCTTTTCTGGGGAGATTGAAAGCTTATACCATGGATGAGAAGTTATCGATGTTTTACTTTGAATATAGCTTGACTGGGGCATCCAGAGAGTGGTATTCTCACCTATCAAGAGCTATTGTCAGAAGTTGGAAAGACTTAGCCGAGACCTTTATACGCCAATATCAGTACAACCTGGATATGGCTCCCAATAGAACCCTCATGATGGGTATGTCTCAATCTTCAAGAGAAAGTTTCCGGGAATATGCCCAAAGGTGGAGACAACTTGTTGCTGTTGTCCAGCCACCTATGTCAGAAAGAGAGATGGCTGACATGTTTAAGAACACCTTGCAAGGAACCTACATTGATCGGCTTGCTGCTTTCTCTTCTACCAGTTTTGCTGATGTGGTTATAGCTGGTGAGAGAATTGAAAGTATTTTGAAGATGGGTAAGATCTCTGACAACAGAGCTAGTTCCAGCAATGCAAGGAAACCCTTCTCAGGACCTAGAAGAACGGGTGAAACCAACTCAGTACATATGGGCAGAGGTAGGCCTCAATACATGCAAATATCAGTAGCCGTTGTCACCATCCCTACTCCAGCACCTCAACAACCACAACACTTCCCACAGCAACAACAGTTTCCTCAACAACATAGATCTTATAGCAACAACAACAACAATCAACAACAATGTCCGTTCCAACAAAGGCCTTCACAAATCAACAGGGTTATCGATCCCATCCCGATGCCCTATGCAGCTTTACTCCCGCAGTTATTGAAGCTCAACCTGATTGAATTAAGAACGTTGACTCCACCTGATCCCCTGAATCTCCCAAGAAACTATGATGTCAACGCCAGATGTGCCTTCCACTCCAATGCGCCTGGCCATACAACAGAGAAATGTAGGGCATTGCACATGAAAGTTCAGGACTTAGTTGATTCCAAGGCTTTGAATTTTGCATCTCCTCCAAATGTCACAAAGAATCCAATACCGAATCACGGTGGACCGAGGATTAATGCCATTGAGGAGGACCAACCATCTGTTCTTATTAATGACATTGCGAACATTCAAACACCACTGGCCGAAGCTAAAGCTTAGCTATTGAAGTGCCAAGTGTTTCCGGGTTGTGACGTCTATTGTGGAGCTTGCAAAATATCTACTAATGGTTGTGCAAATCTGAAGATTGGTATCAGTAGTCTTATCAGAGAAGAATTTCTATAAATCACTTCAACGGTTCCAAATCCTACAACATCAACAAACATCTCTCCTACAACATCAACAAACACCATTTCAGAGGTATCTCCTACAACATCAGCAGACATCATTCCAACAGAGTCTACTACAACAACATCAACCATCAATGAAGACATCTCAATGGTCACCATTTATTATGACCCAGTTGTTAGAACAATTATGGTTCTAAACCATCAATGAAGACATCTCAATGGTCACCATTTATTATGACCCAGCAACAGTTCATGTCCCGGATTCTTTCAACAACTTTCAGCAACATCAACATCAACAACTTCCCGCACCTGTGTCATCTGCAATCAGACCTCCTGTCACAATCTATTATGATCCACAGACTGTCACAACTCCTTCTTCAGCAGCAATCAGTCTGGTTACCATCACGGTGCCTGGACCAGTCCCATATGACAACAACAGTGTCGTGCCTTGGCATTATGGATCAGATCTTTATTGCAATGGAGAGAAAGTTACTCTTGATTCTTCCACTTCTACACCACAGATTGATAACGTAGGAGGAGGAAGAGGCTTCACTCAAAGCGGACGTCTCTTTGCCTCATAGTTCCCAAGAGTTAATGCTGAAGCAGAAGTTGCTGCCAAAGCAAAAGGCAAGAGTGTGGTTCCAGAAGAACCAATTGCCAAAGAAACTCAGAAGACATCCTTTGATCAGGATGTGGACGAGTTCATGAGGATTATTAAGAAGAGTGACTATAAAGTTGTGGACCAGCTCCATAAGACACCGTCCAATATCTCCATATTATCGTTGCTCATGTGTTTCGAAGCTAACAGGAATGCATTACTCAAGGTCCTGCACGCAGCTTACGTGCCAGAGGAGATTACAATTAATCAGCTAGAGATGGTGGTTTCAAATGTCAACACTAGTCATATACTAGGGTTCACCGATGTTGATCTGACTACGGAGGGCCATAACCACAATAAGACTTTACATATCACCTTAGAGTGTAAAGGTACTGTACTTTCTCATGTTTTGGTTGACACTGGGTCATCTCTAAATGTTCTTCCCAAGAAAGCCTTGGTCAAGTTGGAATATGACGATCTTGAATTCCACCCGAGTAACCTAGTTGTGAGAGCCTTCGATGGTTCTAAGAGATCGGTTCTCGGAGAAATTGAGCTGTCTGTGGTAATTGGCCCACAAATTTTCAAAACAACCTTCTATGTGATGGACATTCAACCTGCCTACAACTGTTTGTTGGGTCGACCCTGGATTCACGCCGTCGACGCGGTAATGTCTACCCTTCACCAGAAGTTAAAATACGAGTGGGAGGGCCAAGTTATCACCATTTGTGGAGAAGAGGACATCTTTGTCAGTCATCTAGCTACTTACAAGTACATTGAGATGGATGGGGAGATCCATGAAACAATGACTCAGGGTTTTGAAGCTCTTAATGTCAATGAAGCAACATCTGAAGTGTCCGGTACTTCAATTGCTTCTTACAAACAAGATCGGAAGGTTGTTGAAGACGGGAATGCCCAAGGCTGGGGCAAGCTGCTACAAGTTCAGATCAAAGAAGACAATTTCGGTTTGGGTTACAGACCATCCCGACAAGCTCAAGAGGAGGCTGTTAAAGCTCCTAAGTTCATAAGTGGGGAAATGTTGACCCCGGATGCAATCAACAATGTGGAAGACGAGGTTGAAAGCGACTACAACCTGGAAAGCTGGATTCGTCTAAGAGTCCCGGGCCAACAAGTCCACAACTGGTCTTCCCAAGAAATTATAAGGGTTACTGCTGCAAAGTAATTATTATTTCCTGTTTAAGCATGCATCAAAGTCCTGCATCTTGCCCAAGGTGTCAGGACTCATTTTGTAATAGGGCCATATATGTATTTTGTGCAAATGGAAATTAATGAACAATGGACATCTTTTGCAAACAATCTTTTTTCGCTCACTGTCTTTCATTTTTGTTATTTTCGCACAAAACAATAAATGGAAATGTTTTCTTAATAAACTTCATTCAATTTTTATAAATAACATAAAATCAATCACTAAAATGAACAAATCTCAACCCTTGCAGAGATAGCCCTCCAGATTGCACCGACAACGACATTGCTATGAACTCATATGTCTTCGACAATCCGATTAATCAAGCAGAAGAAGGGGTTGATGAAGTCTATTATTTGCCTGAAGAGTTAGCCAGGTTGTTGAGACAAGAGGAAAAGGTGATTGCTCCTCATCAGGAGGAGGTTGAGACTATCAATCTTGGTACCAAGGAAGATGTGAAAGAAGTGAAGATCGGGGCCAGTCTGCAAGCTCCAGTGAAAGAACAGCTCATCAGTATGCTTCGAGAGTATGTCGACGTCTTTGCTTGGTCCTATCAAGATATGCCAGGTCTGGATACGGATATTGTCATGCACAAGCTTCCATTGAAAGAAGATTGTCCTCCAGTTAAACAGAAGTTGTGCCGTACTCGCCCAGACATGGCCATGAAAATCAAGGAAGAAGTACAAAATCAGTGGGACGCCGGTTTTCTTGTTGTAACTAGTTACCCGTCGTGGGTTGCTAACATTGTACCCGTGCCTAAGAAGGATGGAAAGGTTCGTATGTGTGTGATTACCGGGATCTGAACAGAGCAAGCCCGAAAGATGATTTCCCATTACCTCACATTGATGTATTGATGGATAACACAACTCAGTTCTCGATATTTTCTTTCATGGACGAATTTTCTGGATACAATCAGATCAAGATGTCACCTGAAGACATGGAGAAGACAACTTTCATCACACCATGGGGCATGTTCTGATACAAAGTAATGTCGTACGGTCTGAAGAATGTTGGTGCAACATATCAACGGGCTATGGTAATATTATTCCACGATATGATCCATACAGAAATTGAATGCTATGTGGATGACATGATTGCCAAGTCCCAAACAAAGGAAGAGCATTTGGTGAATTTGCTAAAACTGTTCAAGCGTCTGAGGAAGTATCAACTAAGGTTGAACCCCAACAACTGCACATTCGGGGTACGTTCTGGTAAGCTGCTGGGTTTTATCGTAAGTGGAAAAGGAATTGAGGTTGACCCCGACAAAGTTAAAGCTATTCAGGAAATTCCTGCACCTAAGACTGAGAAAGAAGTTCGAGGGTTCTTAGGTAGATTGAACTACATCTCAAGGTTCATATCTCATCTCACTGCAACCTGCGAACCCTTATTCAAGCTGTTAAGAAAAGAACAAACAGTCAGGTGGAACGATGATTGTCAGAGAGCTTTTGACAAGATCAAAGAGTATCTGCAAAAACCTCTAATTCGCATGCCTCCAGTTGAAGGAAGACCTTTAATCATGTACCTGATAGTATTAGGAGAGTCGATGGGGTGTGTGTTGGGCCAGCATGACGAGTCTGGTCGAAAAGAGTATGCAATATACTACCTAAGCAAAAAGTTTATCGACTATGAACAACGTTATTCACTGATCGAGAAAACTTGTTGTGCTTTAGCGTGGGCTGCTCGCCGACTAAGACAGTATATGCTGACTCATACTACCTTGTTGATCTCAAAAATGGATCCAGTCAGGTACATATTTGAAAAGCCAACACTTATCGGAAGGGTTGCAAGATGGCAAATGATTCTAACAGAATATGACATTCAGTACACCTCTCAGAAAGCCATCAAGGGCGGTGTATTGTCTGACTATATGGCTGAGCAACCCATTGATGATTACCAGCCTATGAGATTTAACTTCCCTGATGAAGACATCATGTTCTTAAAAGCAAAAGATTGTGAAGAGCCTATTCACACTAAAGGGCCTGATCTAGAAGAATCATGGACTATGATGTTTGACGGGGCAGTTAATTGCAACGGTCGTGGGGTTGGTGCAGTGCTTATTACACCTAATGGAGTTCATATGCCTTTTTCAGCAAGGCTCACCTTTGCCTGCACTAACAATGAAGAAGAATACGAAGCTTGTATCATGGGTATTGAGGAAGCCATTGACCTCAGGATCAAAACTTTGAATGTATTCGGAGATTCAGCTTTGATAATCAACCAGACCAACGACAAGTGGTACACTCATCAGGAGCATCTGATTCCCTACCGTGACTATATGAGGAGATTGTTGACCTTCTTCACAACAGTTAAGCTTGAATACATCCCTCGAGATGAGAATCAGTTTGCAGATGCTTTGGCTACCATTTCATCCATGATCAAAGTACAAGCTGCTAATTATGTACCTCGGATTTTGGTATCCAGACTAGACCGACCGACATATGTATTCTTTGTGGACACTGTTACTGACAACAAGCCTTGGTACCGTGACATCAAATGCTTCTTGGAAACTCAGACATACCCACCTGGGGCATCATCAAATGATAAGAAGACATTAAGAATGCTGGCCGAAAGTTTCTTCCTCAATACTGATGGTTCATTGTACAAGCGAAACTTCGACATGGTCTTGCTCAGATGTGTTGAAAAGAAGGAAGCAGACCTGATAATGCACGAAGTACATGAAGGTTCTTTCGGTACCCATGTCGGAGGACATGCAATGGCAAAGAAGCTATTAAGATCAGGTTATTATTGGATCACAATGGATGCAGACTGTTGTGCTTATGCCAGAAAATGCCACAAATGCCAGATCTACGCTGATAAAGTGCATGTGCCTTTGAATCCTTTGAATGTAATGTCTTCACCTTGTCCCTTCGCCATGTGGGGCATTTATATGATTGGAAAGATTGAACCGACTGCTTCAAATGGTCACAGATTCATCCTGGTAGCCATTGATTACTTCACCAAATGGGTTGAAGCAGCTTCGTATGCAAATGTCACTAGACAAGTGGTGGCTCGATTTCTTAAAAAGGATATCATCTGTCGATATGGAGTTCCCAATCGAATCATTACTGATAATGGTTCCAATTTGAACAACGAAATGATGGCAGAACTTTGTCGGGACTTCAAAATTCAACATCACAACTCTTCTCCTTACAGGCCAAAGATGAATGACGTTGTTGAGGCCGCCAACAAGAATATTAAGAAGATTGTGCAAAAGATGGTAGTCACCTACAAAGACTGGCACGAAATGCTACCATTCGCCTTACATGGGTACTGAACCTCTATCAGAACATCTATTGGGGCAACACCTTATCAGCTTGTGTATGGTATGGAAGTTTTCATACCTGTTGAAGTTGAACTACCCTCCTTACGGGTAATGATGGATGTGAAACTGGATGAAATAGAATGGGTCCGATCTCGATATAATCAACTGAGTCTGATTGAAGAAAAGAGATTAGCAGCCATATGTCATGGGCAGTTATATCAAAAACGAATGAAGAAAGCCTTTGATCAGAAAGTCAGACCTTAAGAATATCAAGTGGGAGAGCTTATTTTGAAAAGAATTATTCCTCCTCATACAGACCACAAGGGCAAATGGACGCCAAACTACGAAGGCCCATTCATAGTAAGGAAAGTTTTCTCTGGTGGGGAACTGATGCTCACTACTATGGATGGCGAAGACTTCTTATCTCCTGTGAATTCATATGCAGTTAAAAAATACTTCGCATAAAAGAACCGCTGGACATAAAAACAAAATGTAAGTCCATGAAAAAATAGGGCATCCCGGCGAGTCAAAACAGAATAAAAGACTCGGGAAAAAATAAGGGAAAAATTGAAAAAAAATGTACACCCGTTGAGTTGAAAAGCCACATCGGACAGCTCAGACAAAAATGGGTATCCCGGTGGATTGAAAACCCGAAAGGGAGATCCACGCAAAATCAGGGAATAAGCGAACAACTGCATTCTGAATTCGTCTGTATCACTCACAACATGGCAAGCTTCGAAAGGATAAAGTGTCGGTCAGAATCAACCTTCTTCAGAAAGCAAGATAAGAAGAACGTCAAGGTCATACAGGTCATAGCAAAGGAAGCTCACTGGAGCGTTAACTTCGACATTGCCAACACTTTTATTTTCTCAATTCTTACAGCAATCTCCTCATTTCAGGAATTTGCTTCTTCAATGTACTTTCCTATTCAAGGCACACAAATCAATAAAATCAGAATTTTTAGTCACACTTTGTTTTGTACATTTTCATTTTCGTTTGCAAAATGTCAAAAGTTCATAATACAACACTTGCATGAAAACATACAAGCCACTTTTAATAAATACTTGCAGGAAATATGCACTCTTGAGCAAATCTAACTCCTATGACGGAATCCGGTTGAGGATACCTCTGGACACTTGTGCGTTTCTTTTTAACAGGTTGCAGGTATTCAAGACAGACAATCTTTCACAGCAAGGGGCATATCAGGCATTATATCCCCAGCCAAGTCAGTAATCACCTCATCAGCAGGGTTACTGGACAGGAGTTTTCCCCCACAAAGCCGTCATCCCCTCAGAGGATCCTTCGAGAAACTCATTAAATCCCCAGTGCGTCGCTTGGACGATGAAATAACAAAGGATGACTTCTTAGAAGTTCTCTCCTCCCCAAGCAGGATCTCCCGAGCAATGCCTGAAATGCTCTTCCCTAGCGGAGTTGTCGAGGGCTCATCATCCCCAACATTAGTCTCTTCAACGGAAGCTTCCCTAACCGGGATCCCCACAGATTTCTTCCCCTAGAGCGCAACAGATTTCCCTAAGAAGATTGTTTAGTGATCCTCTCTCCCCACAGATCAACCAATGATCTCTTCCCCCAGCAGAGTTCTCCCTCCAAACAGATCACTCAGAGATCTTTCTCCCTGCAGGATCCGGATCTCGGATCGGTTCTCTCATTTTGCATAATCATAGAATTCACATCATTTTTTCCACGCAGAGCGTAGCATTCCGTCAAATACAGAGCATTACGGAAAAAATCAAACATTTGCATGATCATAAGCCATGTTCAAGCCAATCACCTGCAAACATCAGAAACACTTCACCAGCAATATACAAAACTTATTCCCCGCAGACAAAGCCAGAATACTTTTTTGCACTCTCAATACAGATACTTATTCATACTTGTACATATTCTTTTTGACACTCGCCCATGTCATTCTTCCCCAGCAAGTCAAACACTCGTCCGAGTCCCTTGCCCAATCGTTTTGACACTCGTCTGTGTCTTGCACATATTTCCCCAACAGGTCAAACACTTGTACATACTTATACACAATCCTCTGATACTCGTCCGTATCTTGTATATATCACCTTCCCGGCAGATCAAACACTCGTCTGTGTTCCTTGCTTAACCGATTGATACTCGTACGTATCATCATCCTTAAACACGTGTCAGCGTTTGTTTCTATCGATACTCGTCTGTATCGTGGTCCTAAGGATGCTCGTCCGCATATTTAGTCTATACACATCGTCAAACAGTTATACCTTTTATTCCAAAGCGTAAGCACTCGTCCGTGTTTACCATTCCCCAGTAAGTCACCAACAAAACAACCTATTTATTCGGCATTCGTCCTATATCGTGATATTTTCGGCAACCGTCCCCTGCCAGGTGATCGTCCTTCACCTTTTGATAACCGTCCCTCATCATTTTATCCGATGGCCGTCCCCATCATTGATCCTCTTATCCGGCATTCGTCCTATATCGTGGTATTTTCGGCAGTCGTACCCTGCCAGGTGATTGTCCTTCACCTTTGGATGACTGTCCCTCATCTTATCCCCAGTGGAACCCCTATTGTTGGAATTTTCTATCCGACATTCGTCTTATGTCGCGATATCTTTTTAGAAGTCGTCCCCTGCTAGGTGATCATCCTTCACCTTTTGATGACCGTACCTCATCATTTATCTGATGGCCGTCCCCATCGTCGATCTTTGTTATCCAGCATTCGTCCTATGTCACGATAATCCCCAGAGCAGCCGTCCCCTACTAGGTGATCGTCCTTTACCTCTTGATGATCGTCCTTCATCATGCTTGTCTAATGGCCGTCCCCATCGTTGATCTTTTCTATCCAGCATTCGTCCTATGTCGCGATATTTTCAGCAGCCATCCCCTGCTATGGGATCGTTCTTCACCTTTTGATGACCGTCCCTCATCAGTATTTCATTTATTCTTTTACCTGATGGCCGTCCCCGTCGCGGTTTATTTACCCTTTAACCTGATGGTCGTCCCCGTCAGTGCTTTCCTCATTTCTTTAATCCCCAGAGAGTTTTATTTCTTTACCCGATGACCGTCCCCGTCGTGGTCTCTTTTCCCAGCATGATGGTCGTCCCCATCATTGCTTTACTTACCATTTTTCATCCCCACCAGTCTGCGCGATGGTCGTCCTCCATCGTTTTCATTTAAAACTCATACCCTATTACAATTTATATCCCTTTTTTTCTTCTCCCCAGCGAGTGCAAATTTCGGACTGTCTTTGGTATTCAACCACAAGTTATCTCGTTTGTCTGTTAAGCTAGGCGCTTACACCCTGCACAGCTAACTCATGCTTGAATAGGGGCAGTTGTAAACACCGCAAATTTTCCCTCACTTTTTCTCACACCATGGCTTGTGATCTTTTCATATTGCATTGCATAATCATATCATCTCACATTGCATATTTGTTTCACTGCATAAGTTGCACAATTAGGGTTTGTGATCAGATGAATCCAAGAAGTGATCTGAGCCATCTCAAAGGCCTTGAAGCATGCCAAGAGGGTCCATGTGTGTTCCATGATCATAATATGCTCCCCAAAGTTCATTGAAGTCAAAATATCACAAATCATTGCAAAGGCATAGAGGCAGACTGAAGATTTCCTACACAGATGACCTAAAATTAAGGTTTTTGGTTTGAGGCCCTTAACCTCAAATTTTTTGGTCATTCTTGATTCTAATGGTCTTAATATGTTATAAGGAGCGTGTGTACCAAATTTTATGAAGAATTTCATTATGGAAGTCATCTGATCAACTGGTAACTTATTGTGCAAGAAAAGTCAGAATCAGGGCATCTGAGGCCACCACCAATGGTACCAAAGGGTCATTTTCATCAATTTGAGGTTCTATGGTCTTTATTTGATCTTATAAGTGGTTAGAAGTTCACAATATTGAAGAATTTCAAGCCATTTGCAAACTTTCCATTTTTGGACATGACTTAAAATGAAAACTTTCCATTTTGGGAAAGATTTTCATCCTCCTCTTTCTTGATCAAAAAGGCTTCAAATGAAAAATCCTTAAACATGAAAGTTGTAGATTTGATCTTCCCATTTTCAAAAAGTACAAGAACTCCTCTTGATTCATTCTAGAACTCAAGATATGATGTTTTAAAGTTGGGAAAAATCTTATAATTTTCAATTCATGCCAAAGAGGGATTTTTGCAAAACCAAGTTTTAAGCATTCTTGTGACCTTTAATTGACCTCTAAGCATCATAACAACATCACATGACTTGCCTTGATCAAAATTATGCCTTGGATTACAAGTTTCCATGGATCAATTTTCACAAAATTTTTAAAGAGGGAAAATGCAAAACATATGATAACTCTTGATCCAAGTGCTGCAGATCATCACAATTAATCCAAGGGTTCTCCATGAACTCAGCTGAGGCAAATCCACCATTTGGATCTCTTCTATCCCAGCCCATACTTATGGTACCATAACATTGACTTTTTTGCAAATGAGGTCATACCAATCAAACTGAGCCACAACAACTCTCTGGACCAATCAACATTGTTTATGTGAACCTCAAGGACCTCAAACGTAACAAGATGGAAGCCTGAAACTTCACCATAATTAGATTGCCCAAAAATCCCCAAAACTTTCAGTTCTTCGAATCTCTTAGCACAAGCCTTAAAACTTCAAACTTCTTCCACCAATCATCTCAAAATCAATCATAGAACACAAACAAACCATTACAATGGCCTGAAACACTCCACAACACAAACACGATTTTTGCCTTAGCAGAACTAAAACACACAAACCAGCCATCACAAACTCCATCTAAGCTTTTTAGAAGCATCAAGAGGATCAAAGGAGGTGTCTTGCATAAGAGGCGGGCTTTGGAGGTCCACATTTGCTCAACTCCAGCTCAGGTATAGCTCAAGAACATTTTTCTCAGAGCTTTGATTTTAAGTTACCATGTGATAAAGTTTGTTTCCCTGGTCATTATGCGCTTTGAATCACTGAAAATGGTTGAGTATGTGTAGGGTTTATTTGACTTCTGAAAGTTTTGGTCGTTTTCCGTTTTGCTTCGATTTAGCTTGTATGTGTGAAATTAATTGTTTTTAATGATTGATTTTGATTGTGTGTGAGTTGGGGATCGTTTCTGGGTGGTTTAGATGCCTTGATTTTGCCTAAGTAAGAAGTTGGTGGTTTGAGTGACCGGAGAAGATGTTCGGAGCTCCCCTTCAGTCACCTGAGTTTGATTAGGGTTAGGGTTCCCAATTTAAATGCCAGCCCTTGGATCTGGATTAATTAACGTTCAAGATTCATCATTAGCCCTAATTTCATTTAATTAATATAAAACCTGATTAATTAGCCAGATTCAATCCTGACCATCCATTCACGCGCGCAGTCTCCCCAAGTTTGAATCTGGGCCTTTGATCTTGCTTACTTTTCATTTTCTTTTATTTTATTTTCATTTTATTTCTTTTGTTTTCTCATAATTGTTAAAAATAGCTAAAAGACTTTTAAAAATCTCACTTTCTGCATTTTCACTTCAAATATTTTTCTTAACTCAAAAATATTTTTTTTAAATTTTTAAATTAAAAAACTATTTTTAAATCATTTAAATGTTTTATTTAATTAATTAATTGATTTTAATTAATTAAAAACACATTTAGGTTTCTAAAAATCACAAAAAAAAAATCATGAAGCATTCTTATGCATTTACAAACATTTACAAACTCACCATAAAAATTTCTTTTTAGGGTTGATTTCATTTTCATAATTTACTTTGAATTAGGGTTCATAAAAATCACATTTTCTAACCCTAACTTGAAAAAATCATTTCTGATCAACCATGATGAGTTTGAACTTGATTCTTTTTGCATTGTTTCATATATTGCATCTAGTATCAAGGTTATTTAACTCATAATTTTGCATTGCATTTTCAAATTGATTTGCATCTTTCCTTTAGAAGTACCCAAAAAACCCTAGCTAACTTAGGAAATTCATAACTTTCTCTAGGTTTAGCTTCTGACCTATATCTCTGGGTAGTGATCTTGTGTATGATTAGGGTTTGTTTAAGTTCATTTTCAAATTTTTATCATGATGTATGCTTCTGTTTTGGTCATGTGCATCTCATACATTCATAAAACCCTTATTTCTCATGTTCATTTGCATTCATCTTTGCATATCATCATCACATGAACTTGCCATGCCATTTCAAGCATTTGTATGACATCTTAGAGATCTTAAGACATTCTTGAACATTGCTTGATCATTTATTCATTCATTTGGTATGCTTTGCATTCATCACATTTCATGTTCATCCATGTGTTTTCAAGCTTCTAACATGCCATCTTTGTATCTCATCCCTTGTATGATTATTCATATGCATCATGTATGTCTTTGCATCATTGCATAACACATTTGCATCATGTTTACACTTCTGGTTTTGATCTTTTCACCTTCATTTGCATTATTTCCTTTTGCTTTGCATCTTATGCATTCACACTAACCTTTCAGGGGCTTATGGTAAGTTGTTTGGGATGTGGATTTTCCTTCACATCCCACCTCTTCTCATCTCTTCATTTGCATCCTTTGTATGTATTTGAAGTGAACTTGCTTCACTTGTGCTCTTTTGCTCCTTTTATTTATCTTAGGTTACTTATCTTCTTCAGGAAGTAAGTAATATGTTCTCCTTTTTCCTCCTCTTTTCATCTGCTTCTCCTTCCTTGGTGGCCTTCTGAAGATCTTATCTTTAAGCCTCACAAACCATAGGATATCCAAGCATGATAATTTTAGGGTTGTATATAGTCTCCCTTAGTCTTTTACCTTTGAGTCTCCTTGAGTCTCTCTTCTCATCTCATAATCAGAGGCTAAACACTTAAAGCTATAGGACTTTGAATTAGGGTTATGCTTGCATCCTTATCTTAGGATGGAGTGTATAACTCTAATCCTTAGTGTTAAACTTTTAATTTGTTTACACCTCTTAATCAAAACACCTAATAACTATTAAGACTTAAGCTTGTAACTTGGGCCTTATATTAGGGTTACATCTCTTCCTTTTGGTTAAGAGGGACTAACCCTAGTGTTTAATGGACAAGTCCCCCTCAAGATAAGTCTTACAAACATAAAACTCATTTCTTAATCTCACCCTTTAATTAAAATCCATTTAATAAAGGCTTGTTATATAATGAATTTAGTCCCTAACCATGGATTAAGTTGAAGAGTCTTTCTCAGCTTAAGTGTTCTCATCTATCATCTTTCTCTTAGGATGGTGTAATGAGTTCACTAATCCCTGACTAGAGATTAAACTCATTACTTAACACTAAACAAAAACCCAAAAACACTTAATAATCACAAGTAGGTTAATGATCTTAATCCTACATCATCATGGTAATTAAGTTGAGATGTTTATCTCACACTTAAGTAGGCTCATTACCCCTGATCAGGGAGGATATAATGAGTTTACAAACCCTTGATTTAGGCTTAAGCTCATTATCCTATGCAAAATACCAAAAACAATAAAAAACTGAAAACACAAAAACAAACAATAAACTTCTCCTCCGGGATTATTTTCTCACATTCTCATTCTATAAACGAGAGCTCGCTTCTTCCGTCTAATGTAAGACAGTTAGTACTCGAGCCAGACGAGTCACACACTTGAGCATAGACAAGCAAGCAATTCACAGTCAAATCATCCAGTCTCTTTGAGTCGAATTACAGTGTTCTGGATTCCTCATTGCATGAGAGGATACATAGGAATAACTTAACAATTATCGAACAAAAGTCTATTTGTCATCCCCCTCTTTTAGCTTTCTTTTCTAAGCCTCAATCTTTGAGCATTCACCCTTATTTTTGCACTGACACAATGTACATTCTCCCTAGCTTTTAGACACAGTCAGTACATACACTACCCCTTTTAAACACAGTCTTGTAAGCGTGGATCTCATTGAGTATGACGGACGATCTAGGTGCTAATACCTTCCCAAGTCATAACCAACCCCCTTTCTCAGTTTCTTTGGTTCACAACCTTCTTATCCATATCCTTCCAGGTTTATGCAGCATTACCTTTCCTTCGGGATAAAAATGCCTAGCTGGTGACTCTATTCAACCTCAATCTCCAACATCGCCGACCGTCTGCGTCTGCACCGGGACGAGAGTCCGGGGAGCGACATGGTGTTACAATATCCACTTTGAAATCACCATCTGGATTATTTCCACTGGTAGGCACCAAGTTTACTAGCTTCACATCCAACCTCTGGTTCTCCTTAATTACGTCAAGGAAGTCATTATTCACCTTCAACATACCCAATCTAACTCTCTCAGGTGTCATCTTACAAACCATTCTCAAATCTCTAAATTGTTCAATCAATTCCATCTCTTTCACCATTAATGTCGACATATGAATTTTTTTTCTGACTCAGTGCATCTGTTACAATATTAGCTGTCCTGGATGATAATTCAAATTGAAATCATAGTCCTTCAAGAACTCTACCCATCTCCTCTGTCTCATATTAAATTCCTTCTAATCAAATAAATACTTTAGACTCTTGTGATCACTAAACACCTCGAATCTCGATCCATATAGATAATGCCTCCAATTTTTCAATACAAAAACCATTGTAGCTAATTCCAAATAATAAGTAGGATAATTCCTCTCATGTGTCCTTAACTGTCGTGAATCATATGCCACCACTTTACCATCTTGCATTAATACCCCGCCTAAGCCCATCTTAGACGCATCACAGTACACAACAAATGATTCACTTGGACTTGGTAAAATCAACATTGGTGTTGAAGTCAATTTATATTTCAACTTTCCAAAAATTTCTTCACACTCCACATCCTAAACAAAAGTTTGATTCTTTCTATTCAACCGAGTCAATGGTAATGCCAAATTAAAAAACCCCTCAATGAATCTTCGGTAATAACCTGCCAAACTCAAAAAGCTTCTAATTTTCGTTACTGTCTTCGGAGGTTCCCACTGAAGTAATGCACTTACTTTATAAGGGTCTACTGTTATACCATCACCAAAAATAACATGCCCCAAGAAACTCAAAGTCTTCAACCAAAATTCACACTTCGAGAGTTTTACAAACAATTTATTATTCTTCAATACCTGCAACGCAATCCTCAAGTGTTCTGCATGATCTTCTTCAAACTTGGAATAAATCAAGATATCATTAATAAGCATTACAATAAATTGATCCATATAAGAATGGAAAATAATATTTATATACTCCATGAACACTCCCGGCGCATTCGAAACTCCGAAAGGCATCACAACATTTTCATAATTTTCATAGCGAGTTTCGAACGCAGTTTTTTAAATATCATCTTCCTTCACTCAAATCTGATGATAACCCAACCACAAATCAATTAAACTGAAAAACAAGAGCCCCATCTAGTTGATCCATTAAATGATTAATCCTCAGAAGTGGATACTTATTCTTAATGGTCACTATTCAACTGACGGTAATCAATACACAAATGCGTACTACCATCCTTCTTCTTCACCAATAGCACTGGAGCTCCCCACGATGACACACTCGGCCTAATAAACTTCTTATCAAGCAACTCTCCAATCTACGATTTCAATTTTGCCAACTCTGATATATACATCTTGTACGGCGCCATAGAAATATGCCTTGTACCAGGAACAAGATCAATGGTGAACTCAACTACTCTCGTCCAAGGTAACTCTATAATCTCATCAGGTAACACTTCAGGAAATTCACTCACCACTGGAAACTCTCCAACCGATGTTTTTTCCTCTATGGACAACAAAGAAAACACCGCAAACATCTTAGCTTCATCCTTCAACAACAACTCCTTAGTAGTTAACGAATTCGCCAATGCTTCTTCCTCATGAGTAAGAAACAACAACATCTTCCTAAAGCAATCAATGTAGACTCAGTTGACTTCTAACCAGTTCATTCCTAGAATAACATCTAGATTACCGAGTGGCAAAAAAACAAGTCCACTCCGAAATCCCTATCAAACATAGTCAACAGACACTCCAAAGACACTAAGGAAGTAACCATAGAACCAATAGATGGATTTTCAATAGTCATTCTCTGATCTAAAGTAGACGACACAATTCCTAATCTCACACAATCCACATAAATAAACGAGTGGGTTGCACCCGTGTCAATAATAGCAATCAAAGGAATGTCATTAATGAAATAAGAACCTTTGATGGAACCTTATTCATTGGTGGATTGGGTTCCCACCAAGGAAAACACTTTTCCATTTGTCTGAGACTTCTTCGTATTTTCGCTGTGTATTATGATATGACCATACTCACCACAATTGTAGCAAGTAGGCATATTAGTTCTGCAATATGCCACGAAATGACCTGGTCATCTGCACTTGAAGTATTTCTTCACTTCAGTCGTACATTCATTAGCATGGTGGCCTGTGCCACCACATCTGAAGCACTTTGTGGGATTGGGAACTGCCCCTCCCCTACTTGGCATCTTGCCAACAACAGTTTTCTGTTTCCCTTAATCAGTTGGAGAACTGTACGACGTACCCCCAAATCTCTGCTTACCCTTTTGATCATTCACAACCTTGTAATGAGCAATCTGAGCCCTGTTATCATTATCATAAATTATGCTTCTGCTTACCAGCTCTGGATAATTTCCGATCTGCTGACAAGCAATGCCCTGTTTGATCTCGGGACATAGTATGTTCTCAAACTTCAAACACTTCGAAGTCATAGCCTCTTCATTATTGAAATGAGCACAATATTGTACCAACTCTTCAAACCGAGCAGCATATTTAGCCATTGTCATGCTACCATGTTTCAACTCTAAAAATTCCACCTCTCTTACACTGCGAATATCTTCTGGAAAATACTTCTCCAAAAACTCAGCCTGAAACATTGCCCAGGTAATATTCATACCTGCAGCTTGCAACCTCTAGTGACTATTGTCCCACCAGACTTCAGCTTCGCCTTCTAGCATATGAGTGTCAAATCTTACTATATGAGCATCACTACATTCCATGGTCCTGAAGATCTTCTCAACGGCTTTCAGCCATTTCTGTGCAGCCTCGGGATAAAGAATACCCTCCCATACATAGGCAACTTTTTTCTCCAGAACTGGTCTAAGTCACAAAACTGCGCATCACCAGCAATTGGACAAATGTTCTCTACAGCATGTGCCATAACTTGCATAGCAGCAACAAGAGTAACATTATTCCTTCCTTCCATATTGTTCACAAATCAACATGAGATTAGAACACACAATCTACTCCTATTCTAAGGACAAACTACTACTATACCTGGTCGATTGGATCGTCCTACTCTGATACCAATTATAACACCCCACTTACCCATTTACAAAATATAGTAAAATAATAAGAAAAATATCAGAGTTTTTAACAAAAGTAGGATGTCACATCATTCTTAAAACAAAACTTGAAGTCTTAATCACTTCATTTATTACTTTATCATTAAAGAATGAAAACAGGGGAAATCATTGTTATTAAACTTCACGACACACTTGCCAAAATAAACCGAAACTCCACATAAAATTGTGGTCCTCGAAAGTTACAAACCAAAGCGATACGTAACAAAGTTCAATAAAAAACAAATGTAAATGAAATAAATTCCCCAAAATCCTGTGTTATGTATCAGAGCAACTCCTAAGACTCGATTAAGCAACACACACTCCATGTATAGCTCAAGTACATGGATTATCTGTGCTTCCAGTGAAACATAGACACAACAAACAAGAAAGGGGTGAGAACTCCATTCAATAAATAACGATGTATAACACATTCTAAGTAGTTGTACTCACACACCCATACAATCATCAAGTAGTCACAACACACATGTCACTTCAAGTTACAATCCACACACACATCATAATGCAAAGTGACTCCATGACTTGACATAATGCATGTGGTACCAAAACACATTTCATTCAATCGAACCCAATTACCAAAGAATCTGGATAATTCGCATATGCTCCCCAGAGCAATGAATTATCTCACTATGACACCATAATTGTGTCCGGACCTACTAGGCATCTAACATAGATTCCCACCTAGCAGTCTCAAATGATATGTCATGAAATGAAACACAATATACATAAATAGAATGATGAATTATGCATATCCCACGATCCTCCTGATCAAATGTAAGCCATTCATTCACCGTAAGTTACAATGAAATTACTATGATTGTCTCAAACAGTCTGCTCCATACACAAACAGTGCCACATAATCTATCTTTCACCACTCACAAGGAACTAGTTCCCGAATTAGATAATTAATAAATAAATTAATTTAAATTAGTATATTAATTATTTTCATTACCAATTCCATTCTCATCCATTACTGTCATGTATACCAACCTCTCAAACTAAGGATTGGAGAAGAAACGAGTCAGAATTCACGTAACAGAAGAAAACAGAAGGAAACAGCAGAAAATACACACAGAGGTGTGTGACGGTCGCCCCTCTTTATGCTGGTCGTCACACTCCCATGACGGTCATCATAACCTCATGATGGTTGTCATACCTAACTACACGAAACCCAATCTCCATGCAAATCTGCTACGGGGTTTTCACTCTAATTGGATCCTAAACTTGTTTCTGTGTTACTTTAAGGACATATCTTTCAAATAATTCTTATACCTATCATTACTAGTGATATTATGGTTCTTAGATCTAAATTCATTATACTACACCTGCAACCCATTCTCATACAAAAAAAAAACAACAACAATACGAATTATACAAAAACAAATTAGTGTTTTCATCAACAAATTCATACATATCAATAACAATGCCTCAACAACAGATCCAACAATTCACACGCAAAACATACATACAAATTTCCTACGAGGATAAGGATTCCTCACTACCCTCTCATGATATTATCACCAATAAAGAACCCATTCCCCCTTACCTCGAATTCCTGATAAAAATACTGCAAATATCCTTTCTTGAGAATGCCCTAGCTCTTCCTTGTTATTCCCTTCTCTTGTTTGTTCTTACGTGAATATTCAGTTATGACCAATTCTTGCTAAACCAGAATTAAGGGTTTAATTACCTTATTTCTCTCCCACTAACCCATTACTATCAGTTTTGACTTTTTAATTATTAAAAATAATAATAAAATGATACTACTAATAATAATATAATAATAGTGACTATAATAATATTATTATTATTTCTTACACTACCATTACTAATTACACCCTCTACTTCCCATTATCACACTATTCACTAAATACCTATAAACAATGCCAAACACCTAACAAGGTACGCCAAACAAAATAACACCGATGATTAAATAAATTAAAATGGGGTGTTACATTATCCCTTTTGCGGATTATTAAAGATTGAACTTTGGGTTGCTCCCAAGTAGTATCTTTATCTCCTCAGCATGAGTTGAGCCTTGTAGTAGGATTTATTCCTTTGATGGCTTTTAAGTATTCCATGCAGGAGTGCTCCAGTTGAATTTCTAGCAAAATCTCACGTGATATCGCCATCTTGTTGAGATTATCTGAGTATCTGATTGTTATGGTGTTTAGTCACCCATTACATATATTTATGTTTGTTTTGTCAGCATATTCGTTGTGTGTATAGCATCATATGGTTTCATTTTTGCATTCCTTGTTGTTTTCCCCGCTCTCTGGTGTTGATTTTATCCAAAGAGTGTGTGTGTGTGTGTCTTCTCTCCAATATAAAGTATCGACCATTAAGCTTAAAAAGTTTATCCTTTCTAATTTCCTACTGAGTTTGTTTCTCGTGGATGATTATTGATTCAGTTTTCGTTCATTATCTGGATGGAACTTTCCCTAGTTGAGATATTTCCTTCTCAGGATGAGGCTTATTTGACCTTTTCTCCCCCAACTTGTTCCTGGATAGAAATTTGGTCCTTATGAGCTTATTACCTTGTTGTAAGCTATCATTTGGTGATAGTTTGTAATATCTCATATCTGTTTGGTTGATTACCTTGTCGTAAGCTATCATTTTATGATGGTTGGCAATCCTTCCTTTTTTAGCTTATTACCTTGTTGTAAGCTATCACTTGGTGATAGTTGGTAATATCTTGTATCCTTTTGAGCTTATTACCTTGTCGTAAGCTATCACTTGGTGATAGTTGGTAATATCTCGTATTTTTTTGGTTGATTACCTTGTCGTAAGCTATCTTTTTGTGATGGTTGGTAATTCTTACTTTTTGAGCTTATTACCTTATCGTAAGCTATCACTTGGTTATAGTTGGTAATATCTCGTATCCTTTTGATCTTATTACCTTGTCGTAAGTTATCACTTGGTGATAATTGGTAATATCGTGTATCCTTTTGAGCTTATTACCTTGTCGTAAGATGTCACTTGGTGATAGTTGATAATATCTCGTATCGGTTTGATTGATTACCTTGTCGTAAGCTATCTTTTTATGATAGTTGGTAATCCTCCTTTTGAGCTTATTACCTTGTCGTAAGCTATCACTTATTGATAGTTGGTGATATCTCATATCTTTTTGGTTGATTACCTTGTCATAAGCTATATTTTTGTGATAGTTGGTAATCCTCCCTTTTGAGCTTTTTACCTTGTCGTAAGTTGTTAGTTGGTGATAGTTGGTAATCTCTTTTTTTCTCTAGTGGAATATTGCTTTGCTAAGCCTTCCCTATTAAGTTTTATCTTTTAATTGTGCTTTGGTTTATTTCCATACACAGTCATCCCCAATTCGATTATGTTCTCCGGTGATTTATTTTCCTGGTGGACTTTCTCGTTGTCTCTTTTTTCCCCTGCGGGATTTAATTTCCTTTTCCTCCCCAGATTTTTTTTGCGGTGCTTCATTTCCTAAACAGATCTTGGGTTTTCATATCATTTCAGATTCATATTCATATCATTGAATGGTCTCTTAGGGCCAAAAATTGGGTTTTCTATATTTAAGTCTCTCCCATCTTGTCGAGATGAATATGTCAATTTTCATATCTCCATATTGAAGAAACATAAATAGGGGCAGATGTAGCACCCTAATATTTACCCCTAATATTCTCTACATTTTATTTGCATCATTACACACAAACAAGATCATGCATTATCCTCTTATTACTTTTCAGTTGTAGGTTTATGCCTCGCAGGGATCACCTTGCATCCGTGTGTTTCTTATTTGTTTTTATGGTTTGTTTATGTTTACTAACCCCTAATTAAAATCCAAAAATATTTTGTTTTCACTTTTTATTAACTTTTTTCAGGGGAAGCATGAATCAAGAATACCAAAACAGTTCCTCAACTCGAATGTATTTCTTCTGAATAAAGTCAAAGTTGATATGTAATAAATTCAAATTCATTTGATCAAGGATTCCCCAAGTTTTGATTGATTATTATTCAAGTATTTCTAAGGTTCATGTGTTTATTTCCATGCCTTCTTTGACGAGCAAAAGAATCGAGCCGAAACTACAGTAGTGCACTCAAAAAGGCATTTTTTTTTCCAAAATTTGCACTGAGTAATCGATTACCCTCGTGAAAATTTGAAAAATGGTAGCAAAATTCAAATTCTACAGCAATTGGCACCAATTTTCATCATTTTGATCACATGTGGAATATTCTAGATCATCTCATTTTAATTCCCCTACATCATCATAATTAATTCCCACCATGTACTTTCACTAATCACCACTCTTTTACTAATTTCCCTCCAAATTTGAATTTTAAGCTTAATTTTGATTTTCCAAACCAAACTCCAATCCATTCAATTCCCAAACCTAAACTCTATAAATAGATCCCTCGTTTCATTCATTCATCAAGCTTTTGAGAGTCGAAAAACCTCTTGCAAATTATTATATCCCCAAACACCAAAATTCACTAAACCTCACATTTCTTCTTTTGTAAGATAACAAGTTTTCACATTGAATATTGTTAATCTTTGAGCTAAACCTTTATCCCACTTGTTTTTCTTCATCAATTATAGTAGATTAAAGCTTTGTTGATTGGATCTTGGAGCAATTTGGAGCAAATTTCAGATTTGAAGTGGCAATTCATCTTTCACCATTGTTGAAGCTTCATCTTCATCTTCCATAATGTAGATCTTTGTTGATTCTTGTTACTTGATCCTTTGGATCTTATAATTGTGTTTGATTGCTGGTTTTTACTGTCGTTTTACTTTAAAATTCGTGCAAATTCAGTCCTATGATCATAAGGTGTTTGGAAAAAGTTTTGAAAGAGGATCATTCTGAATTTTGCAAGTTTTTGTGCTGCTGTGACCAGAGTAATCAGTTGCTCTAATAGAGTAACAGGTTACTCCGTGTATTTCCCCCCTGTTTTTTCTATTTTACACGGAGTAATAGATTACTCTATTAGGGTAACCGGTTACTCTGGACCTGAATGCAGATTTTGGCCAATTTTTTGGGTTGGTTTGGTTTTTTTTCTTTCTTCTTCCTCTTTCTTGTTGTTTAGGCCTTGGGGTACATTTTTTAGATTAATTTATCTTTAATTTCAATAGACTTTGGATATGATCAAACAAGATTAACATTCATTAGTTCAAATCTACCTTTAAATGAATTTTTAAATTCATTTTTTTGTGCTTTGAATTAGTGATATGTTTTTCACACTTAAATCTATCAATTAGAGGTGATTGAACTTAAAGATGAAAGGATTTGGAAAGTGTGATTCAGTTTGGCTTTTCTTTTCATCCCTCTCCCTCTAGTTCTCTTTTTATTTTGATCGATGAATGTCTTATGGATCTTAGAATTTCTTTGTTGAATTCTTGATCAAGATTAGATCATTACTTATTTTCTTTTCGTGCGATGTTGCTTCCAAGTGACGATCTATATATCGTTCATCTAGCATGCAATAACACTAACATCATTAACCTTAATAAGTTTTGACCAACCTTGTTGTAGGGTGACTTCTATATAAGTTACTTGGCGATTTCTTAACATAGCGCTACATTTGACCCTTTGCTTTTCCTTATCGGAACTTGAACTTTCGTGGCTCATGTTGATGCTTGACAAGCCGAAGCATAGTTTTTCTTTTGTATGAAGTTCCTAATCTTCGAAATTTGTCATTGCAGAGGCTTTGATTCTATCAATCTTCTGACAAGTATTCCTTAACCATGACTTAAGTACATCATAACTGGTGTTGCTTTTTGAAGCTTATGGCATTACTATCCTTGTGGATGATTAAGTTCACCACATTTTTTGTGATATATTGTTTATGTTTATTTCTTGCTCCCTATCCTTTTACTTTCTTTCTTTCTCCCTTATCTTTATTTCTTATGCTTTATATCATCCATTATCATGTTTATGTTTATGTTATTTTCTTATGTCCACTTTGACCTTATTATCTTATTTGTGCTTTTTCTTTCGTCCATTTGGATACAAAAACATTAATAAAGACCTAACACTTTAAAAGACTTGTGCTCTTAATTATGGACTATGGTTATTATCCCATGCATTGGAGGATCTTTTCATTTGGACTTCTTGGCTTGATTGTGGACCTATGGACTTAGTACTAGGATTTATCCCCTTGCTTGATTATCATGGAGTTGTTATTCTACCCTTTATTTGGCCAATTTTCACAAGATGATGGAATTCTATGTTGCTTATGCGTTGAAATTTCTTCAAGTGGTTAGATATTTCATACTTTAGCTTTTATTTTGTGTTTTAGAATAGCCTCTTCATCTTCTCTCCTTCTTTAATTTTTAAAATCTTCTTCCTTTTTCAAATGATTCTTCTTTTTAAACTCTCACCACTTTCATAAATTTAAACTTTGACTTTCATCAAGTGGTTTTTACTTATTCTTTTCTTTTAATAAATACTAATGAACTAAAGCATATTGACATTAATGTTCAAAAAATTAAAAAAAAAAACTCACTCAAGTTGTTTTGTGCCTTTGTTGCATATTGTCTCTTGTTAAGTTTAGACACAAGTCATTTTTATATTCGGGTGTAAGTCTCCCAATCACCATGGTTGTAGTTTGAAGTAATTGAGTATCTTGTCATTTGTTTGAAGTAATTGAAGTCCTCCCCATAATGGCGTAGGAGTCCATGCCCTCATTCTCATGCTTTATTAGTGGATTTATCCACTTGAAATTCCAAATTGTCTTTACTTCTTAAATTCAACAAAAACCAACAAAACTTTGTTATTTTTACCATGAACTATGTGGTTTTGATCTTACTTTGCACTTTATGGGTACGTAGGCATGAGATGATAAGTCTCTCCAAACACAAAAATATTTTTAAAAAATCAATTCTTTTCGCATTCCCTCAATCTCATTTAACAAACCTTTTCAAACCAAAACTTTTCAATAAATCAAAGAGGTTCCTGTGGAGTACCATAGACGTTTTAGGTGCCAACACCTTCCCTCTTCGTAACCAACCCCTTACCCTTGTCTCTGTCGGGTTTTATTAGCTTTTTGCTTTTAGACTTTATTAGGTTTTGTTCATTCTCTCTCCTTTTTCCATTTGGAAATAAAATAAAAGCACGGTGGCGACTCTTGTTCACTGAGTTAAGTTAATCAATAGCTTACACTCACAATTTTTACCGCTACAATAGGTGTATGAGTTACCTCACTTATAAAGTATTCAATCTCCACTTTTCTTATCAAGGTGAGAATTCCCCATACTTTTTCTCAACACTTCCAACTCATACTTATTTTTCTTGACATACAAGAGATTGATTATTTTGATGATTTAAATAGTTTTTTTTCCAGAACAACGACTTTAAAAGTGTAAGTTATAAAGATTTGATTGATCATATAAGCTTTTAACCTATAAATATTAATGTTCAAAATTTGGTCTAAATGCAACATATTTTCAAATTTTGAATGTTTATTCATTCTTTTGCATCAAGAAGGTATATATTTCTAGAAACTTGGTTTGTGTAACAATATTGCTCAAGTTTGTGTTTTATGAGGTATAAATATGTAATTTTTTTTATTCAAATGATTTGACAAACCAGTAACAGAACAATGAATCTCAAGTGATGTTATATAACAAGTGTCCAAGAAGATGAAGAATATTTAAGATTTTGGATTTTGAAAATTTGCATTTTCTGTATTTGAGGAAGAAGCTGAAGAACAATAATGAAAACCTAGAAAACATTATAGTGTTCAATTTTCCGTCGTTAAATTGGTCACAAATGTAACATGCTAGTTTTTTAGTTATTATTTTTAATTGATTTATTTGTATTTTAATATAATTATTTTGTGCAATAATTGAATTAATATGGGTGATGGGGTGTGTAACTTCGAGATGAGAGTGTAGAAGTAATTAAAGATTGATAGAAGTGGGCTAGAATTATTAGGAATTATTTTATTAATTGTTGAGAGTCCTACATCGGACAATCTATGGCCTGAACATGTGTTTATAAGTGGGGGTAATCCGGACCCTACAAGCTGATTTTCTAGGGTTGAGTTAGGCCAAACCCAAACATTAAGATGGTATCAGAGCCTCGTTTAAGATCCATTGGCCCGCCCACCATTTATTTCCATGCCCCATACGAAAATCCTAGGTATGAGAGGGAGTGTTAAGAATCCCACATCAGACAATCTATGGCATGTACATGTGTTTATAAGTGGAGAAATAGAGAGTTTGGGGTTGAATTGAGAATTATGAAAATTAGAGGGGAGGAAGGACTGAGATTGTTAGTAAGTGAGAGATCATTTTATAATTTTAATTAGATTACACTAATTGTATAAACCTAGGTTTAAGGGAGGATTCCAAATAGCATGTAAAAATAGAATTAGAGAGGAAGAGGCTAGAAGACTAAAAGGAGAGGAAAATATTAGAACTTGAAGGAATTAAATATCAAAAACCAAAATTTTCACTACTATTAGGACAACTAGGTAAGGGGAGAACTATCTCAATAATGAGTATATGTATAAGGGGTAGAATTTAGGAGTCCTTAACCTCCAATAGGGAAAATGGAATTTTAACATAATTTTGTCATTGATGTTGAATTGTTGTATGTGAATCAGGGACGAACCCAAAAATTTTATATTGTGGGGGAAAAATTTATATATGAATTTATAATACATATTATATCATTTATAAAATAATATCATAATAATTTTTAAATTTTCTAATATAATGGAATTACTACTATTTTATAGATTATTAATTTTCATTTTTATTCAAATTGTACTACCATAAATATGAGATAAAAAATCTACCAAAACATGATAGATCTTTATCGTGTGATGAGGAGTAGAACACTAGACACTGAAATGCAAACTAATAAAATAGTAATTAACTATATACAATATATAATATTACTAAAATGTTTCAACTTAGTGGGGGCTTATGCTCACAATATTTAACACCTGGCTCCGTCCCTGATCATGAATGGTGATGAAATATGTGTACTATGTTGTGTGACAAATTCAGTCTTAAAGAGTTAACATATTTTCACCATTATTGTCAATTTGAAGGTTTTGGGAATAACATGATATTATGAAACCATGAATTAAGGTGTTAATTTTTGTGGAATTAACATGTTAAATGTGATATATATTGTATGTATGATGAATGTAGCACAAGTGGGTGTTTTGGAGATAATAATCAGAGCTTTGGAAGTGCTCCTGAAATTCTGGTATGACAGATCCCAGATGTCCTATAGGATATCAAGACATTTGGTATGATAGAAACAATAAGGAAATGCATATAACAAAAACAATATTGAAAAGCATAAACAACACAAGGATTGTTAATCCAGTTCGATTCAAACACACCTACTCTGGGGGCTACCAAGCCACGAAGGAAATCCACTATCAAAAGTTTCAATTCAGAGTTAAACCACCCAATTTACACTCTTCACTTAATTACTACCCATTGCAATTTCTATCTAAGAACTAAGAGACACCTCTCATTCCCCCCCAATCACACACTATGATAATAACAAAAGCTTACAAAGAAAGAAGTACACTCTTCCAAGACAAAACTTGATCTTGCTTAAAAGCTTCAATCAAGAACAATACACTCATTCTTAAAAGCTTAGAGTGAACAACTTATAACTCAATAAACTCAGTCCAACCCTAATATCAGAATTATAAAAGAGTGTCTCACAAATACCAACTCTCCTAGAGAGTGGTTCACAAACAAAGCCCTAATGGTTACATCTTTTCTATTCATGGCTTGTTCTTAAAATTATGTTACAATTCTTCTATTTATACCCTATTTCCCAACTGGATTTGGGCCTTCAAAACAGCTAATTTGCTATTACAAGTCTGCAGAAGATTCTGCTACAAAATAGGTCTTCAATCAAATCTTCCAAAAAATATTTCCTTATTTGGAAAGTATATATTTCTTTTTGAATTCTGATTGAATCTTTCGGACGTTTAAATCAACACCCCTTTCAATCAGCACCACATAGGATTGCATAATATCTCCAGAATATTCCGTATCTGTTAAAATATAACAGAATAAACGACTCCAGCTCAGCATAGGCACGATGTCGTATGAGATGTGTATGGTCCTTCAAGGACATCTTCTTCGACATGTTCCAGAATAGCACAAGAAACCTCCAAGATATTCTCCTCAAAGTTAGGACTTCTATCATTAGCTCCAAAATATCTTCACAATTAGAACATTAAAAATACATTGACAAACAACTCCATCTTGAATCTCTTAGTCCTTTAAAACAGCTCCACCTGTGATAGCATAATATTTTATAGAATATTCTGCATAATTTAAATCATAAACCCATCACTCTAGCTCCACAGACCAAGACATCATGATATCTATCTTTGACATCTACCTATAACACATGACAATAATATTATCATGATAGTGGAATATGTTTCAACATCTGGCTCAGTATCCACCAATTATTATAACCTCATCTGTAATTATGTTTGTGCCACAATGTCAGGACATCTTGTTTGACATGTTCTTCCAAAATCTAGACCATGTTAATTTAACATATGGAACTTCTTATTCAAGATGTTCCAGCCATATTAGTTTTACCAAACATAATGCTAATCATAAAATCATAGAATTAACAACTCCAATTGTGAAAATCACGTTTTTGCGTTTCTGTACAGTGGTAACCTGTTACAGCTTAAGTTGGTAGGCTTTTTTTTGAAGAAATTTTTGTGATTGTAACCAGTTACGGGTTTTGGTTAACCGATTACAGTTGTTGTGTTTTCCAAAAATGTTGATTTTTTGTTTTCAATTGTTTTCATCGTAACTTGAGTTTTGTGACTCATATTGAGGCACGGTTTGAAGCATTGGAAAACTAACACACCGAGCTATGTATGTCATTGTAAATTTAAGTAATCATAGTTGATATGTAGTTAAACTTGGAAATTCCAGAGTGGTAACATTTTGTAAATACAATGATCAAAACTTCAAATTGATGGTCAATTCACTTCTTATGCTATAAACTAATTTAATAAATTCATAATTTATTATCCTAAACTTATGTATAAGGCTTAATACCAGTTTTTCTCTATATCTTGTACTCGATGTTCATTTTGGTCTTATAAATTTAAAAATGATCATTCAATTCCTTCAACTTTTTCAAAATGTATCATGTTATTTGATTCCAAATGTCATTATTGACATCAATTTTTGTTGATGTGGTAAATGAAGTGTATCATTGAACTTGTATGACCAATTTAATGATACAATAATCGATCACTAAAATGTTTTTTATTTGTCGGATTTTATGCATAAATCTTTATCTTCCTTAGCTTATGTTAATTAGATTAAGAAGTTACAAGAATGTGAATATTTTCCTATAGCATATATTATTGTACATTTTATTTAATTTCAATATCCAAACAACGTCATTAGACACACTATGTGTTTGACAAAATACTTCAAAAATTAAAAATGCTTTAGACACAGTACTGTTGGAGAATACTTGACGATATCAACGACTATAATGCAAGCGTACTCTATTGATGATATCAACGATTATATTCTACATATCACATCTTATTTTATTGTTAAATAGTTACAAATATTTTATATCCATCATTTATACATCTCTATTGAGACTTGGATGTTTAAAGAAGAAGAATTGAACGCATTTATTTGTATTTAACTTGAACTATTAATTATATGTTATTGAGAAACAAGTAGGAGTTGTGTTGAAAAGAAAGTGTGAGTTCTAAGGTTTTGGATGAATATGTGGTGTCTCTCTCACTTCTTTGGATGAGTCTTTGAACTTTAGGTGAATGTTTGGCCCAATGTAAATGCTTCCTCTTCATGATGACCCAACAGTGGTTTCAAAGTCTGGTTCGAGTAAGAGATTGACTCCTTGTGTTGATAGTCTTCTTGACATGGTGGTTAGATGGCGTGTTCCGTTGAAGTGCCCGTGACGAGATAAAGGTGTCTCTCAACGGCGGTACAAGTATATGGATGAAGAGCTTCCGCTTGAGGGGAAGCATAATGAATGAATTCATACTTGAGGGTATATTATTGAGAAACAAATGTGAGTTGTGTTGAAAAACAAGTGTGAATTCTAAGTCCCACATTGTTTAGAAAAGTGGAGGTTAAGCACTTTATAAATAAGAGGACCCATATACCTATTACCTTAAGGTTTTTGTTGAATATGTGGTATCTCACTCACTTCTTTGGTTGAGTCTCTGACCTTCAGAAGAGTGTTTAACCCGATATGAATATTTTTCCCTCATGATGACCCATCACATGTATTCATGTAACAAAGAGGACTGACATTTTGTATAAGCAATAAAAAAACTTTGAAATATTTTATTTCCAAGTCATTATAAACTAGCATTGACTTTCATCTTTAATCTTAATTTTTTAAGTGGCAAAATAATATATAAGAAAAGTGAAAAACACCAAAATAAAAATAATCCTAAAGTAAAAGAAGTGATTATATGACTACCAAGGATACAAATAAAAAAAATAACAAGAACTAAACACCACAACTAATAAAACAACAAACCAAACAAAATAGGTCAGGAAAAAGCGCTCGAATAGTTAAAGACCAAACCCTTAGAATTCAAATTAGAGCTCATACCGCTAAAATCATCATTAATAGATCATAATCCACCAAGATATTAACAAAACCACATATCATAACCTTCCTCATAATCAAGACAAATATATGATCCACTATTGTTTAAGGTAAATGATAGGGTTGTGAAGTTAGTCGGAGTACGTACCTGAGCTTTCCAAATGATCCAAACTACAGAGTATCAAATCATAACAAAATCACCTATAAACTTGACTTTACCTCATAAATAGGGGAAATACTTAAAAAGAAGTTTATGACAACTAAGAAGAACCACATGTAAACCAAATCTATGAATGATCTTATACGACAGTGACAAAACTAACTGATAACTGACAAAAATATAAAATAATAATAATAAATAATATTAAAAAAAAGAGATTCGACTTAATCCCCTCAAAAATGACAAGAAAACTCACTAAGATCGATAATCACCCTCTTTTAAACATGTTCTCTCTACAAGGAAATCTCTTATGTAAATAAATAATCATTAGTTATTGAATGATTTTTTCAAGGTATTCTATCTCTTATAAAGATTAATTGATTTTTCTTTTTTATGTCTCAAAATAATTATCTTTTAAAGATATAAATCTGATTTATTTTATCATTAGAATAGAAGTAATCATCTACCATATAAGAGAATAAGATGTTCTATAAAAGACTAAATTTTCCCTTTTTCTCCTAAGCATGCCACGTGGATAGGCTGAATGAAGACTAACACATTTTTCCTTTACAAACCACTTTCTGGTAGTAAAAAAAACTCCTTTACGTTTTCTAAAAAGTTGTTTACATTGGTAGCATCAATAACTCTTTGCATACCCTATCTCCTAAATGTCTATGCATAATAATATAATAACACTAGATTTACTTTTCCAATGCAAAGATAAATGTTCAGAACTTTTTCTTCTTTGTTTTTCTTCCAGTCGACGATTACATTTTCATTTCCAATGTGATACGTCTTATCATGGTATATTTCTTTTTTCTACACAAAATCCACACATTCTCTCCCATTTTCAAATTCCTTGAACCTTAAATTTCTTTTTCTGTTGAGCTACCTTCTAAAATTACATAATTTCTACTTTTGATTTTTACAGGTTTTGGGTTTCTGACTTCCTTTGTCGTCAATAATAACAAAGGATTTGTAGAAATAATTGAAAGGTATGGTTATTGGAGGTTTTCATTTTATTGGTCCTGATAATGAAAATGGGATGATTTGTGGTTACTGTTTTATGAATAGATATTAGGTTTGGAGATTTTGAGTTATGATAGATAATTTTATTTTGTGATGGATTTGTTAAGTTTGTACTGTTGTTCCTTTTATTTTTTTCAGGTTGTACATCCACCTATATCTAGCTATTTATTGTTGTGTTTCGATTTCGATAAGTGCTTTTAAAGAAACTAACATGTTTAATCTTATAGATTTAATATATTTTTTGAGTTACCTTCTGTAATAACTTAATCTCCCCGTTTTTCAAAATCCTAACAACATGGAGTTTTTTATAATGAAATGGGGTTGACCATTTTTGATAAGAATGATAAAGTAATGTTCACTATTATTTTCATGTAAAAATAATGTACATTGATATGCAATTTTTTTTGGGTCTAATATCACACTACTGACTGATTCCATACAAACTTGACAGATTTCAAGAAGTCAATTTTCTGCAGTTTAATGTGAACACTTTGATTTGAAGCAATATGTAGAGGTTCCGACCTTTGAAGTAAGTGTTTTGGTAGAGCAGTTTTGATTTCAAACAAATGGGTGTTTGTGATAGTAACAATTGGATTTGGTCTGCTATTGCTTCTGTTAATTCAATGACTCGAAGGTTAATTTTTCTTTTTTGATTATTAACTTGACTTTTTTTTTTTTGCTTTTAATTTGAGGTTTGTGAAATTGTTTTATTTCAGTTATATAGTTCCAAAATACAACTTTCTTGATGCAAGGGGATTAGGTGCTTATGAAGGAAAACATTAGAATGTGTTTCAGAAGTACTTTTCTTTTTTACTTTACTTCAACTTTGTTTTTGCCAATCATATAGATATATTTATACTTAATTTCTACTTTTGATGTTTAGGATTCAATGCATTTTGAATAAATTGGTGAAAACACTAGACAAAAGCAATGACTTAATTTTTTTTATATTGATAATATTATCATTTTTTTACTTCTTAAAATATGTTTTTCAATCAACAATTTATGGAAGCTTTTATACTGCTTTAGAGTGACAGGATCATTTGTATTCAATTATGGAACTTATCATCTTCTCAGTTTTCTTATCTCTTTAACTTTGACTCTTGAGTATCTACTAAATGAAATGGCTTAACATTAATAATGCTTTGCAAAATCTTAACAGGGATATTTTTTATAACGAAATGGTGAAAACCATTTTCAATAAGAATGATAAATCAATATTCACTACTATTTTCATGTAAAAATAGTGTAGACTGATATGTAACTTTTTTTGGTCTAATATCACACTATTGACTAATTCTATGCAAAACTGACGGATTTCAAGAAGTCAATTTACAGTGGTTTGATGTAAACACTTTGATTTGAGGCAATATGTAGTGGATTTGATGTATTTATTTAGCTGACCACCAACATGCATCAATATTATTGTGTACTATTGTGTACTTTGAAGGCTAAAAAAAATAAAGAGAACGTTACTAGACGATTCAGTTTAAGCCTTTGAGGTAAGTGTTTTGTTAGAGCAGTTTTTTATTTGAAACAAATGGGTTCTTGAGATAATAAGTGTTGGATTTGGCATGCTTTTACGCAAAGAACTTATCAGACTGCTGATATTATTGCTTTTGTTAATTCAATTACTCGAAGGTTAAATTTGCTTTTTTTTTATTAACTAAATTTTTTTTTGCTTTTAATTTGGGGTTTGTGAAATTGTTTGATTTCATTTATATAGTTCTAGAATACAACTTTCTTGATGCAAGTGGATTAGGTGCTTATGAAGAAAAAAATATTTGTTTCAGAAGTACTTTTCTTTTTACTTTACTTCAACTTTGTTTTGTCAATCATATAGATATATTCATTTGATTACAGTTATAATTTCAGTTGTTATTGTTGAATTGAGTATAATGATACGGATATGATAAATGATTTTATTTTGTGATGGATTTGTTAAGTTTGTATTGTTGTTCCTTTTATTTTTTTCAGGTTGTACATCCACCTGCGATTCATCGTCGTGTAAGTGCTTTTAAAGAGAATAACATGTTTAATCTTATGGATTTCATAGATATGTCGAGTTACCTTATGTAATAATGTAATCTCTATGTTTTGCATAATCCTAACAACAGTGAGATTTTTTACAATGAAATGGTGAAGACCTTTTTCGATAAGAATGATAAAGTAATGTTCACTATTACATTGATATGCAATTTTTTTGGGTCTAATATCACATTATTGATTGATTTCATAGTGCATTGAATTTTAGGGCATGATGCAACAATTATGTTTTGTATTTTCATGTAAATGCTAATGTTATGATAACTTTGATGTATGTTTTAGAGTGTGTTTGGATGGGGTAATTGAGAATTTTTAAGGAATTCAAAATTCTAAGTAATTCAAATGATTCAATTAGAATTCTTTTAATTTTAAATTCTTTTTTTTATGGAGTATTAAAATGATTCATTGTAAAAAAATTGGGATCATTTTCATAATGTTTAAAATTTTTGGGTCAAATTTAAAATATAAAAAATAAGGACTAATTTGCATAATTTGAAAATTATTAGGGACTTATTTGTGATTTTTAAAAAAATTTGGGGTGAAATTGAAATTTTAATAAAATATGAGGACCATCTTGCAAAATTTGAAAATTTAATAATAAATAATTTAACATTCATATTATATTGAGTGATGAAGCAATTTGAAATTCTTTACTTTTTGTTGTCATTTTAAATTCCTTAAATTTAACATGAATAAAATACTCCATAAATTTACATCATTTTAACAATTCTCCATACTTTTCGTCCAAACAATGAATTTTGGTCAAGTCATTTTAAATTTCATCAAAAAACTATTTTCCCTCGTTAAAAAGCTAATTATTGAATATCTGAATTCAAATATAAAAAAGTGAATATATGCAATTGTTTACTATAGTTTGATATTTGGTTTAACCATTGCTGGAAGGATGAATGATGCCTCTGGAGCATATTTTACTATACTATTTCATGTTTTTTCCTTTTTTGTAATATACTATTTCAATTTTAAGGAAAAATTAGAATTTTGAGTCTCGCATTCCAGAATTTAATAAATTTTAATTGGCTGTATTTAATTTAATTATATAATTTTTAATTTTGTGTTGACCGCATAAATTAATAAATTACTGGTATAAATAATTTATTTAAAATTAATTCCAATTCTAATTAAAAATAATAATTTTATATTTTATATTCTATAATTTAAATAAAATACAATTGACTATGTTTTATTTTGTATTTTATTTAATAGTATAATTCTAATTTTATGCATGGACTAAAGACTCTGATAAACAATTTTTAAAAAATTCATTCTCTTTAGTAATCATTTTTCATTTTAAGTATAGAAATTGTATAATGATTTTTATTATTTTTACCATTTTTACATTTTTATTAATAATTTTTTATGTGTTACATATTATTTATTATTTTAAAAAAGTATTAAGTAATGTTAATTAAATATTATTTCAAATAGAAAAAATATGTCATTATTAATATGAAAAACAAATTTATTTATACTATAATATATATTACTATATTAGAGGTCACAAGGCGATGAAGAAGGAATCTAATATGTGATGAGAAAAGTAATGGAATAAGTTGAGACGCCCATTTATGGGTTCTACTTTTTTTTAAATAAGCAAAGAATAGAGGAGATTAAGGGGATCTTAACCCCCAATAAATACAACCGGCTACAAAAAAATAAGGAACAACCCCATCGATACAACCCGACAATCAAATGAATTACAGAAAATGAATTGGAAACTTATACCAATCATAAATGTTGCAATTTATCCTACCTGGCCTACCGACAGTTAACCACCTCCATGATGAGGCAACAATGTCATAATAAATATTATTAACATTGTCTACTTCATCATTAAACAAAATATTGTTTCTACATTTCCATATAATCCAACAAGTTATGAACCAAAGAGAAACAATCGAATCTTTGTTAATACGATCTTTAAAAATTGAGCACCACTTCAAGACATGGGCATGGCACTCCGTTTCGGATATCCAATTGATATCAAGGCAATCACAAACCTTACGCCAAACTAAAACAGAAATCCTACAATTGAAGAACAAGTGATTCGAGTCTTCCGAATTTCTGAAACAGAAAACACACACTTTTTCATGTTCACTAACAACGATATTCCTTGCTGCAAGGTTCAACCGAGTCGGTAGTCTGTCAAGGAACAGACGCCAAGCGAAAATTATGATTTTCTCCGAAATTCTCGACCGCCAAATTAGAAGAAAATCAGTGGCATCAGTTGTAACCAAAGCATTAATAGCATAATCTGTCATTACCTCTACGTAGCAGGATTTAACTAAAAAAATACCTCCCGATTCGAACTTCCAGGTCCAGGCATAATTGGTCGAGCTGAATTGTTGGACCACCTCTTTCAATCTTTGCAGCTGATAACTCAGGTCCAAGCTGCCATCTTCATTGACAAAATCATTCAACCCCACCTTCCAACACCACTGACCACGGCTCCACTTGCCCCTTTCCAAAACCGATCGATTCCTAAATTTGTGAATTTCAAAGAGAGTAGGAAAGGAAATATATAGAGGAGAACTATCCAACCAATTTGACATCCAGAAGCTCACATTTTTTCCATTTCCTACCTTACAATTCAACTTTTCCACAAACTCACCTTTGTTTTTAACATAGGCCAGATTTAAAAAATCTCCAAACCATAATGAGCAAGAGTAATGTTTAATAACAGGCATAGCAGTTTGATGGAGGATCTCTATTCCGCCGTATCTCGCTTCCAAAATCGGCCTCCAAATCTCTTCACCTTTTTTAAAAACTTCCATATCTACTTAGACAAGAGGGAATTGTTAAAGGATCCCACATTTTTAATTCCGAGACCACCTTCTCTCTTTGGTTTGCACACGCTGTCCCACCTCACCCAAGGAATACATTTCGTACTCGAAGCACCCGATCAAAGAAAGTTCCGTTGAATTGAAATGATAGCCTTGGAAACCGTTTTCGGCATTTTGAAAAATGAGAGATAATGGATGGGGAGGTTCGAAAAAACCGCGTTAATAAGGGCAACCCTTCCTCCTATAGATAGGTTTCGACCAACCCATTTGAATAAACTTGTACTTAAATATTTATAACCGGTTTCCAAAATGACATTCGCCTATGGTTCCCACCTATAAACAGCCCCAAGAATTGAAATGGAAGCATACCAGTTTTATAATGCAAGAAGCTTTCAGCCGCCATCAAAAATTCAGTATCCACACTTATTCCGCAAATGCAGCTTTTGGAGTAATTGACCTTTAATCTGGAGATCATCTCAAATCCTCGAAGAATGCTTTTTAAGTCCCACATATATACCAAGGAATTGTCACCAATAAGAAGGGTGTCATCCGCAAATTGTAAGATGTTCACAAAAACCGCCTCTCCAAATTTGAAATCCGATAAAATACCTAGATCCGACGCTCTTTTAACCATAGAGGCAAGTGCTTCTGCGACTATAGCGAAAAGATAAGGTGAAAGGGGGTGTAACACCCAAAAAATTCCCTCTCATTTTCATAAACATATGGAATACCATTCCCATACATTTTCATTTCATTAAAATCAAAAGAAAGAAAGCATACATTCATTGGTTGAGGCCTAGGGTGTGTGATCAATTGATTTGCAAAGTTGTGGCCATTCAAAGTAAAAGAACAAGATCCAAGTGTCTCCCAATAAACCTCAAAAGTCTCTTGTGGTCCTCATGATTTAAATTGAATCCTCAAGTCATTAGAAGAGGTGGATTGATCAAGAGGTTCAAGTAGTGCAACATCTCCTAACAAAAGGAGCCCAAATTAGGGTTTCTGATTAAAGGGGCTTCCTAATGAAATTTTGGTTCAAAATAGATTTTAATGTTTTCCACATGATATCAAATATCTAAGGATGAAATATTGTACATTGAATCATTTCTTAAGGTCTCCAATTGATCAGTTACTTGAAAATCGAGAAATCGGGGAAAAGTCAATTGTGCAAGAAAAAAAGTTAACTCTCAACTTTTTGAGGCCAAAATCATGTTCCACAAGTTGAATATGTTCAATGGTTGAAATTTGATCAAGAAAAGTCAGGAGAATCATAGAAAGAAAAAATCATAAAGTTGTCCAATATAGAAATATTAAGGGTTTCCAAAAATGACAGTTTTGGTCATTTAGGAGGCCATGTTCAAGGCATTCTTTCTTCAAGATAAAGGCCTTAAACTTCAGGCCTAAGTTGAGCCAATTAAATATCACATCCTAAGCTTCAAATCCATAACAAGAACACCTCCATTTGATCAAAATTGAGAGAGATATGATCAATCAAAGTGGAGCAAAAATAGGACAACTTTGCTGGGCAGCTTGGGCATGGGCGATCCAGCAGCCCTGCATTTCATCAAACAGGTGGCGTTCCAGATGTCAAGTTATTTTTCTCCATCAAGAAAGCTTCAAATGAAATTTTGTTAAACATCAAAGTTGTTCAGTTTTGTCTCCTCTTCAACTTTGATGTTGAAAGATTTTTCATATGACCAAAGGATCAAGAGTTATGGTGGTTCAAAGAGGGGACCGAAAAGCTGATTTTTGCCCTAAGGCATGGGCCTGGACAACACGCCCATGGGGGGGGGGGGGGTAAATTTGGCCATTTTGATTTTTCCCTTTGTTTACCATCATATAAGCATTCTTTGACTTTGATTCCAATTACAAACTTGTTCTATCATTTATCCTTGATCATTAGCATCCAAAATCACTTTATTTTATCCATTATTTTGAGAGAATTTCATCATTAAAAATCATATTTTTCATTGCATTTTTGTTACTTATCATGGAAGTTTTATTGAATTGTTATGCATTGATTTACTTGAATTCACATACACTACTCCATCATCATTCATTATCATCACTTCCTCACCATAAGAAGTGTGGGTGCACGATACTTGAACATTGCATTTTCAACATAAAAATTCATTTTTTTTTCATAATCCTTTAAACTAACCATAGTTATAACCATTAACTATAGTGGTTAAACATTAACTCACCATATAAATGCCATCATAACAAAATTTTGGGGAGGATTCTCTCATTCTTTCATTTTCACCATTTTTGTATTTTTTGCATTTTCCTTGAAAACTCTCTCTTGAAGCCACCAATCTTCAATCTCTCTCAATAATCTTCATCTACACACTTCATAGAAGCCATTTCAAGAAAGGAAATGGAGTTGTAGTACCTCCATTTTCGTCCACCAATTTCACTAACTTCAACATCAATTTTCAATTTAAGCAAATTCAAGCATTTGTGAAGCTTTCTTGGAGATTTAGAAGCTATTTGGTGAAGAGTACAAAGGTTCATAAGTTCTTGCACAAGGTTCTAAAAGACTCCATTAAAGGTTGGTGAAGCTTCTTTAATTTTAATTTAGGCCTTAGTATGTGATTAGAATCAAAGGAGGATGCTGGAATTGAAGTCCTATGGTGATATATGCATTGTTTGATAGTTTAAATTAGGATAATTGTGATTTTTATTTTATGATCTTGAAGTTGTTCAATGCATTCCGAATTATCCGTTCATTATATGAAAAATCCGAGTCCATATTTGAAACCTTCGCGAAAAATCGAGCGAAATGATATACTCATGCGAATTTTCGGGAAAAAAAATATTCTTGCTGGTGGTGCACTTGCCAGAGAAGACGATTGAAAGTCTTCTCCAGAGAACTGGTTATATATGGCAGCGCACACATGTCAAGGATCTATTTGCCATGTTATTCTGCACTAAAACTCCATTATCATGCTATGCACCTCGGGCCTTGGCAGTGTATGGGCCTTAATCATTTTCTTTTCTCACCCCTCCTCAAAAGCCCATTATCATATTTGAACTAGGCTTTTACACTTTTTCACCCCCATCTCATTTTCTTCAAAAATTAATTCTTTTTTTTCAAATCTTTTAGAAAATGAATTTTTAAAAATACCAAAATCTTCTATAAATTATGAAAAAATTCATGGAAGATAAAAATACCTCAAATAAAATTTTCACAAATTTTATTTTCAGTTTTCTTTTATTTTACTATTTTTTGAGGTATTTTCTTTCCATGCCCTTTTTTATATTTCCTTCTTAACCAAGGCACCAAAAACATTTTAATTGAACTAGTTTCAATCTGATTTTTTTTCATGATATTTGGTGACATTATTTCATAGATATTAAAGAGCATTGTTCATTTTTTAGGTAATTTTTAGGTCCTTCCTTCATGGCCAATGGAATTGGTAATTAGAATGACTTATAAATTGATCCTTTGAGTGTTGTGTGAGCATTTTGTGCATGTTAATTGATCTTTTGATGAAAAGATTTTGTTAATGATTCATTTCTGGTCTTGTGAATATTAGTTCCATGTTTCATAAGTTTTCTCATCTCTTTTCTATTTTCTTTTCCATTTGGATTATAGGTCTTATTTTAGAATGCTTTAGCTTGTACATGAAATTGTAAGGAGACATTTATGCCATTTGTTTAGAACACTTTGAAGGCTACTTTAGGTGATGATTATAGGTCACTTATAAGTCATAAAAAGAGGATTATAAGTCATCCGTTGTTTGTTTTTTCTTGACTTTAAGCTGACTACTTGTTTTGTGCTTTCTTTGTGCATATAATGCATTAGTTTCCACGATTCATAACACAATTACATGATAATTTTATACCATTTTTAATTCACATAATTAATTAATCATTTGCTAATGACTTTAGATTTAAATTATCAATTTCATATATCATCTAAAATTATTCATGTATACTAACTTGTATAAGCTTTTAGAAGAACCATTAGGTTAACTTTTAACTTGTTTGTTTGTTCATAAGAAACAAAATTACATGGACCTATAAATGCTTCTACTAACCTCAACTTAACTTCAATTTTTTCTCTAATATCTAACATAGACGTAGGTTGTATGTCTTTTCTTACTTGCACTCATGTGACTTAGTAGAAGTAAGATGACTTCATTATGCTTCATTTAACAAACACATACCTAGTTTTTCTCCAAAGTTTGTGTGGTACATTAATTGACTTCAAATAAGTAATACATATCATGTAGCTACTTTAACTTGTCATTTTCATGGTTGTTTTCACTTATCTTCTTCATCCTTTACCCACTTTGCAAGTTTTACATCCTTAGGAACTATTTTCACTTCTAACCACTTTGTATTGCTTTAGTGAAATAAGTTTAGTTTTCTCTAGTCATGATAGTTTATTGATATGTTGTTTTACACATTCCAAACTCCATTCACTTATTACTTTTGTTAATTCTCCTGTCCCACACCTATGCTTACTTCATTTGGGTGTTTCATTTTACAAGTTTACTTCTAATTTCAAAGTAGTTTAGTTTAACTCCATAATTAGAATGTGAATTGTGTTTATCCCTTTCTTTCAAGTTTGTTACCTTAGTTAAAGTACCTCAAATGTAGGTATGGTTTAAGTTCAATTTAATGCACTTACCTCCTTGTTATTTCTAATATGGTTGGTTCATGTGTGCAAGGTACACCAAAAGGAGGAATTCCACCAAAAGGGTTTAATACATTTAATTTTGTTAATATTAATGCATTACTAACTTGTTTTCTTATTAATAATAGTTTCTTTTGTGCTCTTATTAGGAACGCTTACGTGGCTACGGATCTTTATCTGTTTGGTAGGGTCCTTTAGCCTTATACCTTTCTTTGTTCTTCTCTTTTTATTTCTTTACTTGTGCATTGTTTTGCTATCTTTTTATGTATGGGCTATGGTAATTAAGTGAGTATGTGGATGCTTATCAATAATCATACCTCTCTTCCTCCTCTTTAAAATCTTTCTCTTATGTGATTGTGAAAAGCGTCCTTATGCTTCTTTGACATTTCACTTTCCTTCTATCCCATTTGAGTTCTAATCTCATCTTCAATCCTTGAAGTGAGTTACAACTTGTTTTTCTTCTCTCTTCTTCTAGGATTAGAGTACCTCATTAACCATAGGATCTCCATTGAATATAATAACATAAGGTGCGTCTTAGTTTCCCTTAGTGTTTTCCCTTTCTCAACTTGAGTCTTCTCTTTCTCATCTCTAAACAAAATCAAAACACTTAATAAATGTTAAGCTTTCTCATGTGCCAAGGGACTTTGCCATGGGATACTTTCACACATTACATATGGGGATGAGGTGTAGGGTGTCTATCATGATGAATAAGTCTTAGCATGAGGATGCGTCACAAACAATACCTAAAAAACACTTCTTCGTCAAAACTACAAAAAACACTTAATAAATAAAATTAGGGTAATGTGTTTAAGCCTTAATCTTTGGAACTAGGTTTAGTGATTTCCTCCATACCTAGGTGTACTTCTTATTCACCCCGTCTCGGAGTGATGTAAGAAGTACACACTCCTTTGAATAAGACATGAATACATTCTCCTATGCCAATATTAGTAAAAGTTTCTAAAAGCTTCAAACCAACAATAAACGTTTTTCCTTCGGGAATTCTCTTCTCACCTCCTTCACTCATAACGAAAGAACTCGCTTCGACTTGTCTCTTTGCAAGACGGTAAACGCACTCGTATCGGGCGAGCCTGCAACACCTAATCATAGACATAAGCAGTTCAATCATAAAAAACAAAAACAAACAAATTCCATCCCTAGTTATGGGAACTACGACGACTCTGAGTATCATATCCCATGAGATACGTAGGCAGTGGGGGTAGGGCCCATTCGAGAACATTCTTTATTTTCCCTACATTTTTCCCGTACCTTTTCGTTCTCTTTTTCCAGTACCCTCTCTCATTCCAATTCCAGTTGTGGTTTTTATTCAATAATAGTTTTATTCATTACCCTTTGAAATAGACTAACAAGCGTGGATCCTGTCGGGTACAACGGACGATCTAGGGTGCTAATACCTTCCCAGTTTATAACCGGTTCCTGAACCCAATCTCTTTGGTTTGCAAGACCTTGTTCTTTTCTTTTACTTAGGTTTGTGCAAAATTACCTATACCATTCATTCGGGATAAAAATGTCTGGTTGGAGACTCTACATTTTCCGTGCCACTTTCGCATTTGTACTAGGATGTTAATCTTGGGAGCGACAGTTGGTGACTCTGCTGGGGAAAAATTCAGAATCTCTGGTTTCCCTTATGAGAGTCAATCCTAGCGCTTTTCTGTTTTTGTTTCTTTGGGTGTTTATTTTTTTTACTTCTGTGTGTTTAGTTTACTGCTTTTATTTACAACTTTATTTATTGCTTCCCGTATTTACTTTCCATGCATCATATATTAGACTGTCTGTGCTGGTTTTTTTTGGCAGGATGGGGTTACTGAGTGAGGAGCCCAATACAAAGGCCCGAGTGCAATTTTGACTTTAGCGTGGATAAACATTTTACTTCCATGATATATCATCATAATGAGTGGAGGTGTGTTCCACACCCAGATTACGACCGTCTTGGAAATATTTTGTATGGGGATTTCCTCCACTTCAAGATACGACCTTGATATTTATGTGCATCTGGGAACCAATTATTGAAGACCTTAGTGGAAACAACCCTCTCTAGTGGTGACAGTGGCAGACCACATCTGTTGGCAAACCCACTCGCACCCGAGGGACCACTAGGAACTCGCATAGGATGGCCTAGTTCTCTCATAGGAACTCAGTTAAAGCACTTTTCGTATGACGATAGTATTGTACCCTTCGGGATGAATGTATTATTGTTTCTCGATCTCAGTGCTTACAGTTGGGAACTTATGAGGGATGCTTGTTTTTTCCCGGACTCAGCTGAGACCTCCCTGAGTAGCATATAATGCTAAACTGATTCCCTTAGATGGTAATACACCATTTATAGGAGATGGTGAACGTATTATCGATATTTAGCTTTGAGAGTCTATGATGTTGACCCGAGGTAGCACACCCGTGAGATTGGGAAGGTTGTTTACAGGTTTGTAGGAACCCTGACTTTCAACATACTCGCTTCATCAGTGTTACTTTGTGATATGATCTAGTTCCATGTGATCCTTTGGTTTTGAATTCTGGATTTATTTGCACAAAGATAATAGTACTATTATGACTCTCCACAGACACTTGGTTATCTGATCAACATCTACACAGACATGCCACTGATCACATGCCTTGCATTGCATAACATCATCACATCATTAATCATTTATGTTTTTTCATTCTCAGGGTTTATATACCATTCCCAGACCCGGTCGGATTTCTTGTTCAGAGATGGAGGATTACAGAAAGAAGATTATCAATTATAAGTTCTTCGACACAAAGATAGAGATGGTAAACAAGATGGTGTCTCTAATCACTCCAAATCATATTGAAGACTTCAGGAAGGGTTACAGGGGTATTCTGGACATGGTGGTAAACCTAGATAGTTTTGAGAGAAGTGTCATTCATACCCTGTTGCAGTATTATGACCTTCGTCTCAGATGCTTTACATATCATGATTTCCAGTTGGGTCCTTTGCTGAAGGAATATGCTCTGATCTTAGGGGTTCCTCTTCAGTACCAGGTACCTTTCAACTCGGAGATGGCTAGACCTACGCATATTGACATTGTTGAGGCTCTTTATTTGAGCTCGTATGTGGTATCTACAAATCTAAGTAACACCAAAGGGGGAGTATCTGGTTTTTCTCTGGAATTCTTGGTGAAGAAGGCTGAGAAGCTTGCTGCAAAAGCTTAGTGGAACTTTGTTTGTGCTATTTTGGCCCTTTCCATTTATGGGATCATTCTGTTTGTAGATATCAACAAATTTGTAGATATGAACGCCATTCATCTCTTTGTGCGGAAGAATCCAGTGCCCACTCTGTTGGGAGAACTCTACTATTCAGTGCACTATAAGAATGAGAAAAAACGAGGAAGTTTAGTACGATGTTGCGCTCCTTTGTTTCACAGAAGGTTCATGAGGCACTTGCCAAATACTGAAGCCTTCATTGATCCTAGCCTGATCTGGGCCCAGAGGTTAAGCATGTTATTCACAAAAGACATCAACTAGTTTACCATGAGACTGAAAGGGAGGAACTTCATCACCAGTTATGGGAGTTATCACAATATGCTACTCTTAGGAGTAACCGGGGGCATCAATTATAACTTGATTCTCTTGAGAAGGCAACTAGGGTATGCGCTTAATGATACTCCTGAGGAGTCGGAGTTATTTTTAGACCTTTTACTTCCCAGTAAAGGACAACCGTCCATTGGTTAGAAAAGTTGTGGGCTCTTGAAAGCTCATCCGTAGGAGAGGCGTAGCATGTTTGGGAAAAAGCAATAACCAGAAGTTTCCCGAGTACGACGCATGGTTAAAGAAGAAAGCCCAGGTGGTCATGTTACCCTTCTCTGCACAAGCTCCTTCTTCAGTAGTTGAACCTAAGGCTACTATGCCTTTGGAAGAGTACCAAAATCTAGAAGTTTTGGTTCAAAAACTCAGGGTAGAGAATTAGGAAGCACATAGTTCCATCAGAGGATGGTGACCCTTAATCAGAGGTTGGAAGAAAAGGTTCAGAAAGTTGAGGAAATGGTGAGGGTCAAGCAGGAAGACTTTGAGGGAAGAGAACTTTATTTCAAGAAAAAAAGGTTTGGCTGAGATCCACAAAACAAATGAGCGTCGAAAGGACAAGAAGTATCTGATTGAAGCCAACAAAATAATATATCTCTGGCAAGAAAAATGGGAGGCCAACCTGAAGAAGCAGAAGGAAGTGGAAGTTGAATACAAGCAAAAGATTAAAGACCTTCAGGAGCAGTTGGCTGAACTGAAAGAACAACTTCAGTTAGCCCACGAGCAGCGTAGAGACTACATCCAAAGGATAGCACGTGTATAGAAAGTAATCAAGGATACTTAGAAAGAGGTGGAAGAGCTCAAAACCCGTGCAAAGATCAATAAGGCCAGGTCTGAGCCAATTCCCAGTGTAGAAAATGAAGAGGTCTTCTTACAACAGATTATTGAACTCCAAGCTTCCTTTGATTAAAAGGATCTGCTCATTCAAAAGCTCATTGAAGACCAAAGTCATCCGGATGTCACCTAGTTGTTAGAGGATGTCAAACGTCTTAGTTGGAGGTTGTTTACCCCCAAAATTGGTAAACAACCGTTGGTCCTCTGAAGATACCAAAATACCCTCAGTTACTCACATGATCGACCAGATTGATCCTAGGACATGTGTTAAAAAAAGGCTGATTGGTTTGTAATGTTTTTGGGAAACAATGGTCTTGAATCCTTCAACAGGATTCTGATGATGTTTTAAAATAAAAGAAATAAAGTAAAGCAAAAACTTTCAAAAGTAAATAAAAGAGAAGGGCAAGGCTTGAAGATTTAAATGAAAAGTAAAGGCAAAACTTGAAGTTAAATGCAAATTAAAGGCAAGGAGAAATGTTAAAGTGTTAGAAGAGTAAAGGCAAGAATTGTAAAGAAAATGCAGTAAAAATGCTTGAAAAGGTAAATGACTTTGAAAGATAAATGCTTTAAAATAAAGGCTTGTAAAAGGTAAATGACTTCAAAGGTAAATGACTTGAAGATAAATTTGACATTGAAGATAAATTTGGTGGTGTTTCAATCGCGTACATTCTCACTGCACTCTTTTCTCTACATGCGGATACTTTGAGTATACAGAGTTACTAGTATATATGATTTCCACACACTTATTCGAACACTAGACTAAGTTATTTATATACATTACAAAGTAACTGTTTTTGATGGTTTACTCCTAAGACTATTCTAAGATGATGACACTTGTCTCACTAATGTGTTGAATAAGCTTGATCTTGTGCCACTTGTCTCTGCACTTGAATTGAAAATTACATAACTTCCCTCCAAGCTCAAATGTGCCAAACTCATGTAACTACCATTTTCGTTGAATCTCAACATGGTCGAATCATCCCAACACTTAGAAAATATTTTAACTTAGAATTTCTCTAAGTACAAAATTTGTAAGTAGGTTCCTTTGACTCTAATCCTTTTAATGAGTAAGGTCAAAAACCTCACTTTTATCTCATAATGAGAAAACTCTTTATTAAGCCAAATGAACTCATTAATTGCTAGAGTCAAAATTACGAGATAACAAATTTCCCCCCAAAAATGTTCTTTGCGACCATATTGATGAAAAGATCATATTTTGATATTCATCTTTTTCGATGCCAACATAGGTCAGAAAAAAGTATGGTTGGAACCACCTAACCCATGTTCTAAAACTGTTGTGATTCTTTACCCACGCGCGTATGACGTCATGTCATAATGGCAAAAATCCCAAAAGTCCCATCAACCGTTTCTACAGCTTTCTGATCATGAGTTTCTCCTTGAAACAATGCGCTAACGTCTTTTCCATTAACTGCTCCCTCAACGCGTCAGATCCAAGTGCCACGTGCCCCACCACATTACATTTACATTAAGTTGCTGGACTTTATAACCTCTCGTATCCTATACCTATAAATATAGCCTTTATCATAACAAAGAAACCTTTCTAAACTCTCGCAAACATTCGTCACTTTCTTGCTAAAGTCTTCCTACTTTCTTCCAAGAACTTCTAGAACTTCATTTTCATCTCTTTCAATGGCGTCTTCCAAAGCTACTATTTCTCAGAAGAAAGGTCAAAAGTCGAAAGCTTTCAACTTTGAGAAAACTCAACCTTTAGGGCACGAATAAGAAGTTAAAAGAGTTTTTTCCTTGCTACCGCAAAACCCAACCTTTAGGGCATAAACATACCCCTAAAGTTGATGACTCATCTTCTAGCCCACCTGCTCTCACAATTGAACGTGAAATACCTTCATGATGGTACTAGATTGGTTAGGGTTGTAAGCCAATTTAGTGAATTTGATTCTTGGCTAGTTAGATTGAACAAAACCAAAGTTGACCACTGGAAAACTATAGGGATCTATGGTCTATTGATGTTGTCAAAGACTCATATTCCATATTGTTTGAACCTTCTGGCAGCTTCACTGTACTTCTAGGATTGCACACGTTATACTTTTCATCTTCTTTGTGGGATGGTGACCCTCACTCTCTTCGACATCGCTGCTATTACAGGGCTTAGATCTGATGTTCTCACATATGACCCTTCCGTTGACACCAAAGATATTATTGGCTTCAATGAGTCAAAGCTAACTTATACCCCCTTTATCAACCATCACTCCAAACCCAATGACAAAGAAGTTTCTGATCAGGAACACATTGCCTTCCTTACTCTCTGGTTATCCAGATATGTCTTATGCACCAAGTCTTTACAGGTGGAGAATAAATATATGCCATTGGCAAACCAGCTCCATAACAATAGAGGGGTATGCTTGAGTGAACTCATTTTTTCCAGCCTTTATGAGTCCCTTAGTGAAGGAGTGACTCGACTGAGGAACCTATCAACCACCTTTGGTGCCATGAGTCTTACTAGCCCTCTTTGGCTCCTTCAACTCTGGATAAATGCCACCTTCGAACATGTACTTCCCAGAAAAGGGAAAGTTGGTAAGGAATCAGAGGAGATTAAGCTCAGGAGCACTGAAGGTGTTCGAATGGCAAAGCTTACTACTAGTGATGAAGGTGAAACCCTTCAAGGGGTCTTCTCCAGCTATATAATGATGTTTGCATATCAATACGATTTTGTACAATTCATGGCTCCTTTTGCTAAAAGGAAGTGTGGCCCCAGATGGTTTACTAGGGCTTTCCCAAATTCCCCCTCAAAGAAGCTCCACATGGACTCTATTTCGGTTTGGGAAGCCTTTTTAATTCCCATATTTTTTGTTTATAGGCTGAATGATGGAAAGTCAGACATAGTTCTTATTGCTTATCAACCAAACCTGGTTTCTAGGAAGTTTGGGCTAGGCCAGAGCTTCCCCAAATGCCTTTATGATAAAAAAGGCCAGGTCATTTTTTCCAACAACCTCTTCGACGAATATGATATTGCTGGCATCTTCGCCAGATAGGATGCCCAAAAAGCAGTTATATCCCCTATCTATTTTCAACCTACAACAATGCACCCATCTCTTTAATGATTGGTGGCACAAGTATTACAATGAGAACTTCCTCACTGCCATTGAATTTTCTGCCCTCCTTGACCTTGCTTTTGTTAATGTGTAGGAGAAGGTCAAGAAACGTAAGTCCACTCACATCAAAGAGATGCAAGCTTTTCAACAGTACTTTGAAACTGTCTATCGACCAAATGATCTTAGTCGAACCGTTCGTGAGGATATTGTCACTTTGAAGGAATTTTTTTATATAAAAAATATGGATAAGTTGAAAATCTCTTCGAACATTCCTCGTGAGAAGCGTTATGAGGTGGCTTTTCGACTCTTTCCTCCAACATTTCCTCGACTGCCCACTGTTGATTTTGGAGTGGCCCTTGCCCGTCTATTTCCAGACTGGTTCATTTGTGGGGACTATCAAAATTCTTCGACAACAGTCTAAGCCGAAATCCCAAAGGGTGGTTGCGACTAAGCACACACTGGACAGTTTCAAAGGGCGCCTTCATATAGGGCTCGAATATGTTCACGTCGAATCCGACATATATGAAGGTTTGAGGTCTTTATTTACCCCTTGTTGAGTGATTGTAACACGGTGGGATAACTAACTTGGGCGTTTTTGTTTCCAAAAACTATGTTGCGGATAACAAGAGTTGCCACCGACTTTTATTTTATCCAATAAAGAAAGGCATAAAAGAACATGAAATACCTTTGAAAACGATTTGAGTTCGGGGGGTAAGTTATACACAGGGAAGGTGTTAGCACCCTTTGTATGCATGGTTATCCATGGGCTCTTAATTACTTATCTTACATTACTTTTGTTTGAAAAAGAGTGTAGTGTGTGTTTAGAAAATATTTTCATAAGTTTTTAACTTTGAAATGATCCTTGTATGGATATATACAAAGTTTTTAGTTTGAAAGTATTTTGAAAAGTGGGGTGTAAAGAGTGTTTTGAAAAGAAGTGAGCAAGTATTTAAGAACTACCCACCCTAAGTTTGTAAGGTCTTTCTTGTTATTTATTTCCTTTAGGGGTAAGATTGTCCTTACTATTAGTGAGTAACTAGTCTTTACCTTGTATGTTAAAGGGACGAGCGTAGGGTCATCTTATGGTCATAGAAGGCAACCTGTAGGGGTGTCTTAGTAATTTGAAGGGACTATCATCATTTTCGTAGGGTCATCGGGGGATGAGATCATTTATTCGTAAGCAACTTTGAATGGACTGTGATCTTTTAATCTTGAAGAGACTATGATGATTTTTGATCTGAAAGGACATTTATTAAGACACCCCCGCGTTCGAGGGACTTGACCATGTATTGAAGGTAACCAAGAGGGGAAACCCTAGGAGGTGCAGATGGCGATCGTAGAACGATCGACTTATGTGTGTAAATATCAGTTTCAATTATTTATCTTGTAATTAGTGATCTAAATCCAATTTATTTATCATTCAATCTTTGCACTCCCTAAATTACTAACCATGCATTTATATTTGCAGAAATTTAAAAGCGGAAATTAAAGTCCTATGCTATTACATTAGGGGAGGGGTACATTGGTCTTTAGGGGGGATTGCAGAAAATAAAAGATGGAAAATTAAACCTAAGTTATTACATGAGAAGCAGTTACATAATCGAGCGGAAAAATAAATTACATAAGAATAAACATCCTATACAATTTTCTAATAAAGTAAATAAAACAAATTAAATTAAATTAAGAAAAGAAATTATTTTTATGAAAAAATTAGGGTTTTGAAGAAAGGGTTAGGGTTTTAGGAAAAATCAGGGTTTTGATTAAGGTTTTAAAAAAATAGGGTTTTGTTTAGATTAATTTTAAACCTAATTAGTTTACAATTTTAATAAAAAAAACTAATAATCTAATTATTATGAAAAAATATTAAGTGAGAAAAATATATTAAATTAATTATAAAATTAGTTTTTTAAGAAAAAAATTAATGGAAGTGATTAGTGTTAATGGTTAATTTTAATTGAAATTAGTTATTTAATTAGTTAATAAAATAATTAAGAAAATAAAAGAAAAAAACTAATAAAATAGTGGGAAAAAAATCAGTTTATAAAAAGGCCAAGGTTTGAAGCCACGCCCTCTTCCTCATATGCGCATCCTTCCTCCACTGGGCTACCTGTGCGCAAATGTTAGAGATATGAAACAAATAGATTATATAAAAAACAAATATTCAAATTATGAAAACGCGCCAGCAGTTATCTTCAACCTCCAGTCTTGGGAATTTAGCTACGATTTTGCTTCGAATTAGCTACGAAATTTTTCGTAGCTAATTAACCTGTGAATTTCAAATATTTAAAACACGCACGATTAGTCAAATGTAATTACACAGATCAATTTCCCAAAAACTATGGAGTTCAAATATATCCTCAAAAGTTCTTAAAAACGCCTAAATCGGGAAGCCTTAAATTCAAGGTATAAACCCTAGCCATGGTGACTTTCACATCCTGCAACGAAACTCAAATTAAATCATCCAGGAATGTTCTATACCTTCATACAAACAATAAAACATGATCAAAACAAATTTATTATGCACCAATAATCAAAATCGAAAATCAAGAAAAGAAGGAGAAAATGAATTCGGTTTATGCCAAATTATGATATTTTGATGATGATGATGATGATTAGAATACGTTCAGGATGCCTCAAGGAATCGTTTTCAACCTTCAAACAGCTTGGAAAAGGCTTAAATCTATGAAACCAAATTTGAAATTTTGGTGAATTTTTTGAAGTGTGAAAGTGATCCTCTAGCTCTGAATTTTCGTCCCCTTGTATTGTGATCATGTTGTGATTATATAGTGGTGTAATTTAGGTCAAAACTTTGGGCCTTGATCAAGTTTTCTTGGGTTGCTTGGATGTGAAGAAAACCATATTTCCAATTTTGTCAAAATCACATAAAATCATCATTTTTTAGTCTTGCACGAAATTGTATGTGATCAATCAATATAATCATCAAATATTTGATCCCAAAATAATTTTGGAATCAAAGATATGATTTTTTATGATTTATTTCAATTAAAATTGAATTTAAATGATTAAAATTCAATATAATATAAAATAAATAATAAAAATCAAAAAATATGACCAATGGGTCGTGAATGATCTCATATTGCTTTAGCGCAAGAAATTCAATCTCCTTCTTACCACGCATATCTTCAGGATAATACTTCCGCATAAACTCCCTACGGAAAACAACCCAAGTGATCTTTTCACCTGTAGCTTCCAACCTTTCTCTGGTTTTTAACCACCAGTCATCAACTTCAACTACCAATATATGAGTTCCATAACAAACCTTATGTGCAGGAGTGTAATCGATCACATGGAAAATCCTATCAATCTCTTTCAATCAGATCAACGCAACATCAAGATCATACTTGCCCTTGAAGGTAGGTGGATTCTCCCTTTGAAAAGTCGCAAAGGTACGACACTTATCATTCCCGCCAGCATTCAACAAATTCTGCACAGCTTAAGCCATTTCTTGCATTGCAGCAACCATCACAACATCATTTCTTCCAGCTGTAGAACCTCAAATTTGCCCTCTTTATTTTAAACATCATAATACATCATTTGCATCACAAGCATATCATATATATAGCATTATAGCATGGGAAAATAAAGCATGACAAGCATCAAGCCCTAACATGAGGCATATGGCCATTTGGGGAGGTGTTGGAGGCCATCTAAGCTAAGACAAGGGTTCCAATGGATTTGTGGGAGGCCTATGATGAGTCTAGACTCTTTTGGCAAGGCCAAGTTCACCTACAAAAGCTCAGAAGATTGCTTAATCATCACAAGTTTTAAGACAAGGCAAGGCTCCTAAGCAGTGCAGCCAAATTAGGGTTTTGACTTCAAGAGCCTTAAACTCATAATTTTGGCCAACTCTTTTGGGCAATGTTTTCCATATGATAAGAGGTCCCTACATGTCAATCTTCATGGAAAAATTCCAAATGGAAGTCAGTCATTGCTTTAGTTGCTTGCAGATGAAGTAATTGGTCAACTGTGCCTGTAAAAAGTCAACTGTCCGATTTCAAGGGGCCCAAGCCACTTTTTTTTGTCAAGGGAGGTCTCTACAATGTTATAAGATGTTTGGGATGGTTGGAGATCAAGAATCATGGATATTTGGAGGTTTTTGCAAAAATGGCACAAAGTTGGTTTTTAAGATTTTCCAAATTTAGTAACTTTTGCCCTAATTTTCAAGTGAGCTTAGCATGGTCAAAAATTCTTCAAATGAACCCAACCCAAACATGAAAGTTGAAGACTAAGGCCTGCCATTTTCAAAAAGTACAAGTACATTTTCATGGGATTTATGGTTTGAGAGATAAAGCCCTCGAAAATTTCATGTATTTTAGGGCAAAATCACATTTCCATGCACACACCAAATGCAAGAGTGCTCAAAACTCATTTTTAAGTGCTGGAATGGATCAAGTGAGGTTACTAAGTTACAATGCAATGTATTTAGATGATTTTGCTCAAGAGAAACTTGCATTTTGATGCCAAGCATGGAAGTGGTCTCAAAAGTGCAAATTTAGCCAAATCATGAGAAGTATGTAATGGCTAATTCTAAGGGCCAAAGTTGTTTATGTTCTGACCAAGGATTGGAAAAGGCTTGTACATGTACCAAAAGGCCAAGCAAAGAGTGAGGTATGTGAGCTCATCTCACACTTTTGCAAATGATGCAAAATCTCAAAAAAGGGCTCATTTATTCCCATTCCAAGTACAAGGTGAGGCCACCATCCTTTTATGCATGCCATATCAAGTTGTTAGCTCAAGAGAAATGGGAGGGTCCAGGCAAGGAATTCGACACATTTCACAAAATGCAAGTGCATGGGCATATGAGATTTTGGTGTCACATGAGATGTCATTATTTTTACCAAAGGGCAAGTTGTTATGAAATGAAGTTGCAAGCTCATTTGTATACCATTTGGAGACATTATTTCACAATGCATGGTATGAAGAGGTTTTGGCCCAAAAGGGGTGCAGAAAGCATGAGTGGAATGGGAGATATCTCATGAGGGGCATTTTAGCAAAATGATAAGAACAACATTATACACTGATCCAAGGGCCAGTTTTCTTCCACTTTTGAATTAAGGGATCATTAGAGGTCAGCATGTGCAAAGGGAGTGGGAAGAGCACGAGTGAATCATTCCACCACTCACCTCATGCAAGTTTTGCAAAATCACCTCATGCACACCATTCTCACGTGCCTTTGCTTGCCAACCCTAGCCACTGAAAACACATCATATATAAGTGAATTTTCCTCTTTGAATCGGGCAGAGGAGGTAGAATTTCATAAAACTCAAGCTTTGGCTCTTGCTGCATTTTCTCTCATAACTCCTCATCCATAGCTCCATTTACAAGGCAGACCCCATATTCTTATTCTTGAAGCTTCAAAGGACATAGATCAAGCTTCATTTCAAGCTAGAGAGAGGTTCTTATACCAGTCCAGTTCAAGCCAGATTTCATCAAAGAGCAAAGTGGAGGCGATTTTAAAGCTTCTTTCACATTTATTTTGTGAAAGGAGGTTGCTAGAAGATCATCCCAAGCTGGATTTTGGCTTTCTTGGAGAAACTTGAAGCTGTGTGATCTCAGGTATGCCTCAAATCCATAAGTTTATAAATGATTTTGGTGATGTGCATTGAAATCTACTTGTTACACTGAGCATGTGGAGCTTTTTGTTTTTGAAAATGATGTTGAAATGAGGTCGGGCTAGGGTTTTGAAGTTTTTAGATCCAAACTGTTTTGATTCTGTTCTTGCTGGGTGTGCTGTTTTACATGTCTGTGATGATTGATTCATGTTGTGCTTAGTTAGAGGATCATTTTTGATGTTTGGATCGTGTGTTTTCATGGAGAAATGAAGGAGATATGTTTCTCTGGTTCTGTTGCTTTATGGCTGCTTGTCCCTGTTTCATTCGAATGCTTCAATTTTGTTTCATGAGAGTGAGGTTGAAGATGATGACGTGTCGGTTTGTGTTTGGGCATGTTTTGTTTTTGTCTTTTGGTGACTAAACCCTAGCATGACCGGTTGATGCCTTGTTCACATGTTTTTGTGCATTTTGCTTGTCTTATGTAGCATGCCATAAGTTTAAGTGTGCCTGGGTTTTTGTTTGCCTTGCATTGTTGCATGGGCCTGAGGCCAACATGCTATGCGCGCCCCCCCTGCTGGGCCCAGGCAGTTGGCATGTGCTGGCCAGCCTTGCTTCTTGCACTCCTCCATCATTTTCAATGTTCTTTTATTTTCTTCTTTTTTCTTCTTGCATTTTGTTTATTTTAAAATATTTCCCAACTTAGAAAAAATCCATAAAAATTCATGTGCATTCTTTAGTTCATCTAGTTTTTTATCATTTTTTTTTCACATTTTTATTTTTATTTCCACGTGGCTAAATTAATTCAACACTAGGCATTGCTTTATTGTGGACTCTCTTGGACCAATCTGCCTTGTCCAATTTCTATCTTCTTCATCCTTTAAGCTATGAAACTCATTCTTTTTGCATTCAAATCCTAAGACACTCTACTATCTTCATGATTTATCTTAGATTTTTCACAAATTTCCTTGCTGGATTTTGATTGAGTTTACTTGTGCATCAATTTTCTAAACCCTAGATGGTGATACCTTGCATTCTTGAGTTTCATTGACCTAGTTTGGGGCTGAATTTTTGCAAACCCTTTTGGATTCTCATTTCCTAGTGTCTGAAGAGTGCTTGGCTGTTTGGATAGATTTTTTAGGTGCTTGGATTTATTTCTTAGGTATTTTCTTCCTCACCTTGCCTTGTTTTGCACCCTTTGAGTCTTATGGTTTCTTTTAAGTTTAGAAGGGCACTTGTGCCAACCTCTCCTCATCTTTTGGGGTCTTTTAGAGGTCTAGGGTTGTTCCTGGTCTTAGGATAGGGTTTGAGTTTCCTTGAGCTTTGGTTTTGATTCCCTTTTGTGTGTATTACATCCTTAAGTGTTATGCATGCCTTCTTTGCATTTGTTTCACTCCCAATCATCTTAATATGATCTTGTGTTGCTTTGTATATCATCTTGTGAACTCTTTGCCATGTCCTTATGATTGTATAACTTCTGACTTGTTGGTTCATGCCTTGTTTTTATGATGTTACACTAACCATGCAGGAGCTATGGTAAGTGTGAGATGTGGGAATTGAGTTCCACATCTCCATCTCTCATCTCTTCTCATTTTGTTTATATGGACTAACATTTTCTTGTTGGGCTTAGGCCTTTCTCATCCCCTCTTCTATCTTCTTCTTCTCTTCTTCTTTCCTTCTTCAGTAGGATAGACACCTCACAAACCCTAGGAACCCCATGCATGCTAACTTAGGATAGAAGCTTCCTTCTAGTTTTTCCTTTTGCTCCTTTGGTTCTCTTTCTCTCCTCATCTTCAAACTAAATTCTAATTCATTTAATAAAGGTTGAGTACTTCCATGTGACATAAGACTTTGCTATGAGATACTTGCACGCGTTCCGTTTCGGGGCGAGGTGTGAGTCATCACTCGTGGTGGATAGGTCTTAGCATGAGTACCTCACAAAGAAAAGCCAAAAAACACTTCTTAACCAAAAAACCACAAAAACACTTAATAATGATAATAGGTTAGTGTGCTTGAGCCTTCACTTGTGGGACTAGCTTTGGGGATTTCCTCCATAGATAGGTGTGCCTCTTGCGCATTCCATTTCGGGATGATGTGAGATGTACACATCCCATTGAGTAAGACTTAGGTACACTTACCTATGCAAACCTTCACGAATAAAAGCTTCATAAAAAAATCAAACAAACAATAAGCGTCTTTCCTTCGGGAATTCTTTTCTCACCTCATTCGCTCCGTACGCGAACTTGCTCCTACTTGTCACTTTGCAAGACGGTTACGCACTCGTCGTCCGAGTCTGCAACACCTGAGCAATGGCATAGGCAGTTCAAGCTTTAATTCACAAGGATTTTCTTTTCTACCCCTAGTTAGGGGAACTACGGCGTCTCTGATCCTCATTATCCTGATGAGGTACGTAGGCAGCGGGGTAGGGCCCGTTCGAGCACAATCTTTATTTTCCCTACATTTTTCTCTTTGTTTCTTATTTCAGTTCTTTTCCAGTTCCAGTTTCTTTTCATTTCTTTGCTGCAGCTTTCATACCCTCACCCTTTGAAACAGTTTCTTTTGCAAGCGTGGATCCCGTCGGGTACGGCGGACGATCTGGGTGCTAATACCTTCCCAGGTCGTAACCGACTCCCGAACTCAGTCTCTTTGGTTCGCGAGGCCTTGTCCTTTCCTTCTTCCTCAGGTTTGTGCAACATTACCTTTCCCATTCTTTCGGGATAAAAATGTCTGGCTGGCGACTCTACCTTTCCGCGCCACTTTCGCGTTTGTACTAGGATGAAAATCCCGGGAGCGACAGCTGGCGACTCTGCTGGGGAATAGCACACCAGATAATCTCTGGTTCCCCTGTGAGTCTCTCCTAGCGCTTGTGTGTTGTTGTTTCATTGGGTGATGCTTGTTTGATGTGGCTTGTTGTATTGTATTGTTGTTGTTTATAGTTTTTATTTACAGCATTATTTACAGTTTTCAGTATTTATTTTCCGCATCATATATATCATACTGGACTGTCTGGACTGGTTTTCTGTTTGGTGGGGTGGGTGATACTGTTTCTGAGAGATAAGCCAAGTACCCGGCTTGAGTGCACCCTAGGATTAGAGTGGACATATTGTACTCGCATGTGGCATGATGAGTGGCGATGTGTTTCACGCCCAGATTGCGACTGTCTTGGAAATATCTTGTGTGGGGATTTCCTCCACTTCGGGATAGGACCTTGATAAGTTATGTGCATCTGGGGACCGATCATTGAGGACCTTTGTGGAAACAACCCTCTCCAGTGGTGACAGTGGCAGACCACATTTTGTGGCAAACCCATTCGCACCCGAGGGTCCACTGGGAACTCGCATAGGATGGCCTGGTTCTCTTATAGGAACTCAGTCAGAGCATCTGGTCGTATGACATTAGTACTGTATCCTACGGGCTGAATGTACTATTGTTTCTCGATTTCAGCGCTTGAAGCTGGGAACCTATAAGGGATGCTTGTTTTTTTCCCGGACTCAGCTGAGGCCTCCCTGCGTAGTACATAATGCCTAACCGATTCCCTGATTTGGTCGTGAGCCATTTCTCGGAAATGGTGAAAGTATTATTGCTATTCGGCTTTGAGAGTCCGTGATGTTTGATCCGGAGCACACCCGTGAGATTGGGGATGGGTTTACAGGTTGGCAGGAACCCTTGACCTCATCTTATCCTTGTTACTAATACAGTTTATGTTATGATACAGTTACTTTGGTTCCGAAGTTTTGGTATTCTGGTTCTGGTATTCTTGATACTGTGGTCCAGAGATTCTCTTCAGAGGGTTGTGATTATCAGAGAGTGTGACTCATTGGTCTTTTGGTTTGACAGTTATTCAGAGGGACCTTGTCAGTGGCCAGACTCCAGACAGTCTCAGATGGCCATATGTCCTTGCATTTGCATCTGCATTGCATCTTTGCATCATTAATCATTGTTTTTGTTTTCATTCACAGGGTCATATATCTGCTCCCGTTTCCGGTATTTTTTTTCAAAGATGGAAGATCCTCGCAAGCAGAATATTCACTTCAAGTTCTTTGATATCAAGGTTGGTTTGCTGAAGAAGATGGTAAAGCTGATTACACCCAACCAGGTAGAGAGATTCAGAAAAGCTTATGGGAGTATTCTTGATGTGGTGATAGAGCTAAATCCTTCAGAGAGGAGTGCCATTCATACATTGCTTCAGTATTATGATCCTCAGCTCCGTTGCTTCACCTTTCCTGATTTCCAATTGGGCCCTATGCTGGAGGAGTATGCTTTGATCCTGGGTGTGCCAGTTCAAGATCAGATTCCTTTCAACTCTGAGATGAGTAGACCAACACCGGAGGCTATTGCTAAGGCTCTTTATTTGAGTCCTTCTACTGTGAAGTCTTTGACCATTATCAAAGGAGGAGTGTCTGGGTTTTCTTTGGAGGCTTTGGTGAAAAAAGCGGGAGAATTGGCTGTTGAAGAAGAATGGGACGCTGTGTGTGCTATTTTGGCTCTGTCTATCTATGGCATCATTTTGTTTGCTGATATGGAGAAGTTCATAGATATAAATGCCATACATCTCTTTTTGCTGAAGAATCTTGTGCCTACCTTACTCGGGGATTTGTATTACTCAGTTCATTACAAAACTGAAAAGAAGAGGGGAGGTTTGGTTCGGTGCTGTGCCCCATTGTTTCACATGTGGTTCATGAGGCATTTGCCTAGTACGGGAGTGTTTAGTGACCATAGTTTGATATGGGCCCAGAAGCTGGAAAAGTTGCGTGCCAAGGATGTTAGGTGGTTCACTCAGAGGCTGCAAGGTGCACGTTTCATTACTAGCTGCGGAAGTTATCATAGTGTGCCTTTGTTGGGAATAGCTGGAGGGATTAATTACAATCCGACCTTGTTAAGAAGACAATTAGGATACGCTTTGAGAGATGTGCCTGAGGATTTGAAGCTGACTCCTATTTTCTACTTCCCAGTGGAAGATAATATGCCCTTAGTGAGAAAGGTTACGGGAGCTTGGAAGTGCATTAAAGGAGAAGGAATAGCTAGTTTCGGGAAGTGCAACAATCAGACATTCCCAGAATACGAAGCTTGGTTGAAAGATAGAGCCAAAAGAGTTTTGTTACCATTTTCAGCACCAGTTCCCCCAGTTGCTGAGCCCATTGATACTGTGCCTCTAGAGGAATTCAAGAAGTTAGAAGCCCAGCTACATGCAGTTAGAGTTGAAAATACCGAGATGGTAAGCTTGTATCACCAAGCTAACAGGGCCAAGAAGGAAGCTGAGGAGAAGTTGCTGAAGATACAGACAACTTTGGAGGCTAGGGAGAAGGACTTTGCAGGAAAAGAAGCGCATTTCCGCAGGTTGGGGATGATGGAAGCCCAAAGAGAAGTTGAGCGCAAGAAGAAGTCAAAGACCCTCAGAGATGCTCGGCAGTCTATTGTCTGGTTGAAGGGACAAAGAGAGCAAGAGTTGAAGCAATATAAAGAAAAAGAAGAGTTCTTTGAATTTCAGATGGCTTACAAGAAAGAAGAGGTGGAGCAGGCCCACAGGATTCGCAGAGAGAAGACCCAACAGCTCGCAGACAGTCAGCAAGCCCTCGAAGCAGTGCTTAAAGAGATTGAAGACCTAAAGTTGATGGCAGGAGTCAAGAAGGTCAGATCTGATGGGGTTTTTAGTGATGAAGCTTCAGGGCCCTTAGGTTTTGGTTCTGCTTCTTAGTTTATTTTCCTTGTATCCAGATTACCTACAGGCATGTTGTAGGAGTCCTAGTTGGTTGTTTCTCCTTTGTAAAGACTTGTACCCTATGGGGAATTCTGTGTTATTTGTCTGATAGGTTGATTTATGTTTTGGTTTCTTTCATTATTTCTTGGATCGCTTGCTGTGTGGTTTGAATGTGGTCTCTCGAGAAGGATCAGTGCCCATCTGGTTTTCCTTGCTGAAATACCGGGACCGGGGCATAAGTGACTTGTGATTGGAAACATAAACAACTGCATTGCATCCATATAACCTGTTTGTTGTTTTGCAGGTAGTGTCTCGGTTACTAACATATTTTGTGTTTCAGGCACTATAGCTCCTCGAAAGGTTCGGGGGCAGCCAACAGTACACAGGTACCCAACCAAGATTAACAGAGAGAGAGCCATGGATCAAATGCAGGCAGATTTGGCAGACCTAAGGCAGAGAATGGATAACTTCATGACATTAATGGCCGGCCTGGGGCAGAATCAAGAACGGCTGCGAGAGTTGGTGGAGAATCAGAACCGGAACGCTGCTGCTGCTGCAAATGCTAATAATCATACTGGTGCGGACGCACGTCAAGGTGGAATTCCTGCTGCACAACCAGGGGCGACAACAGTCAATGACGGGATGCATAACATTCATGTGGACCACCAGGAGGACCAGTTCACTTTACTTGATGAGACCGAGGGTCAAGGGGTCGAAATGAACAAGAGATTCGAAGAGATGGCCGAGCAAATCAAGGCTATTCAGTCCCAGAGTTCTTTGGGATTCGATATAACAGACTTGGGTTTGGTTCCGGGAGTCAGGATTCCATATAAATTCAAAGTTCCTACTTTCGAGAAGTATAACGGCACTGCGTGCCCAAGGACCCATCTGCAATCATATGTTGGGAGAATTGCTGCGCATACGGACGATGAAAAACTATGGATGTATTACTTTCAGGACAGCTTAGTGGGAGCTTCCCTTGAGTGGTACATGAAGCTCAGCAGGGTCAATGTTAAGAGCTGGAAGGATCTTGCTGAGGCCTTCGTGAAGCAATACCAATATAACATGGACATGGCTCCGAATCGCACCCAGTTGCAACATATGGCTCAGACAACAAAAGAAGGCTTTAAAGAATACGCCCAGAGGTGGCGTCAGCTAGCGGCCAGGGTGCAGCCACCCTTGTTAGAGAATGAAATGGCCGATATGTTTATGGGTACCCTCCAGGGGGTATTTCTTGAGAGATTGGCATCGAGTTCTGCTACAAAATTCAACGATATTGTCATTGCGGGAGAAAGGGTTGAAACACTGTTGAAGATGGGGAAGATACAAGACCCTGGTGCTAGTAGTTCAAGTGGGGCGAGGAAAGCTTTTAGTGGACCTCCAAGAAGACGAGAAGGCGAGACTAATGCTGTATTCGGCCGAAGCCAGGGCCGTGGTTACAGAAGACCTTATGAACATATGGCTGCTGTCACCATTCCTGCAGCTCCCGTACAACAGATGCTACCTCCACCACAACAACAGCAACAACAACAACCCAGAGCCAACTACCAGCAAAGACCTTATCAGCCGAGGCAGGCTCGTCCTGCTAACAGGGTGATTGAAGCTATTCCGATGACATATGCTGCCTTGTTGCCAAGACTGCTAGACTTGAACCTTATTCAATTAAGGACTTTGGCACCACCACCTCCTAGAGAGCTTCCAGCTGGTTATAATGTCAACGCGCGATGCGCTTTTCATTCAGGAGCACCCGGGCACTCAACCGAGAAGTGCAGGGCGCTACATCACAAAGTTCAAGATCTCGTAGATTCAAAGGCAATCAACTTTGCGCCACCACCGAATATCAACTCGAACCCTATACCTAATCATGGAGGGGCAAGAGTTAATGCTGTTGAGCGTGATGACAAGTTGAGTTTGGTACTGAGTATTGATGAGGTCAAGACGCCGTTGAAGGTGGTGAAAGAGAGACTATTGAAAGGTCAAGTTTTTCCTGGTTGTTCTCTCGATTGTGAAGACTGTATAAGTGCTGTGAATGGCTGCGAGAAATTGAAGGCGGGTTTGCAAGAGTTGATTGATGATGGGTCTCTACAATTTAGCAAGATTAGTAATGAAAAGGTTGATGATGTGTCAACCATTACTATCTTCTACGATGAAGCTGACATGCCTGTCAGACGAGAGCCAGTTACCATTTATGCTCCTCAGATTAGTCCTGTGACTATAACTGTACCTGGGCCAGTGCCATACATCGATGATAGGGCCATTCCGTGGCATTATGGTTCCGATGTCTATGTAGCGGGACAGAAGTTGGAGAGTAGACCTGTTGCGGACCTGACCATTGAGAATGTAGGAGGTGTTGGAGGTTTTACTCGAAGTGGCCGTTTGTTTGCTCCCCCTGCACTGAGAAAGGATCCTGAGGCCGAAGCTTCGTCCAAAGACAAAGGGAAGCAGGTTGAGAATGACGAATTAACTACTCCTGTGGCTGGGCAGAGGACGTTTGAAAAGGAGGTAGAGGAATTTATGAGGATCATCAAAAGGAGTGACTACAAGGTGGTTGACCAACTGAATCAGACACCTTCAAAAATTTCTATCTTGTCACTGTTGATGTGTTCTCCCGCGCACCGAGAAGCCTTGCTGAAAGTACTTCAGATGGCTTATGTTCCTCAAGAGATCACCGTCAATCAACTCGAAGCTGTTGTTGGGAGTGTCAATGCTAGCCATGGCTTAGGCTTCACTGACAGCGATCTTACTTCGGAGGGAAGAAATCACAATAAAGCACTGCATATCACGATGGAATGCAAGGGCGCTATGTTGTCTCATGTCCTTGTAGACACAGGCTCTTCCTTGAATGTGCTCCCGAAGAAGGCGCTGATGAAGCTTAACATTGATGGGGTTATCCTGACGCCGAGTGATCTGGTGGTTAAAGCTTTCGATGGTTCAAGAAGGTCAGTTTTCGGGGAGGTTGAGTTGCCTGTTAAGATAGGCTCTCAAGTCTTCAAGAGTGTCTTCTATGTTATGGATATCCAGCCTGCGTATAGTTGCTTGTTGGGCAGACCGTGGATACATGCAGCTGGAGCCGTCACCTCAACTCTACACCAGAAGCTTAAGTATGTGGTGGACGGTCAGGTCATCACGGTTTGCGGAGAAGAAGATATATTCGTCAGCCACCTGTCGACGTTTAAATATGTGGAAATGGACGGAGAAATTCACGAGACTTTGTGCCAAGCTTTTGAAGCAGATGTCGGTATCTTGGCTCCGGTGAAGAAAAACAACGAAGGCACGTCAATTCATTCTTACCAGGAAGCAAAGGAGGTCGTCCAATCAGGCAATGCCCAGGGCTGGGGCAAGTTGTTGGAGATGGAAAAGAAGGATGATAAATTTGGCTTAGGGTATCAGCCTGGGGGGTCTGCTCAGAGTGGTAAGGCTATCTCATTCACAAGTGCTGGTTTGCTCGACCGCGATCAAATCTGTATGGCAAGCCAAGGCGGGGATAGTGACAGAGATTGGGACAACAATTGGATTCGCTCGTGTGCACCCGGCGAGGAGCTAGGAAACTGGTCTGCTGAAGACATTGTCCAAGTTACCTGGCTCTCAAAGTAATTGCTTTGTTTCCTTTTATTAGCATACTGCATTGTCAAAATCCAGCATTCTGCCCAAGATGCTTGGATCCATTGTATTGGGCCACCACGTTTTGCATCGCATTGTTATTTTTGCTATGAAATAAAAGGACATTTTCAGACAAACTGTGTTCTCTGTCTTTGTTTTTAAACTTTTTCAAAAAAAAAAATATATATATAAATAATATATATAAAAATGGCAATGTGTTTTCATTTTTGTTTTGTGTTAGCGTCTCTTTTCAAAGTAAGCAGATTCTGAATAAGCACATCATTTGTGCAGTGCTGATCATCCGGATTCCACGGATAACGTTCCTGCTACGACTATGCATGACTTTGATAATCCAGTCTACCAAGCTGATGAAGGGGTTGAGGAAGACTGTGACCTACCTGAAGAATTGGTCAGATTGTTGAAACAAGAGGAACGAGTTATTCAGCCTCATCAAGAAGAGATTGAGACCGTCAACCTTGGTAGCGAAGATGCAAAGAAAGAAATCAAGATAGGGGCCAATCTGCAGGCCGATGTCAAGCAAGAGCTGATCAGTATGTTGAGAGAGTATGTGGATATCTTTGCTTGGTCATATCAAGATATGCCAGGTCTAGATACCGATATTGTGATGCATAAGCTACCTCTGAGAGAAGACTGTCCTCCTGTGAAGCAAAAGTTGAGAAGAACTCGCCCGGATATGGCGATGAAGATTAAAGAGGAGGTGCAGAAGCAGTGGGATGCCGGGTTCCTTGCCGTGACTAGCTACCCGCCTTGGGTAGCCAACATAGTACCAGTACCTAAGAAGGACGGCAAGGTCCGGATGTGCGTTGACTATAGAGATTTGAACAGAGCAAGCCCGAAGGATGATTTTCCGTTGCCACACATTGACGTGTTGGTTGACAATACAGCTCAATTCTCAGTGTTCTCCTTCATGGATGGATTCTCCGGTTATAATCAGATAAAAATGGCGCCGGAAGACATGGAGAAGACAACGTTCATTACCCCGTGGGGAACATTCTGCTATAAGGTCATGCCCTTCGGTTTGAAGAATGCAGGGGCAACTTATCAACGGGCAATGGTCACGTTGTTCCATGACATGATCCACAAGGAGATCGAATGTTATGTGGATGATATGATTGCAAAGTCCAAAGACGAAGAGGAGCATTTGGTTAACCTAAGGAAGTTATTTGATAGATTGATCAAGTATAAACTGAGGTTGAATCCGAACAAGTGCACTTTTGGAGTGCGTTCTGGAAAGTTGCTGGGTTTCATTGTAAGTCAAAGGGGAATTGAGGTAGATCCTGCTAAAGTGAAAGCTATTCAAGATATGCCTGCACCAAAGACAGAAAAAGAAGTGCGCGGATTCTTAGGTAGATTGAACTACATTTCTCGGTTCATATCTCACCTAACTGCCACGTGCGAACCGATATTCAAACTGCTAAGAAAAGAGCAGACGGTCAGGTGGAACGATGATTGCCAAAGAGCTTACGACAAAATAAAGGAATATTTGCAGGAGCCTCCAATTCTGATGCCTCCAGTAGAGGGGAGACCGTTAATCATGTACTTGACCGTACTAGAAGGGTCGATGGGGTGTGTGCTTGGCCAACATGACGAGTCTGGTCGAAAAGAGTACGCCATTTATTACCTTAGCAAAAAGTTTACCGACTGTGAATCCCGGTACTCACTGCTCGAGAAAACTTGATGCGCTTTGGTATGGGCTGCTCGCCGACTGAGGCAGTACATGTTGACCCATACTACACTTCTCATTTCCAAGATGGACCCTGTTAAGTACATCTTTGAGAAACCAGCATTGACCGGAAGGGTTGCTAGGTGGCAGATGATTTTAACTGAATACGACATCCAGTACACTTCTCAGAAAGCCATCAAAGGAAGTGTATTGTCGGAATACCTTGCCCAGCAACCTCTTGAGGATGACTATCAGCCAATGAGATTTGATTTCCCTGATGAGGACATCATGTACCTCAAAACAAACGATTATGAGGAATCACTTCCGGAGGAGGGACCTGATCCTGAATCCAAATGGAAGTTGATGTTTGATGGGGCTGTCAATATCAATGGTCGTGGAGTTGGTGCCGTACTTATTACTCCTGAAGGTGTCCATTTACCCTTCGCTGCCAAAATTACTTTTGGCTGCACCAACAATGAAGCGGAATACGAGGCGTGTATAATGGGAATAGAGGAGGCAATTGATCTTCGGATTAAGAACCTCGATATATTCGGAGATTCAGCCCTCGTCATTAACCAGATTACCGGCAAGTGGTATACACATCAAGAGCATCTAGTTCCGTACAGGGATTATGCTAGAAAACTGTTGACATTCTTCACAACGGTTGAACTCAAATACATACCACGTGATGAAAATCAATTTGCCGATGCTTTGGCCACTCTCTCTTCGTCGATTAAAGTCCTGTGTTGGAATTTTGTACCCAGGATTGACATCTCCAGGCTCGACTCTCCAGCTTATGCTTTCTCTGTAGACGCCGTGTCTGACGAGAAACCTTGGTATTTTGATATCAAGTTATTCTTGGAGAAGCAAGAATACCCAACAGGGGCGTCTTCCAAAGACAAAAAGACCTTGAGACGACTTGCTGCTAGTTTCTTCTTGAACACAGACGGGGTTTTGTACAAGAGGAACTTTGACATGGTCTTGCTCAGATGCGTGGATAGACACGAAGCAAGCCTGTTGATGCAGGAAGTCCATGAAGGATCTTTTGGTACCCATGCAGGCGGGCATGCTATGGCAAAGAAAATGCTGAGATCAGGGTATTACTGGATGACAATGGAGGCAGACTGTTGTTCATTCGCTCGTAAATGCCATAAGTGCCAAATATATGCAGATAAAGTGCATGTTCCTCCTAACCCGCTCAACGTCATGTCATCTCCTTGGCCTTTCTCTATGTGGGGCATCGACATGATCGGGAAGATTGAGCCAACTGCTTCGAACGGTCATCGCTTCATCCTGGTCGCGATCGATTACTTTACCAAGTGGGTAGAAGCAGCGTCTTATGCCAATGTCACTCGTCAAGTGGTGGCAAGATTTCTGAAAAGAGATATCATATGCAGATATGGAGTGCCCGAAAGGATCATTACTGATAATGGTTCTAATCTCAACAACAAAATGATGGCAGACTTATGTCGGGACTTCAAAATACAGCATCACAATTCTTCTCCTTACCGACCAAAGATGAATGGTGCGGTAGAGGCAGCTAACAAGAATATCAAGAAGATTGTGCAGAAAATGGTTGTCACCTACAAGGATTGGCATGAGATGTTACCGTTTGCTTTGCATGGATACCGAACGTCGGTCAGGACATCAACAGGGGCAACTCCCTTCTCTCTGGTGTATGGTATGGAGGCAGTCCTGCCTGTTGAAGTAGAGATTCCTTCATTGCGCGTGATGATGGACGTCAATTTGGATGAGGCTGAATGGGTGCGTGCTCGTTACGATCAGCTATGTCTAATTGAGGAAAAGAGATTAGCGGCTATCTGTCATGGTCAGCTTTATCAGAGGAGAATGAAGCGGGCATTCGATCAACGAGTACGTACTCGAGAGTATCGAGTGGGAGAGCTCGTGTTGAAGAGAATCATTCCTCCAGGTTCGGATAACAGGGGCAAGTGGACCCCAAATTACGAAGGACCATTCATAGTGAAGAAAGTATTCTCAGGAGGAGCACTGATGCTCACCACTATGGATGGAGATGACTTCCCATCCCCTGTTAACTCGGACGCAGTTAAAAAATACTTCGCATAAAGAGACCCGCTGGACACAAAAACAGAATGTAAGTCCAGGCAAGAAAAGGGCATCCCGGCGAGCTAAAAACAGAATAAAAAGCTCGGGCAAAAATTAGGGAAATAAATATAAAAAAATGCACACCCGTTGAGTTGAAAAGCCACATTGGATAGCTCAGGCAAAAAAAAAAAAAAAAAAAAGGGGGGGGTATCCCGGTGGATTGAAAACCCGAGAGGGCGGTCCACGCAAAATAAGGGAATAAGCGAACAACTGTGATCCGAGTTATTTGAACCACGTCATCGTTTCGTACATCCTGACAACATCGGAAGGATAGGAAATAGCTCCCTTGTCCTCTCAGAAGGCCGAAACAGAATGGAGAGTCTTGAAGACGTGCAGGTCATAGCAGAAATGGAACTCCTTGGAATGCCACGTACATTGCCATTAGGATAGTTTCTTTTCTCATTTTTTATAGTGGCTACCTCTTTCCAGGTGGTCGCTTCTTGATGTAAATATTTGCCTATTCAGAGGCCATCCAATAAAAATAATATTCAGTCAAAAAGCTGTGTGTGTTTATTTTTGTCTGCAAAATGTCCTGAATTTTTGGCAAAAATAGCATTGCATCTAAACATGGTGATAATCTTGGAAAGAAAACTGACATGCAGGGAAACTGTAACCCTCTTTGAGTGTCGGGTGACGATTGATGAACCGATCATTCCATGCAAATCCACGGGACACACGTGTGTTTTCTGTTGTTGCAGGTTGCAGGATGGCGTCACATTCTCTCAGGCAATTTACTCTTCCCCAGTAGAGTATCTCCCCAAGCAGAGATTTCTCCTCCAACAGGTATCTGAAGCCTGACATCTCTGACTGAGATTGTATCCAGCTAAGTCTTAGCGGCAGCCCAAGCAGTTTCTTCTTCCCCGGTAAAGTGGCAGTCCTTCTTCCCCAGTGGAGTATATCCAGCAGGTGCCTGAAAGCCTGACATCATCAGAGATGGAATTGACAGTATATCAGTTACCTCAGAGCCTGATATCTCCTCAGAGTCTTAAAACGTCAGATGCTCTCCCCAGCCAGAGTATTTGCCCGAGAAGTTTCCCCAGCCAAGTCTGAAGATGATCTGTCCTCACAGAGTTCATATTTGATTTTCACCCCCGTCCGTGAAATATTCCTAAGCCAAGTTGTCACACTTTTGAGCATTTGATGATACGGCCAGGTATTCGTCACTTCAGTCAGAGTGGGTATCCAGACCTCTTGACTTGTCTTCCCCTGCAGAGTTGTATCTTTTGTTGTCGATCAAGCATTCGTTTATTGCTCGTCTGCAATTTCCAGCACTCGTCTGTGTTTGGTTATGATAGTTGCTCGTCTGCAACCCCTCAGCACTCGTCTGTGTTCTGATATGTATTTGCAGTTGCTCGTCTGCAACCCCTCAGCACTCGTCTGTGTTCTGATATGTTATTTGCAGTTGCTCGTCTACAACCCCTCAACACTCGTCTGTGTTATGATACCTTTTGCTCGTCTGCAATCTCCCAGCACTCGTCTGTGTTTGGTATTGGATCCTTCGCTGCACTCGTCTGTACCTTGATGTGTATTCTCTGATGTTGCTCGTCTGCAACTGTCCAGCACTCGTCTGTGTTTGTTTGAAGCTCGTCTGCTTTTATCCCCCAGAAGTCGTTTGTGTTCTGAAGCTCGTCTGCTTTGCTTGGATACTCGTCTGTATCATCCTCAGCACTCGTCTGTGCTAGCTTGCACCTGAATGTGAAGATTTGTTGTTTACCCTAATATTTCTGTGACTACTTCAAATGCTCGTCTGTGTTTGAACTTCTGGTATTCGTCTATACCAGTGGCTGATACTCGTCTGTATCATTGCCTGAGACACTCGTCTGTGTTTCTCAGATCATCGTCTGATACTCGTCTGTATCATTGACCTATAACACTCGTCTGTGTTATCTTGATGATCATCCAATACTCGTTTGTATTGAAGAGGTTTCGAATCCTGACAGTGGGAATTAAATGTCGAAATGGTTACCGGTCCTGGCGTAACAGGTAAATCCGAAGGAGGCTCGTCTGTCTCAGGCACCAATTATTGTTGTTGCTGCACCTGGCGTAACAGGTTTGTTAAGAAGACTCGTCTGTCTTATACCATATATCCGCGGATAATATATGAAGAAGGTTCGTCTACCTTGATTGCATGTCTATCCCACAGACTTATATGCACGCCCGGAACCCGCGTAAGGTTTATCCGAAGAAGGCTCGTCCGTCTTATTCCGCTTATCTGCGTAAGGATTAGTGAAGGAGATTCGTCTATCTCAGGTTACTTTGAAGATTCTTAAGGAGCTCGTCTGCTCACCTCTCAGCTCAGTTGCAACGTCATTGGATTGGGTTTATTTCCCATTTCTTGTTTCTACATCAGAGCGCAAATTTTCATTTTTCTTGGGTATTCAACCACAGTTTATCTTGAACGGTCGAAAGCGGAAGCAATCGTCCTTTTCAGATCAACAGTTGCTTGAATAGGGGCAGCTGTAGAACCTCAAATTTGCCCTCTTTATTTTAAACATCATAATACATCATTTGCATCACAAGCATATCATATATATAGCATTATAGCATGGGAAAATAAAGCATGACAAGCATCAAGCCCTAACATGAGGCATATGGCCATTTGGGGAGGTGTTGGAGGCCATCTAAGCTAAGACAAGGGTTCCAATGGATTTGTGGGAGGCCTATGATGAGTCTAGACTCTTTTGGCAAGGCCAAGTTCACCTACAAAAGCTCAGAAGATTGCTTAATCATCACAAGTTTTAAGACAAGGCAAGGCTCCTAAGCAGTGCAGCCAAATTAGGGTTTTGACTTCAAGAGCCTTAAACTCATAATTTTGGCCAACTCTTTTGGGCAATGTTTTCCATATGATAAGAGGTCCCTACATGTCAATCTTCATGGAAAAATTCCAAATGGAAGTCAGTCATTGCTTTAGTTGCTTGCAGATGAAGTAATTGGTCAACTGTGCCTGTAAAAAGTCAACTGTCCGATTTCAAGGGGCCCAAGCCACTTTTTTTTGTCAAGGGAGGTCTCTACAATGTTATAAGATGTTTGGGATGGTTGGAGATCAAGAATCATGGATATTTGGAGGTTTTTGCAAAAATGGCACAAAGTTGGTTTTTAAGATTTTCCAAATTTAGTAACTTTTGCCCTAATTTTCAAGTGAGCTTAGCATGGTCAAAAATTCTTCAAATGAACCCAACCCAAACATGAAAGTTGAAGACTAAGGCCTGCCATTTTCAAAAAGTACAAGTACATTTTCATGGGATTTATGGTTTGAGAGATAAAGCCCTCGAAAATTTCATGTATTTTAGGGCAAAATCACATTTCCATGCACACACCAAATGCAAGAGTGCTCAAAACTCATTTTTAAGTGCTGGAATGGATCAAGTGAGGTTACTAAGTTACAATGCAATGTATTTAGATGATTTTGCTCAAGAGAAACTTGCATTTTGATGCCAAGCATGGAAGTGGTCTCAAAAGTGCAAATTTAGCCAAATCATGAGAAGTATGTAATGGCTAATTCTAAGGGCCAAAGTTGTTTATGTTCTGACCAAGGATTGGAAAAGGCTTGTACATGTACCAAAAGGCCAAGCAAAGAGTGAGGTATGTGAGCTCATCTCACACTTTTGCAAATGATGCAAAATCTCAAAAAAAGGCTCATTTATTCCCATTCCAAGTACAAGGTGAGGCCACCATCCTTTTATGCATGCCATATCAAGTTGTTAGCTCAAGAGAAATGGGAGGGTCCAGGCAAGGAATTCGACACATTTCACAAAATGCAAGTGCATGGGCATATGAGATTTTGGTGTCACATGAGATGTCATTATTTTTACCAAAGGGCAAGTTGTTATGAAATGAAGTTGCAAGCTCATTTGTATACCATTTGGAGACATTATTTCACAATGCATGGTATGAAGAGGTTTTGGCCCAAAAGGGGTGCAGAAAGCATGAGTGGAATGGGAGATATCTCATGAGGGGCATTTTAGCAAAATGATAAGAACAACATTATACACTGATCCAAGGGCCAGTTTTCTTCCACTTTTGAATTAAGGGATCATTAGAGGTCAGCATGTGCAAAGGGAGTGGGAAGAGCACGAGTGAATCATTCCACCACTCACCTCATGCAAGTTTTGCAAAATCACCTCATGCACACCATTCTCACGTGCCTTTGCTTGCCAACCCTAGCCACTGAAAACACATCATATATAAGTGAATTTTCCTCTTTGAATCGGGCAGAGGAGGTAGAATTTCATAAAACTCAAGCTTTGGCTCTTGCTGCATTTTCTCTCATAACTCCTCATCCATAGCTCCATTTACAAGGCAGACCCCATATTCTTATTCTTGAAGCTTCAAAGGACATAGATCAAGCTTCATTTCAAGCTAGAGAGAGGTTCTTATACCAGTCCAGTTCAAGCCAGATTTCATCAAAGAGCAAAGTGGAGGCGATTTTAAAGCTTCTTTCACATTTATTTTGTGAAAGGAGGTTGCTAGAAGATCATCCCAAGCTGGATTTTGGCTTTCTTGGAGAAACTTGAAGCTGTGTGATCTCAGGTATGCCTCAAATCCATAAGTTTATAAATGATTTTGGTGATGTGCATTGAAATCTACTTGTTACACTGAGCATGTGGAGCTTTTTGTTTTTGAAAATGATGTTGAAATGAGGTCGGGCTAGGGTTTTGAAGTTTTTAGATCCAAACTGTTTTGATTCTGTTCTTGCTGGGTGTGCTGTTTTACATGTCTGTGATGATTGATTCATGTTGTGCTTAGTTAGAGGATCATTTTTGATGTTTGGATCGTGTGTTTTCATGGAGAAATGAAGGAGATATGTTTCTCTGGTTCTGTTGCTTTATGGCTGCTTGTCCCTGTTTCATTCGAATGCTTCAATTTTGTTTCATGAGAGTGAGGTTGAAGATGATGACGTGTCGGTTTGTGTTTGGGCATGTTTTGTTTTTGTCTTTTGGTAACTAAACCCTAGCATGACCGGTTGATGCCTTGTTCACATGTTTTTGTGCATTTTGCTTGTCTTATGTAGCATGCCATAAGTTTAAGTGTGCCTGGGTTTTTGTTTGCCTTGAATTGTTGCATGGGCCTGAGGCCAACATGCTATGCGCGCCCCCCCTGCTGGGCCCAGGCAGTTGGCATGTGCTGGCCAGCCTTGCTTCTTGCACTCCTCCATCATTTTCAATGTTCTTTTATTTTCTTCTTTTTTCTTCTTGCATTTTTTTTATTTTAAAATATTTCCCAACTTAGAAAAAATCCATAAAAATTCATGTGCATTCTTTAGTTCATCTAGTTTTTTATCATTTTTTTTTCACATTTTTATTTTTATTTCCACGTGGCTAAATTAATTCAACACTAGGCATTGCTTTATTGTGGACTCTCTTGGACCAATCTGCCTTGTCCAATTTCTATCTTCTTCATCCTTTAAGCTATGAAACTCATTCTTTTTGCATTCAAATCCTAAGACACTCTACTATCTTCATGATTTATCTTAGATTTTTCACAAATTTCCTTGCTGGATTTTGATTGAGTTTACTTGTGCATCAATTTTCTAAACCCTAGATGGTGATACCTTGCATTCTTGAGTTTCATTGACCTAGTTTGGGGCTGAATTTTTGCAAACCCTTTTGGATTCTCATTTCCTAGTGTCTGAAGAGTGCTTGGCTGTTTGGATAGATTTTTTAGGTGCTTGGATTTATTTCTTAGGTATTTTCTTCCTCACCTTGCCTTGTTTTGCACCCTTTGAGTCTTATGGTTTCTTTTAAGTTTAGAAGGGCACTTGTGCCAACCTCTCCTCATCTTTTGGGGTCTTTTAGAGGTCTAGGGTTGTTCCTGGTCTTAGGATAGGGTTTGAGTTTCCTTGAGCTTTGGTTTTGATTCCCTTTTGTGTGTATTACATCCTTAAGTGTTATGCATGCCTTCTTTGCATTTGTTTCACTCCCAATCATCTTAATATGATCTTGTGTTGCTTTGTATATCATCTTGTGAACTCTTTGCCATGTCCTTATGATTGTATAACTTCTGACTTGTTGGTTCATGCCTTGTTTTTATGATGTTACACTAACCATGCAGGAGCTATGGTAAGTGTGAGATGTGGGAATTGAGTTCCACATCTCCATCTCTCATCTCTTCTCATTTTGTTTATATGGACTAACATTTTCTTGTTGGGCTTAGGCCTTTCTCATCCCCTCTTCTATCTTCTTCTTCTCTTCTTCTTTCCTTCTTCAGTAGGATAGACACCTCACAAACCCTAGGAACCCCATGCATGCTAACTTAGGATAGAAGCTTCCTTCTAGTTTTTCCTTTTGCTCCTTTGGTTCTCTTTCTCTCCTCATCTTCAAACTAAATTCTAATTCATTTAATAAAGGTTGAGTACTTCCATGTGACATAAGACTTTGCTATGAGATGCTTGCACGCGTTCCGTTTCGGGGCGAGGTGTGAGTCATCACTCGTGGTGGATAGGTCTTAGCATGAGTACCTCACAAAGAAAAGCCAAAAAACACTTCTTAACCAAAAAACCACAAAAACACTTAATAATGATAATAGGTTAGTGTGCTTGAGCCTTCACTTGTGGGACTAGCTTTGGGGATTTCCTCCATAGATAGGTGTGCCTCTTGCGCATTCCATTTCGGGATGATGTGAGATGTACACATCCCATTGAGTAAGACTTAGGTACACTTACCTATGCAAACCTTCACGAATAAAAGCTTCATAAAAAAATCAAACAAACAATAAGCGTCTTTCCTTCGGGAATTCTTTTCTCACCTCATTCGCTCCGTACGCGAACTTGCTCCTACTTGTCACTTTGCAAGACGGTTACGCACTCGTCGTCCGAGTCTGCAACACCTGAGTAATGGCATAGGCAGTTCAAGCTTTAATTCACAAGCATTTTCTTTTCTACCCCTAGTTAGGGGAACTACGGCGTCTCTGATCCTCATTATCCTGATGAGGTACGTAGGCAGCGGGGTAGGGCCCGTTCGAGCACAATCTTTATTTTCCCTACATTTTTCTCTTTGTTTCTTATTTCAGTTCTTTTCCAGTTCCAGTTTCTTTTCATTTCTTTGCTGCAGCTTTCATACCCTCACCCTTTGAAACAGTTTCTTTTGCAAGCGTGGATCCCGTCGGGTACGGCGGACGATCTGGGTGCTAATACCTTCCCAGGTCGTAACCGACTCCCGAACTCAGTCTCTTTGGTTCGCGAGGCCTTGTCCTTTCCTTCTTCCTCAGGTTTGTGCAACATTACCTTTCCCATTCTTTCGGGATAAAAATGTCTGGCTGGCGACTCTACCTTTCCGCGCCACTTTCGCGTTTGTACTAGGATGAAAATCCCGGGAGCGACACCAGCCATCTCAACTTAACACTACAACACAACAAAAGTTAGAACCGCATAACAATACTCGATTGTTAGACAACTACGACTTGACAACTTGGTCAGACAAACCGACCTGCTCTGATACCACTAATGTAACACCCCATTTCTACCCGACTTTGATTATTAAATCAGAGTTATAAAATTTCATCAACAAACATGGGATATCACATTTTCCAACATAAAAATCAATAGCCAAAAACTTCATTAATAACTTTCTTTGAAAACAAAGCAACGGATTCAACAATGCTACAACTTTAAAACAACTTCAATAAATTCAACATCAAAATACTTCAACTTAGTTTTCCAACATAAAACGACTGCAAACTAGTTCGTAAGCTTAAATAAAAGCCATAAAGATAAAACATGCGTTCATCCCCCGAGTTCTACATATTAGAGCGACAAACACCAACTCGAAGCTACTAAGTACTGGACTCTTTGTTACCTGCACGTTACCAACAAAGGGCAACATTCAAAAAGAAGGGGTGAGATATCGAATAACATAAACAGGCTTGTGATAATCTATATGTAAGCAAGATAATCATATAATCACACCACTTCTCACAACAAGCAATATCAGCGCACAACTTACATCCAACAACAATTAACAACATAATAAAATGCAACTCGAATGCAACTCAATTTAAATGCATGTGGAACCATTTTGAGTAAACTCCTAACTTGAAATCTTGCCAGTTTATCGAGGCATCAACAACTTATTTACCAATCCAGGCCAACTTTAATCGAGCATTCACTCCAACTTGAAATATGCACATCTATGCAACTATGAATGGCATACAACAACGACGACATAATTAACAACATAGCAACATAACAACTTGATCAACTCAGCAAGATGAATCAACATTGGTCATAAAACCTGCAACTTAATAATCTTCCCCCAAGATCGGGACAATACAACTTCAACGTGGAAACAAAAATTTACGGCTTAAGCAATTAGATTACTAATTTAATTATTCTAAACCATAAAATCTACTACAAACAACTTATTTTATCTCTACTTAAAGTCTCAGATCAAACCAACTCGAAATGGATGCAAAAATAGGACGAATCGCCAAAAACTGCATTTTTTGCACTCACTCTGCCCATATGCATAATGCCCATCACGTTACGTGTATTGCCCTTGATTGTTATGCGTAAGGCCTGCGTATTGGGAAGTGTTACGCGTAATGCCTTGCTTGTTACGCGTAAAACTAGATCTGTTACGCAAACTACCAGAAAGCCTACAATTCCACCTCTGCTACGGATCTTCGCAATTTCATCATTCTATTCAAGCCTAATTAGGTTTCTACATCGATTTTACTCTAAAAAACTTTTGTATCTAATCATCTATCAAGTTCTATGATTGATTTTACGAACCCTAACTTCTTCTCTACACGATTTCTGCAACATAAACCAGCAACTACAACACAACAACGTTTATCATAAACAGAACAATTTTCAGAATAGCAATACAACAAGAACAACATGCTTTTTTATCCGATATCAACACAAAATCGGCACAATCATCCATACAAAACATAACAACGAAATTACACGAAAAACCCAACCTACATACGACCATCTAGTCCCGGTTATGGAATTCGAACCCCACCCTTACCTTGGATTGAAGGCAACTCGAATTCACTGTAGAAATCTCCGCGAAAATCCTCAACCTAGTCTCCTCTTGATCTTCCTCTAAGACTTGTTCTTCTCACCAAAATTCTGATAATCCCTAATTAGGTTTTCAGCTTGTTTTTACTAAACTCTCACTAATCAACTAAATTACTAACAGACCAAAAATAGCAGCCCCAACTTTACTATTCTCACCACACAACTAAGTCCAACTTAATATTATCTCATTAAAATTTATTTTATTTATTCGACTTAATTAAATTAAACTAAACCACTCAAACACAAATTAACCCGCAACAAAAAAATCAACTTAACAACTTAAACAACTTAATAATGCAAACGACAAAACAACACTCAACAACCAATAAACAAGAAAATATGCAATAATATTTAATTAAATTAATTAACTAAATACGAGAGTTACACACAACACTAAATACTATGATACAAGAGAGGATACTTTACAAGGTCTCCCCCAATGGGACATTTGCAAAGCATTCTAGAAGAGTGAAAGAGATCTCCACTAATCATTTCTTATGTAGCTTAAGGCTCGTGGCACACTATGCATACTCTTATTATTAAGTATTTTTTTGCTTTTCTTTGAAGATGAGGAGAGAGACTCAAAGTTGAGAAAGGGAAAACTCTAAGGGAAACTATGACTCATCCTATGTTATTATACAATGGAGGTCCTAAGGTTAGTGAGGTTTGAAGAACTCTAAACCTAAAGAAAGAAAGAGAAGAAGAACAAGTTCTAACTCACTTCAAAGATGGAAGATGAGATGAGAACTCAAAGGGATGAAAGGAAGTGAAATGTCAAAGAAGCATAAGGATGCTTTTCACAATCACATAAGAGAAAGCTATTAAAAGAAAAGGGAGAAGAGTTATGAGTATGGATAAACATTCACATACTCAATTACTTACCATATCCCCTACATAAAAGTTTAGTACCAAAATAATTTGCATATTGAAGGACAACTACAAGAAGTAATCAAAACAAGTAGTAAAACGCCTTAAGGAATGATTCTAAATAACCCACAAAGCTTAAACCTAAAGGGAAGAGCCCTAAAGGTTAAATGACTTCCAAAGTTAGTAGCTACATGTTATAGGTCCTTAAAGATGCTAGGATACCTCACAAGTCTAAACTATGTCAAACTATGTACAAAAAGTTCACATAAGTTTAAATAAATGAAAGTTAATGTTCATGGATGAAGTATGAGTGCATATGGCATACAAGTATGAATTAATACATGAAATGAGTACCAAAGTAAGTAGTGAATGCATATGAATGAGGGTGAATGAATACCATCCTGGATGCAATGTTTAAGCATATGAAGCAAGAAGAAGAAGAAAAAGTGGAACAAGTATCACATAAGATCATAAATGATGCAAGTTAAGGATGAATGACATGTGAATATGCATGAGATGATTATAGGTCAATAGCATACTATCGCTCCCTGGATTTCCATCCTAGTATAGACGTGAAAGTGGTGCGGAAAAGGTAGAGTCGCCAGCCAGGCATTTTTATCCTGAAGGAATGGTAATGCTGCACAAACCGAAGGAAGGAGAAAGCGAGGTCTTACGAACCAAAGAGACTGAGTTCGGGAGTTGGTTATGAATTGAGAAGGTATTAGCACCCCAGATCATCCGTTGTACCCGACGGGATCCACGCTTACTAGAAATTGTTTCAAAGGGGTAAGAATGAAAGTTGCTGCAAAAAAGAACTGGAACTGGAACTGGATAAGAAAGAAGAGAAATTGGGAAAATGTAGGGAAAATAAAAGAGTGCTCGAATGGGCCCTACCCCACTTCCTACGTACCTCATCGAGAAATGAGGATCAGAGAAGATGTATTCCCCAAACTAGGGAGGAAACTTGTTTGTGTTTTTTAGATTGAATTGCTTATGTTAATGCTTAGGTGTTTCAGGATCATCAGGAATGAGTTTGTATACTGTCTTGTAATGGACAAGTAGGAGAAAGTTCTTTCATTAAGAGTGAATGACATGAGAAAATAATTCCCGAAGGAAAGACGATTATTGTTTGTTCAATGTTTTTTAGAAGCTTTTTCTGAGGTTTGCATAGGTGAGTGCATATTAGTCTTACTCAATGGGATGTGTACTTCTTACATCATCCCAAAATGGAATGGATAAAAAGCACACATAAATATGGGGGATATCCCCAAATCTAGTCCCTAAGATGAAGGCTCAAGCACACTAGCCTATTGAACTTTATTAAGTGTTTTTGTGGTTTTTGATTAAGAAGTGTTTTTTAGATTTTTGTTTGTGAAGAATCCTCATGCTAAGACTTATTCATCATGATAGGTACCCCACACCGCATTCCCATATGAGATGAGTTCAAGTACCCCATGGCAAAGTCCCTTGGCATATGAGAAGACTTGTCCTTTATTAGGTGTCTTGAAGGTTGTTATTTTGAGATGAGAGAGAGAGAGAGAGAGAGAGAGAGAGAGAGAGAGAGAAATAGAAAGAGAGAGCAAAGAGAACCAAAGGTAAAAGTCTAATGGGGGACTAATAATCCTAAGAGTTATCATGCACAAGAGGCCTAAGTTAGTGAGGTTTGAATTCTATCCTAATGAAGAAGAAGGAACGAAAATAAGAAGAAGAAGAAGAAGAAAAAGAAGAAGAAGAGGAGAAGAAGAAGTTAAAAGACAACTTACTTCTCAAAAGAAGATAAGTTATTTCTAAGAGGAAGTAAAAAAGTTAAACAAGAAAAGCACAGAGTGATAAGGCAATCACAACTTAAAAGTAGTTAAAGAGGGGAAGGAAGAAGTTGTATGTGGGATACCCTCCCACACACATGGCTTACCATAACCCCTACCAAAAAAATTTAGCTAACCACATAACCATAAGATGAAGTTAAGAAGACTCAAACAAATCACAAACCAAAGAGGAAGGTCACAAACCCAACACAATCAACAAAGTCATAATGTACACCTTAGAGGTGACCTATAACACTTATCAACCAAACTCAAGCAAAGAGAATGCCCACAAGTGGAAAAACAACCAAGAAGTACCTTAAAGAAGGAAAAGGGGAAGAATGGGTGGATATGCAAAGTGATCATGCAAGAATGCTTCAAATAAAGTCAAAGTCAGAACTCAAACAACCTAATCATGTTCCTAAACATGGTATTTAAATTTCATACAAAACACATAGCCAAAGGTCCAAACATTTAGAGTTGATAGGAGAAGAAGTGAGGTGAAGTCGACATGGTTTAAACATGTAAATGGAGGTTACTTGTCATGAAAGGTAAACACAAAACATGAAGTATTAATGATCAAATAGAAAAGTCAGAAGCTAAATAACATGTTAAGAAGTCACACACAAGGTATTACACAATGGCACAAGTGCCTTTTTAAACAAACAATCACATCATGATCAAAACTTTCACAAAGTAAGCAACCAAAGTTCAAGCACAAAAGAAATACCAAAAATGGTTCAAAAATTATGAAAATAACTCACAAGGGACCTCAAATAGAGCCAAACATCATCCTAAAAAAACTCACAAATATTCACAAGATATGCCATTCAAATAAGAAAGCAAAGCAATTAGGGTTTCAAGGTGATTAGGCTCAAAGAAAGGATTAAAAATGTATGAAAAAATGATTTTAAAATTAGGACAAAAATGTTTTTAAGAACTAAAATGTGTCCTTTCAAATATACAAAAAGAATGGAGTTTAAACAATGAATGGATGATGAGATATGAAATCAACAAGTTAAGGTATTCATGAAAGAAGAAAACAAAAAATAAGTTAAAAGAAAAATTAATTCAGGAGTCAAAAATAAAATAAAAGTAAAAAAATAAAATTTGGAAAAATAAAAGAAAGATCAAAGATCATAAATTTTTTTTTGAATTTTTATAGTGAATGGAAGTATATTAAACAAATTAAAATGGAAAAGAAAATAAAAGTGAAATAAAAAAAAACACAAAGAAACTAGCAAGGGTGCATAAGCAATTCGGAATGAGCATGGTAGTAGTTGTAATGCGCATTGGGTCATGCTGAACTTAAGTCACTAAATGCCAAAAAATAGACCCAACCAACCATGTGATGCCACATAATCTTCTTCTTCCTCCATGCAATGCAAACCGTGAGAAATAAACTAGCAAGAACACCATGAAATCCAAAGCAAACATCATGAACACATCAAATTCATCTCATCACAACTCCCTCATTTCTCAACGAAAAAAAAAGTAAAGATAAATGTCGCTCCCACCAAATGACACTGGGTCATATGGTGTACAAGCGCGAACGCTCGGCGAAAGAGGAAATGAAAATGAAGGTGAAAAGAGTTGCCAGCTAGGCATTTTTATCCCGAAGGAAACGTAATGTTGCATAAACCTAAGAAAATATAGATAAGACGGTCGCGAACCAGAGAAACTGAGAAAGGGGGTTGGTTACAACCTGGGAAGGTATTAGCACCCAGATTGTCCATCGTACTCGACGGGATCCACGCTTGAAAGTTTGTGTTTAAAGGGGTAGTGTCAGTGTTATTTGTGTGCAAAAGCTGGAAAAGAATGTACAGGTGTCAGTGCAAAAGAGATGTGAAGTGAAATGCTCAGGAATGAGGCTTAACAAATAATGCTGGAAGAAGGGGGAGGACTCAGAGACTTTTGTTCGATAACAGTTAAGTTATGCCTACGTATCCTCTCGTGCAATGAGGAAGTCAGAACACCGTAGTTCGACTCAAAGAGACTGAAAGATAAATTGACTGATGAACTGCTTGCTTGTCTATGCTCAAGTGTATGACTCATCTGGCTCGAGTGCTAACTGTCTTGCATTAGACGGAAGAAGCGAGTTCTCGTTTATGAGTGAAGATGATGAGAAGAGAATCCCGAAGGAGACGATTGTTTTTTTTTATGTTTTCAATCTTTTATTGCTTTTTTTTTATTTGTCATAAGATAATGAGCTTAAGCCTAAACCAATGGTTAGTAAACTCATCACATCCTCCCTCTGATTAGGGGTAATGAGAATACCTTAAGTATGAAGTAAACACCTCAAACTTAATTACCATGATGTAGGATTAAGATCATTAACCTACTTGTGATTATTTAGATGTTTTTGGTGTTTTTGTTTAGTGTTAGGTAATGAGTTTAAGCCATAATCAAGGATTTAATGGACTCATTACACCATCCTAATAGAAGGATAATAGATGAGAACATTTAAGCTGAAAAAGATACCTCAACTTAATCCATGATTAGGGATTAACCTCATGATAAAACAAAGCCTTTATTAAAGTGAATTTTAGTTAATGGTAAGATTAAGAAGTGGATTTTATGTTTTGTAAGACAACTTGAGGGGGACTTGTCCATTAACACTAGGGTTAGTCCTTCTTAACCAATTAAGGAAGAATTAGAACCCTAATGCAAGGCCCAAGTTACAAGCTTATTGTCTTAGTGATTATTAGATGGATTAATTAAGAGATTTAAACACATTGAGGGTTTAACACTTAGGATTAAAGTTATACACTCCATCCTAAGAGAAGGATACAAGCATAATCTTAATCACAGAGCCTTAAGACCTTAATGGTTTAGTCTCTGATTATGAGATGAGAAGAGAGACACAAAAGATGACACAAAGGTAAAACTAATGGGGGACTAATCAACCCTAATTGTTATCATGCTTGGATGTTCCTAGGGTTTATGAGGCTTGCAAGAGATCTTCAAGAAAAGCCACCAAGGAGAAGCAAGATGAAAGGAGGAGAAGCAGAAGAAAACAAGTTAACTTACTTCACTTAAGAAGGTAAGTTACTTGAAGAAAGAAAGTGAAGGAGGAACATGAATGAGCAAGCTCACTCTAAAGAAAAAGAAAAATGCAGCAATGATGCATAAGAGAGAAAGAGAAGAGAAATGAGAAGTGAAGGCAAATTCACTTCTCAAAGTACTTACCACCTGAAATGGTTAGCACAAAGAAAAGGAATGAAATGAAAATGAAGCAAATGCAAGAATGCAAACCAAAACCAGAAGCATATTAATGATGTAAATAGTGCTAAGAGATGATTCAAATGTATGTCAAGAGCAATGGATGATCATACAAGTGATGAGAATGCAAATGAAGCATGAAAGAAGCATGAAAGCACATGAAAGTTCATGGAATGTAATGAATGCATAACATGGAAAATGGATGAAGAAATGATCAAACATGATTCTAATGTGTCCTAAGATGTCTTAGAAGTCATATGGATGCAAGAAATGTCATGGCAAGTTCTTGAATGAATGCATATGAAAGATGTATGTGAATGGACATGAGAAATTAGGGTTTTCATGCAACATGAGATGCAAAAGTCAAAAACAGAAGCAAATGACAAGATAAAAAATTGAAAATGCAATCAAAGGAACCTTAACCCCATATGATATCACACCCCAAAGGAGGAGACCTAACTCAATAACATAATGAAAGTTATGATTTTCCTAAGTTATCTAGGGTTTTAAGGTACCTAAAGGGAAAAAATGCAAATCAAATCAAAAATGCAGAAGAAATTTGTGACAAAATTATGTTAGATACTACATGCTAAATGAAGATCAATGCAAAAAGAATCAATGTCATACCATGCATGGTTAGGCAGAAAAGAATTCCTGAAGTTAGGGTTCAAAAATGGGAATTTTATGAACCCTAAATTCAATAAAATTATAAAAGATTGTTCAAAACCAAAAAGAAATTTGTATGGATGGTATGACAATGTTTCTAAATGTCCTAAGATGCAATGTGAATTTTTTTGGGATTTTTAGAAACATAAATGATATTTTAATTAATTAATTTCCATTAATTAATTAAAATAAACATTTAAATATTTTAAAAGGATTTTTAAATACAAAAAATAAAAATAAAAATATTTTTGAGTGAAGAAAATTATTTTGATGCAAAATGCAGAAGAAAACTTTTTTTTGAGATTTTCTAACTATTTTAAATAAATGTTGTAAAATAAATAAGGAAATATGAAATAAAAATGAAATAAAATAAAAGTAAATTGATCTGATGGTTTAGATTGAAAGCTGAGGAAGTTGGGGTTGACCACGCGCCAGATCCTAGGGCTCTAATTCAAACTCAGCTAAACTTAATTAATTAATTATTTAATCCAGAATTAAAGTTAATGAATTAATCTCCACCATCCAACACGCGCGGGAAGCTAAGATCAGACGACTCACATTCAAACCTTGCCCTAACCCTAATTAACACATTAATCACTCTCAGGCCACCGGAGAAGAGCTCAGGTCGTCTTCTCCGGCAGCCTCCTCCCCTGAAAATGTCAAACTTCAACCCTCAGTTATTTCTGGAGCTCTAAAGCTCCAAATCAACTCCCTTCATCTCCCTGAACTCAAATCCACTCTCAAAACAAATTTCTAATTGCTCAATCACAAGATTCGAAGAAAAAATCAAAAATGGAAAAAGTTTCAGACAATCAGTACATGTTCATTTCTTCACCATTTTCAAAAATACAAAGCACAGAATGATCAGTGAAGCATGCTCTTTCACATTGTAACATAAAAATAGAGTTCTGGAAAAATGATTTGAGATGACTACCTGAGATGAAGCTTTTCAAACATGAGCTTTATGACCTCTTCCTTTGTGTAAATCACCTCCAATGATCACCCTGATGCTATTGAGAAGCTTGAATGGAGTTTAGATTGGCTAGTTTGTGAGATTGCACTTCAACTGGCCAAGAATTGTGTTTTATGTATGGGGTGTTTTTGGTTGTTTTAATGGTTGCTTTGTGGTCAGTGGATGATTTTGAGATGAATGGTGAAATTGGTTTTGAGTTTGAGTGAGTGAGCTGAGAGATTCGAAGGATTTTGCAAGTTGAAGTGATTTTGGGGATGCTGAGTTCTTGGAGGTTTCAGCTTGTGTGTGTTATGAAAAATGATCCTTGAGGCATGCTTGTAGAGTTCTGGTTGGGCAGAGAGTGGGTGGTGGACTATGGTGATTTGTATGGGCTTCTTGCCAAAAAGTCAAAAGTTTTGTACTTGAGGTATGGGAAATGGTGCAGCTGGCTTCTTGGCTTGTCCATGCGCATCATGGATCAAGGATGTCCATGGAATTAGTTTTGAGGCCATTCAGCAAGTGGATGGAAGTTTATGTGGTGTTTTGCAAATTCCATGAAGTTTGGCCCTTTTGTAATTTCTTGATGTTCAAGGCATGGAATGATACAATTCTTTGGGCAATTCTGATTTTTATGCAATGTACAATGTTTGTATGATGATTAGAAGTGTGTTTTAAGTCACAAAATGAATTGGCAAGTGGTTTTGCAAAGAATCCTCTTTGGTGCATTCTTGAAAATTATGTGATTTTTGCCAACTTTGACAAGCCATAACTTGCATTCCATAATGAATTAGGACTTGCTCTTGTACATTTTGGAAAGGGAATGATCCAATCTACAACTTTCATGACCAACAATTTTTCATTTGAAGCATTTTTGGTTGAGAAAGAGGAGGTTGAAAAACATTCCCAAAATGGAAAGTTTACATTACAAGTCATTTCCATTTTTGGCAAATTTTGATTTAGCTCACTTTTCTTCAATTTTGTGGTCTTCCAAGAACTTAAATGATAAAATAAAGATCATATAACTTCAATTTGATTAAAAATCCACTTTGGTTCAATTGATGGGGGCCTTAGATGCCCTGATTTTGCTCTGACTTGCTCAAGAAGTTATCTAGTGAACAGATGACTTCCACAATGAATTTCTTCATAAAACTTGGTACACATGATCCTTATAACATATTGATACCCTTAGAAACAAGAATGACCAAAAAATTTGGAGTTATGGCCTCTGAAACCAAAACCCTAATTTCAGGTCATCTGTGCAGTGAAACCCTAGCTCTGCTCCCATGCTTTCCCAGTTCTTGTGATTTTCTGACTTCCTTGATATTTGGGGGATATAAAATGATGATTGAACACACATGGACCCTCTTGAAATGATTGATTGCCTCTGGAGTGGCTCAGATGGATCCTGGATTGCTTAGATCATAAACCCTAGATGCAGATGAACTTGAACTAATGCAGTGAAGCAAAAATGCAATATGATATGCTTAAACTAATACAAATATGAATGATCACAAGCCATGGTGTGAACTTAGTGAGGGAAAAATTTTGGGTGTTTATAGCTGCCCCTATTCAAGCATGAGTTAGCTGTGTAGGATGTAAGTGCCTGGCTTAACAGACAAACAGGATAACTTGTGGTTGAATATCAAAGACAGTCCAAAATTTGCACTCACTGGGGAGAAGAAGAAAAGGGATATAAATTGTGAAAGAAAGTATAGTGATTTATCAAATGCGGGCGATGGAGGACAACCATCGAGCAGAGGATGACTGCTGGGTATAAAGCAATGACGGGGACGGCCGACATGCTGGGGAAATAAAGGGGTTATGATGGGGACGACCATCAAGCAAAGTAACAAGGTTAACAACGATGGGGATGGCCATCGGCTCAAAGAATAAATGAAATAAATGATGAGGGATGGTCATCGGTTCAAAGAATGAATGAAACAAATGATGAGGGACGATCATCAAAGGTGAAGGACGATCACCTAGCAGGGGACGGCTGCTTTTTATCACGACATAGGACGAATGTCGGATAGAAAAAGTCGACGATGGGGACAGCCATCGGATAAGCATGATGAAGGACGATCATCAAGAGGTGAAAGACGATCACCTAGCAGGGTACGGCTGCTCTCAGGGTTTATCATGACATAGGACGAATGTCAGATAACAAGATCAACAATGGGGACGGCCATCGGATAAAATGATGAAGGACGATCATCAAAAGGTGAAGGACGATCACTTAGTAGGGGACGGCTGCTCTGTTGGGGATAAGTATGAGGGACGGTCATCCAAGGTGAAAGACGATCACCTGGCAGGGTACGACTGCCGAAAGTATCACGACATAGGACGGATGCCAGATAGAAAAGGGTTCCAATAATGGAGACTCCGCTTGGGAAAAGATGATTGACGGTTATCCGAAGGTGAAGGACGATCACCTGGCAGGGTACGGCTGCTGAAAGTATCATGACATAGGACGAATGTCAGATAGAAAAAGTTGTTTTGCTGGCAATTTTCTGGGGAATGGTAAACACGGACGAGTGCTTACGCTTTTCAGAATAAAAGGTATAAGTGTTTTGACACTGTGTATAGATTAAAGATGCGGACGAGCATCCTTAAGATCATGATACGGACGAGTATCGGAAGAGAAAGTGTACAAGTTATGAGTGTATTCTGGCGACCTGTGGGGATAGGATGACACGGACGGGTGTCGAGGAGAATGTATTAACAAGTATTTGGTTTGCAACAAGTGTTTGGGCAAACATGCTGGGGATTGGTGACACAGACGGGTGTCAAGAAAGTGTATAGGTATCTGTTTGTGGTTTATATCTGCAGGGGATGATATGACACGAACGAGTGTCAAAAGATTATATAAAGAAGTGTTGGTGAGTGCAAAGGGGACGCTTTGGCTTTTTGTTGGGGAAATATGAGATGACACGGACGAGTGTCGAGAAGAACATGTCATGGACAAGTATCTGCTGGTAGAAAGTGTTCTGGTGACTTTACTGGGGAATGATGGCACAGACGAGAGTCAAAAGAAGCATGTATCTGTATTTTAAGAGTGCAAAGGGGACGCTTTGGCTCTTTGCGGGGACTGTGAGTCTTTATATACATTACTGATGGAATGCTGGTGATGTTTGTAGGTGACTGGTTCGAACCTGACTTGTGATCATGCAATATGTTTGATTTTTGCCGTAATTCTCCGTATTAGACGGAATGCTACGCTCTGGGGGAGAAAATGATGCGAATTCCATGATTATGTAAGAGAAACCGGTTCGGGATTCGGATCCCGCTGCTGTGAAGATCTCTGGCTGATCTGCTTGGAAAAATCCCAGCTGGGGAAAGATCATTGGTAGACCTGATAAAACATGGTTATGCTTGGGGACTGGATCCCTGATAGACCTATCCGGTGAGGACATAAACCAGCTGGGGATGAAGAAGCTTCCGTCACTTTGTTGTGTGAGAATTTCATACATTGCTCTTCTTGGGAGAGGCTGGAGCTCTGTGGGGAGATGGTTCCCCTCATACTTAACACTCTGTTGGGGGGAGGAAAGATCACTGAACGATCTTCCTAGAGATTTTCGTGAGGATCCCTCTGAGGATGAGGAGACTTGACAACTCAGCTGGGGAAAAAAGCATTTCAGATGCTGCTTGAGAAGATGTGCTGGGGAAGTGATGCTTGCAACTTCGCTGGGGAAAAAACACTCCAGATACTGTTAGGGGAGGAAGTATGCTTGGCATGCCCCATGTATTGAATACCTGTAACCCTGTTAAAACAAAGAAACACACAAGTGTCTCGAGGCATCCCTTACAGGATTCCATCATAGGAGTTAGATATTCCTGGAAGTAAATACATTTCCTGCAAGCATGTAATTAGAAAGGCACATTTGTTCTATGCAAATATTATGGATATTGGACATTTTTGCAAACGAAACAAAAATGTACAAGACGGAGTGTGACTGAAGACTCTGATTTTATTAATCTAGGTGCCCTGAATTGGCAAATACAGTCAAAGAAACAAATCCCCTGAAATGAGGAGATTGTTACAAAATTGAGAAAAATAAAGGTGCTGGCAATGTTGATGACGCTTCAGTGAGCTTCCCTTTGCTATGACCCGTATGACCTTGACACTCTTCTAATCTTGCTTTCTGAAGACAGTTGATCCTGACCGATGCTTTAACCTTTTGAAGTTTGCCATGTTGTAAATGATACAGAAGAATTCAGAATGCAGTTGTTCGCTTATTCCCTTATTTTGCGTGGATCGCCCTTTCGGGTTTTCAATCCACCGGGATACCCATTTTTGCCTGAGCTGTCCAATGTGGCTTTTCAACTCAGCGGGTGTACATTTTTTTTCAATTTTTCCCTAATTTTTTCCCGAGTCTTTTATTCTATTTTTGACTCGCCGGAATGCCCTATTCTTTCCTAGACTTTCATTCTGTTTTTATGTCCAGCGGGTCATTTTATGCGAAGTATTTTTTAACTGCATCTGAATTCACAGGGGATAAGAAATCTTCACCATCCATAGTAGTGAGCATCAGTGCTCCACCAGAGAAAACCTTCTTTACTATGAACTGACCGTCGTAGTTCGGAGTCCACTTGCCCCTGTGGTCTGTATGAGGAGTAAGAAGTCTTTTCAGCACAAGATCTCCTACTTGGTATTCCCGAAGCCTGACTTTCTGATCGAAGGCTTTCTTCATTCTTTTCTGATATAACTGCCTATGACAGATTGCCGCTAATCTCTTTTCTTCGATCAGATTCAGTTGATTGTACCGAGAACGGACCCACTCTGCTTCGTTCAGCTTGACATCCATCAGTACCTGTAAGGAGGGTAATTCAACTTCAACAGGTAGGACTGCCTCCATACCATACACAAGCTGATACAGTGTTGCCCCAGTGGATGTTCGGATTAAGGTACGGTACCCATGCAAGGCAAATGGTAACATTTCGTGCCAGTCTTTGTAAGTAACCACCATCTTCTGCACAATCTTCTTGATATTCTTGTTAGCTGCCTCAACAACGCCATTCGTCTTTGGCTTGTAAGGAGAAGAGTTGTGGTGTTGGATCTTGAAGTCCCGGCACAGTTCTGCCATCATTTTATGGTTCAAATTAGAACCATTGTCAGTAATGATTCGCTCGGGTACTCCGTATCAACAGATGATGTCTCTTTTCAGGAATCTGGCTACCACTTGTCTGGTGACGTTTGCATATGAAGTTGCTTCAACCCATTTGGTGAAGTAATCAATGGCTACCAGGATGAATTTGTGGCCATTTGAAGCAGTTGGCTCAATCTTTCCAATCATGTCAATGCCCCACATGGCAAAGGGCCAAGGCGAAGACATTACGTTCAAAGGATTTGGAGGTACATACACTTTGTCTGCGTAGATCTGGCATTTATGGCACTTTCTGGCATAAGCACAACAGTCTGGTTCCATTGTGATCTAGTAGTAACCTGATTGTAATAATTTCTTAGTCATTGCATGTCCTCCAGCATGGGTACCGAAAGATCCTTCATGCACCTCGTGCATCAGCAAGTCTGCTTCATTCTTATCAACACATCTGAGAAGCACCATGTCAAAGTTTCTCTTGTACAAGGAACCATCAGCATTCAGGAAGAAACTACCAGCCAGTCTTCTCAATGTCTTCTTATAATTGGATGATGCCCCAGGTGGGTATGTCTGATCCTCTAAGAAGCATTTGATGTCATGGAACCAAGGCTTGTCATCTTCAGCAATGTCCATAGAGAATACGTATGCTGGTCGGTCAAGTCTGGATACTGAAATCCGAGGCACAAAGTTGGCAGTCTGAACCTTGATCATGGAGGAAATGGTAGCCAAAGCATCTACGAACTGATTTTCGTCTCGAGGAATGTACTCAAGTTTGACTGTTGTGAAGAAAGTCAGTAATCTCCTCGTATAGTCACGGTATGGAATCATATGCTCTTGGTGAGTGTACCATTTGTCGTTGGTCTGATTGATTACCAAAGCTGAATCTCCGAATACAGTTAAAGTTTTGATCCTGAGGTCAATGGCTTCCTCAAGACCCATGATACAAGCTTCGTATTTAGCTTCGTTGTTAGTGCATGCAAAAGTGAGTTTTGTCGAGAAAGGCATGTGAACTCCTTTAGGTGTAATGAGCACTGCACCAACTCCACGACCATTCATATTGACAGCCCCATCAAACATCATTGTCCATTCTTCTTCTGGGTCAGGCCCTTCAGTGTGAACAGGCTCTTCATGATCTTTTTCTTTCAGGAACATGATGTCTTCATCAGGGAAGTCAAATCTCATTTGCTGGTAATCATCAATGGGTTGCTCAACTAGATAGTCAGACAGTACACTTCCTTTGATGGCCTTTTGAGATGTGTACTGAATGTCATACTCTGTCAGAATCATTTGCCATCTTGCAACCCTTCCGGTAAGTGCTGGCTTCTCAAATATGTACTTGACGGGGTCCATCTTTGAGATCAACAAGGTAGTGTGGGTCAACATATACTGTTAAAGTTATACCTCTTCCTTTCATAAGTTATACCTCTTCATGATTTTATTTCATAAGTTTTTATACCTTTTCAAAAAAAATTCTTTTCAAATTTTCATACCTTTTTGAATGGGTGTTTCAACTATTATAAATTCTAAAAATTTCAAATTCATAAACACCTCCTAGACAAATTAAAATATTTTCATACAATCAAATTCACTTTATTCAAATTATCTTCATCTTTCAAAAGTGTTCATAAGTTCATATATTTCATATTTTGTCTTGAACACTTGTGTTGAATATTTATAGTGAATTCTTGATTATAGGAGAAGATCAATCTTTATTGATATCATTTCATTGTACTCTCACTCAAAAAAAATACTATAGAAAGTGTCTTTCTATTTTGTGACTTGTGTTCCAAGGATTGTTTGGACATAAGGGTAAGTGTGGCAAGAGGATTGTTCTTGCACACTTGTTTGTATAGTTTGCTAGAAATTAGGCCTCACCATTGAAGGTGTGATAGGTTGTACTGTTCTAAAGAAAACTAGTGGAAATCTCTTTCTTGTTGAAAGGGGACTGGATGTACCTTCGAATTGTGAAGGGAACCAGGATAAACCTCCGTGTGTTCTTTACTTTTCTGCTTTACAATTTTCGTTCTTTAACCGTAAAAGCAAAATCCATCCATCTAAGAAAAAGAATCGAGAAAATTTTGATAACACCTAATTCACCCCCCTCTTAGGTGCATCCTGATTCTACAATTGGCATCAGATCAGGTTTAGGTAACCTGTTCCTATAAGATCCTTATGGCTTCCGCAAACTCGAATCTCGTTTTCAAAGATGGTGGAAGTAGCAACAAGCCTCCGCTCTTCTCCGGCGAATACTTCGATTTCTGGAAAATCAGAATGTGGGCACATCTTGAAGCCCAATGAGAAGGCATATGGGAAGCAATCGAAGAAGTTCCACATAATCCTGTCAATGTGATCAACGGTGTTGGAACGACGAAGTTGAAGAATATGTATGATGAAGATGATAAAAGAAAGATCCTAAATGAGAAGAAAGAAATCAACATACTTCAAAGTGCTTTTAGTATGGAAGAATTTTTTCGTGTATCACAATGCAAATCGGTGAAGGAGATTTGGGATACTTTGGTAGAAACACATGAAGGAACAACAGAAGTTAAAAGATCAAGGCTTGACACGTTAAGTCAAGAATACGAAATGTTCCGCATGCAGCCCGGAGAATCTATTGTGGCTTTACAAAAAAGATTTGTTCATCTAACCAACCATTTGATTGCACTCGGAAAGACCTTCACCAACGACGATCTCAACTTGAAAGTTCTAAGGTCTTTGACAAGGGAATGGCAACCGAAGGTGACCGCGATTTCGGAGAAGAAGAATCTCTCAACAATGACATCCGCATCTCTATTCGGCAAACTTCAAGAGCACGAATTGGAACTTGGAAGGCTCGAGAAGCATGAAAGTCAAGAGAAAAAGTCCAAAGGAATTGCTTTGAAGATTGACACGAAGGATGACAAAGATGACGAGATCTCCGAAGATGAGAACTTCATGCTTCTTGTTAAGAAGCTTGGTAAGTTTTTTAACAAAAATAATAATTCTTCTTTTCCTAAAAAGAATAAACATTTCAGGAAGAAGGATGCATCCACATCGAATCAAGAAGTTACATGTTATGAATGTGGAAAGCAAGGTCACATAAAACCGGATTGTCCAAGACTTGCGAAGAAAGGAGGATTCAAAGGCAAGAAGGACTTCAAGAATAAAAAAGCTTATGTCGCGTGGGATGACAATGAAGTTAGTTCCTCATCGGAATCGGAAAGCAACGAATGTGCAAATATGGCGTTAATGGCGTCACATCACTCCGATGAAGAAAATGATGAGGTTAGTAGTAACTTTTCCATTTATGAAAATGATGCACAAGAAGTCATAGATGAATTTCTAAAGGAATGTAAGACTTTGTACAAAAATATTTCATCCAAAAAGAAGAAAATATTATCTTTAGAAGAACAAAATGCATATTTTGAAAAATACATTGAAAATGAAAAACAAAAGATAATGGATGAAAACAAAGCTTACATGTAAGAATTGTGAGTCATTGTCCTTTCAAATTGTTCAACTCAAAAGAGTTTTAGAAAGATATGAAAAAGGTCAAATTGGCTCTTTCGTAAAAGCTAGTGAACAAATTGTTAAGGAAAAGACTAACAATGCTAAAACTATGCATCAAAGTCGTAAAAAGAAAAGGATTATTAAGAAACAAAAATATGTTCCTAGATTTAAAAGTCAATTTCAACCTATTTGCTTTTATTGTGGAATAAAAATCCATACACCTAATGATTGCTATGTGCGCAACATTGGTGTTGCTAAAGGGCATTATGTGTGGGTTGAAAAGGGTACCAACTATCAAGGACCCAAAGCAATTTGGGTACTTAACAAAACTTGACTTTGTTTTGTAAGTATGCTTGAAAACAACTTCTACGCAATGGTATCTCGATAGCGGTTGGTCAAAGCATATGACGGGCGACATCAACAAATTTTCAAGTCTAACACTTAAGGCCAAAGGATATGTTACTTACGGTGATGATAACAAAGGAAGAATTCTTGGAGTTGGAACCATTGGTGCATCTCCTCATACAATCATCAAAGACGTTCTTTATGTGGAAGGCCTTAAACACAACCTTCTTAGCATAAGTCAATTGTGTGACAAAGGGTTCCGAATCAACTTCACAAAGGAGGAATGTTTGATAGAACACGAAGTCACTCATGAACTCTTGCTAAAAGGTAAACGATTTAATAACATTTTTATGATTTCTTTTGATGACTCTCTCTTGAAGGTGAAGTGCTTAATGGAAAACAACAACGATGCATGGCTTTGGCATAAGAGGATTGCTCACATTCACATGGAGCATTTGAATAAATTATTAAAGCATGATCTAGTTGTTGGTCTTCCAAAGATGAAGTTTATCAAGGATAAGCTTTGTGACGCATGTCAAAAAGGGAAGCAAACCAAAACATCCTTCAAGACCAAGAAAGTGATATCTACTACAAGACCACTACAATTGTTACATATGGATCTTTTCGGTCCATCAAGAACAAAAAGCTTCGGAGGTAACGTTTTTGCACTAGTTATTGTTGATGATTTCTCTAGATATACTTGGACTTTGTTTTTAGTGCAGAAAAGTGATGCCTTTAAAGCTTTCAAGAAGTATGCCAAGCAAATTCAAAATGAGAAGTCACTCTCAATTGTTTCCATAAGAAGCGACCATGGTGGCGAGTTTCAAAATTCATCATTTGAAGATTTTTGTGAAGAGCATGGAATCTCTCACAAGTTTTCCACACCTAGGACTCCTCAACAAAACGGTGTTGTAGAAAGGAAGAATAGGGCACTAGTGGAACTTGCAAGGACAATGCTTAGTGACTCGAATCTTCCTAAATATTTTTGGGCGGATGCGGTTAGCACGGCTTGTTTTGTAAGTAACCGTGTCAATATTCGACCTATTCTCAAGAAGACCCCTTATGAGTTGTTCAAGGGAAGGAAACCCCAACATATCTTTCTTCCACATATTCGGATGAAAATGCTTCGTTCTCAACAACGGTAAGGACAACCTTGGTAAGTTTGATGAGAAATCCGATGAAGGTATTTTTCTTGGATATTCTCTATCAAGTAAAGCTTTTAGAATTTTCAATAAACGTACTCTTACCATTGAAGAATCCATACATGTTTCGTTTGATGAGACTAACCCCTCGAAAGAGGATAATATTATTGTGGATGATGATGATGATGATGATGTAGTAGATCTATAACAACAACAAAGGGAGACATCAAAAGAACAAGCAATATCACAAGAAGAGAAGTCACCAACCATTGAAGAACATCAAGATCTTCCAAAAGAATGGAGAACTCATAGAGATCACCCGATAGATAAAGTGATTGGTGATATTAGCCAAGGCGTTGCAACTCGACTCAATCTCAAGGATGCTTGCCTCAACATGGCATTCGTGTCTCAAATTGAACCAACAAAAATCGATGAAGCCTTAGGCGACGATCAATGGATAATAGCTATGCAAGAAGAACTCAACCAATTCGAAAGGAACCAAGTTTGGACTCTTGTACCAAGACCGAACAACAAACATATCATAGGCACAAGATGGGTGTTCAAGAAAAAACTTGACGAGAATGGGATCATAGTTCGTAACAAAGCAATATTGGTCGCACAAGGCTACAACCAAGAAGAAGGAATCGACTTTGATGAAACATTCGCTCCGGTAGCAAGGTTAGAAGCAATTAGATTATTACTTGCTTACTCTTGTTCTATGAATTTTCAGTTGTACCAGATGGATGTCAAAAGCGCTTTCCTAAACGGTTACATCAATGAAGAAGTCTACGTCAAACAACCTCCCGATTTTGAAGACTTCAAGAACCCGTCTCATGTCTACAAGTTGAAGAAGGCTCTTTATGGCTTAAAGCAAGCACCAAGGGCTTGGTATGATCGCCTTAGCAACTTCCTATGTGAGAAATGTTTTACTAAATGAAAGGTTGACAAGACTTTGTTCATCAAGAATCTTAAGGGTAACACCTTACTTGTTCAAGTCTATGTCGACGACATCATCTTCGGTTCAACAAACAAAGATCTTTGCGAAGAATTCTCTCTTATGATGCAAGGCGAATTCGAGATGTCCATGATGGGAAAAATGAACTACTTCCTTGGATTACAAATCAAGCAAACAAAGGATGGCATCTTCATCAACCAATCTAAGTATTGCAAGGAGTTATTGAAAATATTTGATATGGACAATTGCAAAGAGATGTCTACTCCAATGGGATCCGGAACGTATGTTGATCAAGATCTTTCCGGCACTTCAATAGATATTACAAAGTATCGAGGTATGATCGGTTCACTCTTATATTTGACGGCGAGCCGTCCTGACATTATGTTTAGTGTTTGTTTGTGTGCCTGCTTTCAAGCTAATCTGAAGGAATCACATCTCACTGCCTTGAAGAGGATCATGAAGTATCTCAAAGGAACAACGCACGTCGGACTATGGTATCCTAAAGGTAGTACTTGTTCTTTAATTGGTTATTCTGACGCTGATTATACAGGATGTAAGACCGATAGAAAGAGTACAAGTGGTACTTGTCACATTCTCGGGAATGCTCTAGTGTCGTGGGTATGCAAGAAGCAAGCATGCGTTGCACTTAGTCTGTAACACGGTGGGAGAACTGACTTTAGTTATGTTGCGGATAGCAAGAGTCTCCACCGACTTTTATTTTATCCAAAGGAAAGGCATAAAAGAACAGGAAAGACCTTTTAAAAGATTTTTGGGTCCGGGGGGTAGGTTATGTAAAGGGAAGGTGTTAGCACCCTTTACATCCATGGTTATCCATGGGCTCTTAGTTACTTAGCTCACTTTGAATTGTTTTTGAAAAGGTGAAGTGTGTGTGAATAGAAATTTTCATAAGAGTTTGATAATGATCCATGTGCGGATGCGTAAAAAACTTGTGTTTGAAAATTGTTTGAAATTGTGAAGTGTTTGAGAAATTTTTGAATAGTGAGCAAGTAACTATGAGGAACCTACCCTAAAGTTTTAAGTCTTTCTGTTCTTGAATCCTTTAAATGATAAGACTATCCCTATTATTAAGGAATAGGTAGTCATTACCTTGGATGTAAGGGACATGTGAAGGGACATCTGTTTATGTAGGCAATTGTAGGGTGTATTAAGCATTTTGGAGGGACTATCATCTTTATTCGAAAGGGACAAGATCATATTGAAAGGCAACCATTAAGGGACTTGATGACTTTTCTTTTAAGGGACTTTGCTTTATACACCCCACTTGACCTTATGATTAGGCAACATTGAGAGGTAACCCTAGAAAGTGAGATGGCGATTAAAAATCGACTTACGTGTGTGAGTGTTTAATTTTGTATTTATCTTATAATTAAAATGACCTAAATTCAATTTTAAATATAATACATGTTTACACTCCCTATTTTACTAACCATAGCATGAAAATTAAATAATTTAAATATTTACAAAAATTACATCCAGGAACATATACATAATAATAATAAGCAATTAATAATAAATAGCAAAAATAAATAAATAAGCAAAATATAAATAATAAATAAATAAGCAATAATAATTATAATAGGGGTTAGTAATAATAATAATTAAAATAAATAAGGTTAGTGAAATAATAATAATAAGCATAATTTAAAATAAATGGATTAGTAATAAGCATGATTAGTAATAATAATAAACAAAATAAAATTTTAATGGCTTAATAGAAAAATAAAAACAATTATATTAATTAATCATAAAATTTAAAATTATAAACAAATTAAATAAATTATGGACATATTATGAGAAATTATTAATTTTTGCAATTTTTAGAAATTAATTATAAACAATGATAGAATATTTATATATTAAAATGGAATTAATTATAATTTAATTATATTAAATAAAATATATACATAATAATTATATTTACAAAGATTAGAAAATAAAATTAGGTTTTTAATAATTGTTTAGAAAAGATAAACTAGGGTTTATAAAATTAGGGTTTTAATTTACAATAATAATTTATTTAAATAAATAACACATATATATATTTTATGATACATAATAATAAAAATTAATTTTTGAATTTAGAAAATATAATATATACATTTTATAATCTAGAAATTATTTTAATATAATATAGAAAATAATAGGAAAAGATAATTTATTATTTGAATTTATTTTATATGGAATATTAATTAAATTGAAAGAAATAAAGAAAAAGAATAAGAAAACAAAAACCTGATGGGGCTGGGGTTTGAACCCAGTCCCTTATGCTTGCCAACAACAGCATACACCACTAGGCCATCAGCGCGCGTGTGACATTGTAGGGAGAGGAATTGGTTTTGTGCTTTGAACCTGGAAAATCATAAAAATAATAAAACAAAGTAAAAGGCCTGGGGGTAGAATCGAACCCAGGACCTCTTAAACGCGCAAACATACACATGACCAATCCTGCTGGGTGAGCGAGCCTGTTATTATGTTGGCCATAATACATAATATATTATGTTTCATGTTTAACCTGAAAAAAATAAGAAAAAAAACGCACCAAGCCAGGACTCGAACCAGTGCCGTCACGCAATACACAAACCAGCCTTACCAATGAGACAAGCTGCACGCTTGTGATACTAAACCAACAATAAAACATAAAATATTTTAAATAAAATTTGAATTTTTCAGGACGCGCCAACCAGCTTCATCTTCTTCAGTGTACCTGCGAAATTTGTTACAAATTTTCCTACCATCTTTCCTGCGAAAACACAATTGCAACAAAACCTACGAAAGCCAATGATCAACAAAACTGTAAAATTTCACAAAATTGAATCTATCAATGTGATCCAAACATTCATGCGGTTCATTCTATGATTTTAGAATCCATTTATATTCCCTAGATCAGAAAACCCTAAACCTTGGTTCAAACCCTAATAATGGTGTTTCATGGGTTTCTCATGCTTTCTTTGATTTCTTTGCCCAAAAACAATCTATACAACATCACAAACAGAATTATACAAACAAAACTCATTAGAATGCACTGAATTAGTATAATCGGAAAAAAAATATTCAAGAACAAGCAAGGATCGGTTTATGCGTTATGGCATGGTTTTGATGCATATGAGTATTGGTTTTCACTCAATGGTAGTCGAGGATCATGGCTATGTGCTTCAAATACCTTCAAATGTCCTGGAAGTTCAAAACCGAATGTGAGTTGTGGAGAGATTTTTTGGCTTATGGAACTTACTCTTGAGGCTGTGTAAAATCGTCCCTTGTGATTGCAATGAGTTAAGTACTTATAGGAGGATGTATTAGGTCAGAAAAATCAAGTCATTGTGTGGAGAATTTGATATGAAAAGATTCAAAATGATCATGCCTTAAAAATCAAATATTCATGCATAAACCCTTGTTATTTTGGGAGTATTTTCATAACTTTTGTATCGATCAAGCTTAAATGTAATTTAAAACTTTCTAGAAGCAAAATTAAAATTAATTTTCATGATTTTATATTTTATTTGAATTTAAAATGACTTTTTAATATAAAAATCATAATAAATAAAAACAAAATAAATAAAATTATGAATAAATTAAATTAATTTCGTGCAAGATGTTATGAAGTGGATTGGGTCATTATTTGGCAAGCCCATTTGGAAAAAATTGGTTTTAGACCTCCTTTTTCTTCATGAACCAACCCAAAATTTCCCAACTTTGCAAGGGCACATATCCTTCAATTTTAATGCTATGAGGGTGTTCTTGGACATTTTGGAAAGCTTGAAGAGTCCTCTAAACAACCCCACTGGTTTCATGTCCATATCATTTACCAATCTCAAGTTATGCCTTTTTGAAGTTGTTGACTTTTTGTTGACTTTCAAAAGGACCTATAATGTCTTAGCTCATACCTTCCAAATGAAGCATTTTTGGGCTTGGCTTGTGAGACACAAAGTTGTAGAGAATTCAATTTCCTTAAAAATGAGCTTTGGATGGAGACTTGGTGATGAAGTATGTGAAAGTTATGGCTGGTCAAAGTTCAGTTGACTTTTACTGAGGAAACCCTAATTTAGAAACTCCTGATTCTTGATGATCTGGAATCTCCTTGATGAATCATGATCAACCCTTGATCAAATGATGAATTTTACTTCATATACTTGATGTTGGCAAAAAATCATGAAGTTTGACTTTGGTTTGACCTCAGTTTGACTTTTTAACTGCTTTGACTGATTTTGACTTATCTGATCATCTGACTGAGCAAACTTTTGAGAAAAGTCTTGAAACTTGTCATGGGGATTCTTACACATATATAGGATATTATGAAGCTCACTTGAAGTCTTGGAAGTTCATTTAGCCTGATTAAAGTCAAAACCCTAGTTTTGGATGCACTGCTTAGGAGGTGCATTGTCTGAGGGAATTGTCAACTCTTCTGACCAATTGTGAACTTTGTGAACCTTGTGAACCATCATAAGTTGTCTTGTGAATCTCATGGGAGGTATTGTGGACCTTGTGAACCTTGTGAACCTCATAAAGTGACTTGTAGACTTCATGAACCTCATGAAAGGTCTTGTAAGCATTGTGAATCTTGTGAACCTTGTGAACCTTCATGAAGTAACTTGTAGACTTCATGAACCTCATGAAAGGTCTTGAAAACATTGTGAAACTTGTAAACCTTGTGAACCTTCATGAAGTGACTTGTAGACTTCATGAACCTCATGAAAGGTCTTGGAAACATTGTGAAACTTGTGAACCTTGTGAACCTTCTTAGCACACAAAGTCTTGTATTGTGAGGGCAAATTTTGGGGTGCAACAGCTGCCCCTGTTCAATTTTCTGAAACCTGAGGGGTTAGATTGGTATATTTTCCAGTCGTGACCTGGAAGGTTGAAGGGGATTGAACACAAAAGCCCAAAAATTTGCACTCACCAGTGCATAGAGTGATATTGATGGTTGGTTGTATATGCTTGGGTGGGCTTAAAGATGCCACTTGGAGAAAAGTTCTTCAGATACATTTCTTGGAGGATAAAGCAGTCCAAAGTATGAAGGTATAATGATAGCTTTCAGGAGGATAAAGCAGTCCTGAAGTAATGATGATAGCTGTCAGGAGGATGGAGCAGTCCTGAGGTATTGATGTGTTTTCAGGAGGATAAAGCATTCCTGATGAGATAATAAACTTTCAGGAGGATGAAGCAGTCCTGATGTAGTGATATGTTTTCAAGAGGATAAAGCAATCTTGAGAGGTTGATAATATGCTTTCAGGAGAATGAAGTAATCCTGAGGTAATAATAAGCTGTCAGGAGGATGAAGCAATCCTGAGGTAATAATAAGCTGTCAGGAGGATGAAGCAGTCCTGAGGTAATAATCTTTCAGGAGGATGAAGCAATCCTGAAGTAATAATAAGCTTTCAGGAGGATAAAGCAATCCTGAGATGTTGATAATAGCTATCAGGAGGATGAAGCAATCCTGATGAGATAATAAGCTTTCAAGAGGATGAAGCAGTCTTGAGAGATTGATAATATGCTTTCAGGAGGATGAAGCAATCCTGAAGTAATGATGATAGCTGTCAGGAAGATAAAGCAATCCTGAGGTATAAGAAGCTTTCATGAGGGTAAAGCAGTCCTGAGGGATTGATAGCTTTCAAGAGGATAAAGCAGTCCTGATAGCCACAAGTTGTTGATGAAGTCTGTCTGTTGGAGAATTAACCTGAAAACAAGGTAGCATCCTGTATGATAATATTAGTTTATGCATTATGTATGCATGTATAATATGATGCACTTAAGTTAATGTATTATGTATCTATGTATATGTATGCTATGGTATGATGTAAATGATGTATGTATGATATGTATGCTGCTGGAAACGTCTGGATATCTTCGTATAATAACTGCTGGCCAGGGAAAATAAATCCCGATTTGTTGTTGAAGCATATGAGGAACTTAGTCCCGTCTTGTTTGATAATATAGTATATATAACCTCCCGTTTGCTGGGGATAGTAAGGTAGATATAGCCTCCCGTATGCTGGGGATAGCAAGGTATACATAACCTTCGTCTTCGTTTGATAGTAGAATAGATATAACCTCCCGTCTCCGTTCGTCATACCCTTATTGGAAAGTAAATTCCCGAATATCTGTATGAGGATAAAAGAGATGGATATAAATTCCAGGGGAGATGTGACTTTATGAAGATGAACTTTTCCTACTGAGGGTTTTGTAACCGGCGAGGCTTCGTTGAATTCCTTCCCTCGTTCGTCCTTAGTAAATACTATTACTGCATTTTCATACATTTCTGGTAAACATCAATCATATTAAAAGCATACATGCATTTTTGGTAAACATCAATCATATTCAAAAGCATACATACATTCAAACACAACCAATGGACGTTTCGCTTATGTAAATAGGGTAAAAGTAAATCTGGATTCAAAAGATGGAATTTATTTATATCAAAAAGTGACCCATACATGGGCAAGTTTGTACAAGGAGACATAAACCCTAGTAAGAGGATTTTGTCGTAAAGTTTTTTTACAAAACAAGGAAAATCAGCTATGTGGGAAATAATCCTATTGAGTTTCAATTCTACTATTGCCATTATCTTCAAGTATCTCATCTTCTGTTGTTGAGACGGAAATGATTGGATTGAGCTTTATCTGTTTGAACTTGAGTAAGTAACACAACTGGTTGCAGTTTCATGGGTGATCCAAACGAGACATAGTCATACGCTTTAATCCCTAACTTTTGCCTGGATTGCCCTTTCAGGTTTTCAATCCACCGGGATACCCTTTTTTGCCCAAGCTGCCTTTTCAGGTTTTCAACTTGCCGGGTGTACATCTTTTTTTATATATATCCCTAATTTTTGCCCAAACCCTTTTGGTTTGCCGGGATGCCCTTATTTTTGCCTAGGCCTGTCAACCTAGCGGGTCTCTTTTTATGCATAGTATTTTTTAACTATGTCTGCGTTTACAGGCTGTGGAAAGTCTTCACCATCCATAGTAGTAAGTATCATGGCACCTCCTGAGAACACTGTCTTGACTACAAATGGTCCTTCATATGTTGGAGTCCATTTGCCCCTAGGATCACCCTGTGGTAATATGATACGCTTGATTACCAAGTCACCAGCCTGATATACCTTTGGCTTAACCTTCTTGTTAAAAGCTTTGATCATTCGTTTCTGGTACATCTGGCCATGACAAACTGCTGCTAGCCTCTTCTCATCAATCAAATTTATCTGGTCAAGTCGAGTCTAAATCCACTCATCCTCATCCAAGCCTGCATCCTTCATAATTCTTAAGGAGGGAATATGAACTTCAATGGGCAGAACTGCTTCCATACCATAGACTAAAGAGAATGGGGTTGCCCCTGTTGAAGTACGTATTGTGGTACGATAACCATGAAGAGCAAACGGTAACATCTCATGCCAATCGTTGTAAGTAACAGTCATCTTCTGTACAATCTTCTTAATGTTCTTATTAGCAGCTTCAACTGCCCCATTCATCTTTGGACGATACGGAGAAGAGTTGTGATGCTTAATCTTGAACTGCGTGCAGAGATCAGTAATCATAGTATTGTTCAGATTAGAGCCATTGTCAGTAATAATCCTTTCAGGGATTCCATACCTACATATGAGATTGTTCTTAATGAATCGGGCCACCACATTCTTAGTAACAGATGCAAATGAAGCTGCCTCCACCCACTTCGTGAAGTAATCAATAGCAACCAGGATGAAACGATGCCCATTAGAAGCAGTAGGCTTGATCTCACCAATCATATCAATGCCCCACATGGCAAAAGGCCAAGGAGCAGTCAACACATTCAATGGTGATGGAGGTACATGGACTTTATCAGCATAGATTTGACATTTGTGACATGTTTTGGAGTGTTGATAGCAATCAGCTTCCATGGTAGACCAATAGTAACCTGCTCTCAATATTTTCTTTGCCATAGTATGACCACTAGAATGCGTACCAAAGATCCCATCATGCATATCTTCCATAATCTCAACTGCTTCCTTCTTATCCACACAACGAAGCAAAGTTGAATCATGATTGCGCTTGTACAAAATGCCATTACTCAAGAAAAACTTAGCAGAAAACCTTCTCAGAAACTTCCTATCTTTGACAGATGCCCCTTCAGGGAACTCTTGAGCTTCAAGATATCTTTTCACTTCATAGAACCAAGGCTTCTCCTCTGCCCCTTCTGTGTCAATCTCATTGCAGTATGCAGGCTTTTCAAATCTATCAATAGTAATCTTAGGAGCTTAATCATCCCAGCTGATCTCAAACATGGATGCCATGGTGGCTAAAGCATCTGCCAACTGATTCTCTCTTCGTGGAATATGTCCAAAGGTAATCTCTTTGAAATGTGGGATCAAAGACAAAACATGCTCTCTGTAAGGAATGAGATTATCATGTTTGGTATCCCAATCTCCTTTAATCTGACTTACTACCAGGGCTGAATCTCCATACACGTCTAGGAACTGAATCTTCATATCAATAGCAGCTTTAATACCCAGGATACATGCCTCATACTCAGCCATGTTATTGGTACAATAGAAACACAATCTTGCAGTAATCGGGGTATGGCAACCTTCAGGGGAGCTAATCACAACACCAACACCATTACCAAGTGCATTAGAGGCGCCATCAAAAACCATAGTCCATCGGGATCCTTGTTCAGGTCCGTCATATTGTCCAGGTTCTTTGGTAATAATCATAATGTCTTCATCAGGGAACTCAAAGCTCATTGACTGATAATCATCCACTGCTTGATGAGCCAAATGATCAGCAACAACACTTCCCTTGATGGCCTTCTGAGTAGTATACTGTATGTCATATTCTGTCAAAATCATTTTCCATCTGGCAATTCTTCCGGAGAGAGCAGGTTTCTCAAATATGTACTTGATTGGATCCATCTTTGAAATCAATAAGGTAGTATGGGTCAACATATACTGTCTTAGTCGGCGAGCAGCCCATGCCAAAGCGCAGCAAGTTTTCTCGAGCAGTGAGTATCTTGTTTCACAGTCGGTAAACTTTTTGCTAAGGTAGTATATTGCCTGCTCTTTTCGACCAGACTCGTCATGTTGCCCCAACACACACCCCATTGAGTTGTCTAACACTGTTAAGTACATAATCAAGGGTCTTCCATCCACTGGTGGCATCAAAATTGGTGGTTCTAGCAGGTATCTCTTGATTTCATCAAAGGCAGTCTGGCATTCATCATTCCATTCCATCACCTGATCTTTCTTCAACAACTTGAAGATTGGCTCACAGATGGCAGTTAATTGGGAAATAAATCTTGCAATGTAATTCAATCTTCCCAAGAAACCTCTAACCTCCTTCTCAGTACGGGGAGTTGGCATCTCTCGTATAGCTTTCACTTTTGCAGGATCCACTTCAATACCTTTTCCACTGACAATGAACCCAGGAGCTTACCAGATCTAACTCCAAAAGTACACTTGTTTGGGTTCAATCTCAACTTGTATTTCTTCAACCTCTCAAACAACTTGTGCAGATGATCAAGATGTTGTTCTTCATTCTGGGATCTGGCTATCATATCATCCACATATACCTCTATCTCATGATGAATCATATCATGAAATAAAGCCACCATAGCACGCTGATATGTTGCCCCTGCATTCTTCAAACCAAATGGCATCACCTTATAGCAAAAGGTGCCCCACTGCATAACAAATGTTGTCTTCTCCATATCTTCAGGTGCCATATTGATCTGATTGTAACCAGAGAAACCATCCATAAAAGAGAATACCTTATGCTGAGCAGTGTTGTCTACCAGAACATCAATATGAGGAAGTGGAAAGTCATCTTTGGGGCTAGCCTTGTTCAAATCTCTGTAGTCCACACACATACGTACCTTACCATCTTTCTTAGGTACCGGCACCACATTTGCAACCCACTGAGGATAAGAAGTCACTGCTAAGAACCCTGCATTGAACTGTTTCATTACCTCTGCTTTGATCTTCTCTGACATTTCAGGACGCATACGACGAACCTTCTGCTTCTTTGGACGACAATCTTCTTTTACTGGTAAACGGTGAACCACAATGTTTGTATCCAACCCTGGCATATCTTCATAAGACCAGGCAAAGATTTCCACATAGTCACGTAACATCTGAATCAATCTGCTCTTGACACTATCCTCTAATTCAGCCCCTATCTTGACTTCTTTCCTGTTTTCTTCAGTTCCCAAATTCACAACTTCGACTGGCTCTTCATGTGGCTGTATGGCTTTCTCTTCTTGTTGTAACAACCTAGAAAGCTCTACAGGTACTTCACAATCGTCCTCATTTCCGTCTTCAGTTTGATAGATCGGATTCTCGAAATTATAATTGGCAATAGTAGAACTGTTATCAACAGGATCCAGAGTGGATGAGGATCTGCATTTTAGTGATGTGGGTGTGTGTAAGAACACATAGCTGATAAAACAAAAATAAAAGAAAAGAAAGACAAGGAACACAATATTTACGAAAAACGAAACGTCCACTGATTTTTATTGAATGAAGTATGCAAATGAAATGACATCCCGTAACAAGCACACCATTGTGCCCCGGGTAAGGCACAAGGCTTCAGAGTTCAATTGTTTAAGACATTACAAACTTAAAAGCAACAACACAGTAATAGTATTTACTCCTGACTAAAGGAGATAGGAATAACATCTTCAGCTTTCCAATTATTGAGTCCAGCACCCACAGTAGGAAAGATCCAAGCATCCAAATTGTAGTCTTCATCATAGTCTCCCACAGCATTGATCTGATCTTTCATAACCCCTTGATTGGTGATACGAACAGTACGAGCACGACGAACAGCCTTCTGGGACTCTGCAGTGAAACCCAAACCAAACTTGTCAGACTTGTATGGAATATCAGGAAGCTGACCCCAAATAGTACAACCACCTTCATCCACCACAGCTCTAGCATCATTGAGGGAGGCCATTGCCATTGTTGGAGGTACTCTGGTAACCACAGGAACTTTCTTCGCAACAGGAGGAGCTACATAATCATTAACAACCCAAGGAACCACTTCGAATGTTTGACACGGAGTTTCAATGTATTCACCTTCCATTTCCAGATACTTGAAGGTATTTACCTGGATGACAAAGTATTCTTCTTCTCCATAGACAGTAACAACCTTTCCTTCCACCGGATATCTCATCTTCTGATGTAGTGTAGAGGTTACAGCACCTGCCCCATGGATCCAGGGACGACCAAGTAGACAAGAGTATGAAGGACGAATATCCATCACAAAAAATGTAGCAGTAAAAACCTGTGACCCAACTTTGATTGGTAGATCAATTTCCCCATGCACTACTCTTCTAGAACCATCAAAAGCTTTCACCACAATATTACTGGGCTTCAGCACAGCATCTTCAGGACTCAGCTTATTCAGGACTTCCTTGGGCAACACATTCAGAGAGGAACCATTGTCTATCAATACATGTGACAGGGTAGTGCCCCTGCATTCAATTGAGATATGCAGAGCCCTGTTATGATCCCTCTTGGCAGGAGTCAAATCAGCATCAGAAAATCCCAACCCATTATCATAGGTCAGGTAGGCAACACAATTCTCAAACTGGTCAACAGAAATTGCATTGGGTACATGAGCAGTCTTCAGAAATTTAATCAAGGACTTGGCATGAGCTTCAGAACACAACAACAAGGACAACATAGAAATTTTTGAGGGAGTATGCCCCAATTGATCAACAATGTCATAATCACTCTTGCGAATGATTTTCAATACTTCTTCCATCTGCTTAGAGAGATCATCAGCAGCTGGCATATTAGTAGATACAGGCTCAATAACAGGACCTTTGCCCCGAGCATCAGTGGTAGAGGTAGCAGCAGGAGTAACTGCATTCTTGGAAGTAACTGGAGGTGAGAAGACTCTTCCACTACGTGTGATCTTGCTAGATCCAGCAATATTATCAATATCAACAGGCACATCAGCTAAGGGCTCCTGCTTAACACCATGGATGTAAACATCAGACCCATAGTGCCAAGGCACAACTTTATCAGATGTATATGGAATAGGACCAGGAGTAGTAATGATCAGAGGAGCCACTCTGGCTTCAGCAACAACTTTCACAGGGCCTTCAGCAGTAATCTTGATTGGACCCTGATGGGTGATTTTAATAGGTCTCTTTGAAGTGATTCTTACCGGTACTTTGTCAACCATATCAACCTCTTCAACCTTCTTACCTCTAGTAATATGCTCCACCATACTTTCCACAGAAGATGGTCTCCTTTCAAACACTATAGTGTAATTATTCATGAGACGCTGAATCCCATCCTTCAACCTCCAACACTTATCTGGATTATACTCACAATAAATACAATCTTCGCGACAACCCGGAAAGAACCCAGCTTGCACTAACTTCTTCCTGATGACAGACAATGGTGTGGTCAACTCTGCAACTAAATGGATATGTAAATCTTCATCAATGGCATTGACAGTCTTCTCGTGATTTGGCATTGGAGCAGTAATCACATTTGGAGTACCTGGAGGGTCAAACTCAATCTCTCCAGCCTCAATCATATCTTGAATTTTGTTCTTCAAGACCCAGCAGTTATTAGTATCGTGACCCTGACAGTTTGAATGATATGCACATCGTGCATTGGGATTGTACCTGGGAGAGGTAACATTAGGATTCTGAGGAGCCTCTTTCAGAGTAATGAGTTCAGCCTTTAATAAGTGTTGCAATGCCTGAGCCAGTGACATGTTGATCTTTGTGAACTGCCTTCTAGCCCTCTGTTGATTGCCCTGTGGCTGCTCTGTTGTTGCAGGAGTTGGATTTGAAATATGAATTGCACTAACAGACTGATGCCTTCTGTTACGATCAGGCTGACCATAAACAGCATTGGATTCTTTCTTCCCAGTGGGAGGCTTCTTTGCAGCACCTGATGAAGAAGTACCCACATGGATCTTGCCATTCTTTATACCATTTTCCACTCGCTCTCCTGTCATGATCAACTTAGTGAAGCCAGATGATGAGCTTCCAATGAGATGACTGTAAAACGGGCCATTCAGTGTACACATGAACATATCAACCAATTCCCTGTCAGTCAAAGGGGGTTGAACTCTTCCAGCTAAGTCTCTCCATTTCTGAGCATACTCCTTAAAACTTTCTTTGGCACCCATGGACATGCTTTGCAGCTGCATGCGAGTGGGAGCTAAGTCAGCATTGTATTGATACTGCTTATAGAAAGCTTCAGCAAGATCATTCCAGTCTCTGATGTTTACACTCTCCAACTGATAATACCACTCCAACTGAGCTCCAGATAAGCTCTCTTGAAAAAAATGGATCCACAATTTCTTATCAGCAGTGTGAGGTTGAATTCTTCTGACATAAGACCTCAGATGCAGCTTGGGACAAGAGACCCCATCATAAACAACAAAGGTAGGAACCTTGAAACCAATGGGTATGACTACCCCAGATATCAAACTCAAATCCTCAAAATCCAGCCCAGATGATTTCTGCAACTCCATAGCATCCATCCTATCCACCAGCATCTTGAATTTGTCTTCATTAGGCTCATGGTAATAATTAGCCTCAGAATCAGAGTCCCCCATAGTGTTGTGGAGACTGCCTCCCTCTTTTTCGGATTCTTCCGATTCATAGTCTTCAGCTGGTTCTTTGGTCTTGGCAAGACCTTTGAACCTTCTTCCCATGTTGATCAAACCAGCTGACCTTCTAGTCTTCTTAGTCTTCTTGGCCAGCAGTGCCTTCAATTCATCCTGCCCCTTGGACAGGTTCAAGATCAGCTCTTGGAACTGTGCATTTTGTGCCTGGAGATCCTTAACTGATTGTTCAAGAGCCATTGCTGAGTCGCCAGCTCTGTAACACGGTGGGAGAACTGACTTTAGTTATGTTGCGGATAGCAAGAGTCGCCACCGACTTTTATTTTATCCAAAGGAAAGGCATAAAAGAACAGGAAAGACCTTTTAAAAGATTTTTGGGTCCGGGGGGTAGGTTATGTAAAGGGAAGGTGTTAGCACCCTTTACATCCATGGTTATCCATGGGCTCTTAGTTACTTAGCTCACTTTGAATTGTTTTTGAAAAGGTGAAGTGTGTGTGAATAGAAATTTTCATAAGAGTTTGATAATGATCCATGTGCGGATGCGTAAAAAACTTGTGTTTGAAAATTGTTTGAAATTGTGAAGTGTTTGAGAAATTTTTGAATAGTGAGCAAGTAACTATGAGGAACCTACCCTAAAGTTTTAAGTATTTCTGTTCTTGAATCCTTTAAATGATAAGACTATCCCTATTATTAAGGAATAGGTAGTCATTACCTTGGATGTAAGGGACATGTGAAGGGACATCTGTTTATGTAGGCAATTGTAGGGTGTATTAAGCATTTTGGAGGGACTATCATCTTTATTCGAAAGGGACAAGATCATATTGAAAGGCAACCATTAAGGGACTTGATGACTTTTCTTTTAAGGGACTTTGCTTTATACACCCCACTTGACCTTATGATTAGGCAACATTGAGAGGTAACCCTAGAAAGTGAGATGGCGATTAAAAATCGACTTACGTGTGTGAGTGTTTAATTTTGTATTTATCTTATAATTAAAATGACCTAAATTCAATTTTAAATATAATACATGTTTACACTCCCTATTTTACTAACCATAGCATGAAAATTAAATAATTTAAATATTTACAAAAATTACATCCAGGAACATATACATAATAATAATAAGCAATTAATAATAAATAGCAAAAATAAATAAATAAGCAAAATATAAATAATAAATAAATAAGCAATAATAATTATAATAGGGGTTAGTAATAATAATAATTAAAATAAATAAGGTTAGTGAAATAATAATAATAAGCATAATTTAAAATAAATGGATTAGTAATAAGCATGATTAGTAATAATAATAAACAAAATAAAATTTTAATGGCTTAATAGAAAAATAAAAACAATTATATTAATTAATCATAAAATTTAAAATTATAAACAAATTAAATAAATTATGGACATATTATGAGAAATTATTAATTTTTGCAATTTTTAGAAATTAATTATAAACAATGATAGAATATTTATATATTAAAATGGAATTAATTATAATTTAATTATATTAAATAAAATATATACATAATAATTATATTTACAAAGATTAGAAAATAAAATTAGGTTTTTAATAATTGTTTAGAAAAGATAAACTAGGGTTTATAAAATTAGGGTTTTAATTTACAATAATAATTTATTTAAATAAATAACACATATATATATTTTATGATACATAATAATAAAAATTAATTTTTGAATTTAGAAAATATAATATATACATTTTATAATCTAGAAATTATTTTAATATAATATAGAAAATAATAGGAAAAGATAATTTATTATTTGAATTTATTTTATATGGAATATTAATTAAATTGAAAGAAATAAAGAAAAAGAATAAGAAAACAAAAACCTGATGGGGCTGGGGTTTGAACCCAGTCCCTTATGCTTGCCAACAACAGCATACACCACTAGGCCATCAGCGCGCGTGTGACATTGTAGGGAGAGGAATTGGTTTTGTGCTTTGAACCTGGAAAATCATAAAAATAATAAAACAAAGTAAAAGGCCTGGGGGTAGAATCGAACCCAGGACCTCTTAAACGCGCAAACATACACATGACCAATCCTGCTGGGTGAGCGAGCCTGTTATTATGTTGGCCATAATACATAATATATTATGTTTCATGTTTAACCTGAAAAAAATAAGAAAAAAAACGCACCAAGCCAGGACTCGAACCAGTGCCGTCACGCAATACACAAACCAGCCTTACCACTGAGACAAGCTGCACGCTTGTGATACTAAACCAACAATAAAACATAAAATATTTTAAATAAAATTTGAATTTTTCAGGACGCGCCAACCAGCTTCATCTTCTTCAGTGTACCTGCGAAATTTGTTACAAATTTTCCTACCATCTTTCCTGCGAAAACACAATTGCAACAAAACCTACGAAAGCCAATGATCAACAAAACTGTAAAATTTCACAAAATTGAATCTATCAATGTGATCCAAACATTCATGCGGTTCATTCTATGATTTTAGAATCCATTTATATTCCCTAGATCAGAAAACCCTAAACCTTGGTTCAAACCCTAATAATGGTGTTTCATGGGTTTCTCATGCTTTCTTTGATTTCTTTGCCCAGAAACAATCTATACAACATCACAAACAGAATTATACAAACAAAACTCATTAGAATGCACTGAATTAGTATAATCGGAAAAAAAAATATTCAAGAACAAGCAAGGATCGGTTTATGCGTTATGGCATGGTTTTGATGCATATGAGTATTGGTTTTCACTCAATGGTAGTCGAGGATCATGGCTATGTGCTTCAAATACCTTCAAATGTCCTGGAAGTTCAAAACCGAATGTGAGTTGTGGAGAGATTTTTTGGCTTATGGAACTTACTCTTGAGGCTGTGTAAAATCGTCCCTTGTGATTGCAATGAGTTAAGTACTTATAGGAGGATGTATTAGGTCAGAAAAATCAAGTCATTGTGTGGAGAATTTGATATGAAAAGATTCAAAATGATCATGCCTTAAAAATCAAATATTCATGCATAAACCCTTGCTATTTTGGGAGTATTTTCATAACTTTTGTATCGATCAAGCTTAAATGTAATTTAAAACTTTCTAGAAGCAAAATTAAAATTAATTTTCATGATTTTATATTTTATTTGAATTTAAAATGACTTTTTAATATAAAAATCATAATAAATAAAAACAAAATAAATAAAATTATGAATAAATTAAATTAATTTCGTGCAAGATGTTATGAAGTGGATTGGGTCATTATTTGGCAAGCCCATTTGGAAAAAATTGGTTTTAGACCTCCTTTTTCTTCATGAACCAACCCAAAATTTCCCAACTTTGCAAGGGCACATATCCTTCAATTTTAATGCTATGAGGGTGTTCTTGGACATTTTGGAAAGCTTGAAGAGTCCTCTAAACAACCACACTAGTTTCATGTCCATATCATTTACCAATCTCAAGTTATGCCTTTTTGAAGTTGTTGACTTTTTGTTGACTTTCAAAAGGACCTATAATGTCTTAGCTCATACCTTCCAAATGAAGCATTTTTGGGCTTGGCTTGTGAGACACAAAGTTGTAGAGAATTCAATTTCCTTAAAAATGAGCTTTGGATGGAGACTTGGTGATGAAGTATGTGAAAGTTATGGCTGGTCAAAGTTCAGTTGACTTTTACTAAGGAAACCCTAATTTAGAAACTCCTGATTCTTGATGATCTGGAATCTCCTTGATGAATCATGATCAACCCTTGATCAAATGATGAATTTTACTTCATATACTTGATGTTGGCAAAAAATCATGAAGTTTGACTTTGGTTTGACCTCAGTTTGACTTTTTAACTGCTTTGACTGATTTTGACTTATCTGATCATCTGACTGAGCAAACTTTTGAGAAAAGTCTTGAAACTTGTCATGGGGATTCTTACACATATATAGGATATTATGAAGCTCACTTGAAGTCTTGGAAGTTCATTTAGCCTGATTAAAGTCAAAACCCTAGTTTTGGATGCACTGCTTAGGAGGTGCATTGTCTGAGGGAATTGTCAACTCTTCTGACCAATTGTGAACTTTGTGAACCTTGTGAACCATCATAAGCTGTCTTGTGAATCTCATGGGAGGTATTGTGGACCTTTTGAACCTTGTGAACCTCATAAAGTGACTTGTAGACTTCATGAACCTCATGAAAGGTCTTGTAAGCATTGTGAATCTTGTGAACCTTGTGAACCTTCATGAAGTGACTTGTAGACTTCATGAACCTCATGAAAGGTCTTGAAAACATTGTGAAACTTGTGAACCTTGTGAACCTTCATGAAGTGACTTGTAGACTTCATGAACCTCATGAAAGGTCTTGGAAACATTGTGAAACTTGTGAACCTTGTGAACCTTCTTAGCACACAAAGTCTTGTATTGTGAGGGCAAATTTTGGGGTGCAACACTTAGCACGGCCGAAGCGGAGCACATTGCAGCAGGAAGTTGTTGTGCTCAAATCTTGTGGCTTAAACAACAACTTCTCGATTTCGGTATAGATCTCTGTTGTATCCCTCTCCGGTGTGGCAACACAAGTGCCATCAATATCTCGAAGAACCCGGTCATGCATTCAAGAACAAATCACATTGATATCCGGCACCACTTCCTTCGAGATCATGTTCTAAATGGAGATGTCGATGTCACATTCGTGGATACACACAATCAACTCGCCGATATATTCACAAAGCCGTTGGCTAAAGAGCAATTTTACAAGATTCGACAAGAACTTGGTATTCTCAATGAAGGTGACATCTAACCTTTACATTAAAATTGCTTATTGTATGTTTTTATTGCATTTTATGTATGTTTGTTCACTTTTTAGTCATAAAAGGCTAGCACTCCCATTTCGCCTTTTTTCGTTTTTTCTCACTTTCGTATACCCGAAAATAATCGGTTTCAAAAACTTTTTTGATCGAAAGTTGCATTTTGATGAGTGCTAACACTTTATGAAATTTTATTTGTGAAAAAGTGATTATTTTTAGGCTAAAACATGCTGCTGGATTTTTCAAAAAATTCAAATTTTTTAACTGTTAACCGGTTAACCTATTACTTTAACCGGTTAACACATCCAAAACTTGGATTTCCAGCGCAGGTTTCAGCTTCTGTCTGTTTGAATTGTTTTTGTTTTATTTGTTTTACTATGTTTTAATATATTATTCTAGTACATGTATTGCATGTTTGGTTCATTCTCTTCCACATATTTTAAACTTTTAAACTCTTCAATTATGTATTTGTTATATGTGTGTGTTCATATATGCTTTCATACTAAGTTGCATCATGCTGAATTTTATGCTGTATTTTTCATGTTTATGCTTGATCCTCTCTTCCTTTTTGCTAATGACAAAGGGGGAGAAGAGCTTTGGTTTCTAATATCTCTCTGTGCAGAATTTTGCCTCTGTTTTAGATAGGGGAGCTGCTGAACATAGGGGGAGAAGCAAGTCTAGAACATGATTGATCGATCAAAGCTTGTACGCAAATTCGCTCGGTTGTCATCATCAAAAAGGGGGAGAATGTAGAAGCATATTTCGAGCTCTTTGTTTTGATGACGTCAACATTATCCAAGCTCATTCCAGATTGCAAAAAGTCGAGATGACAACAAAAGATCAAGACCATGGCTATGCATCATCAATGGAATGTTTCCGATCGATTCCAGATTTTGTGCTACACTTTCAAGACTTGTCTCAAGGCTTAGGTATATCAATAATTACCTCTTAAATATGATATACAAGTGTTCAACATAATCTTCATAATTTTATTGCATGTGCATATTTTTTGAAAAAGAAATTGGAATTGGTTTAACACTTTTAACAGAAATATTTTTCTGTATTTTAACAGTGTTAACCGGTTAACCATATGGGTTAACCGGTTAACGACAGCAATTTTTCAATTCTGTGGTAACGTTCATAGGCGTTAACCAATTAACCTATTTGGTTAACCGGTTAACACTGAAGAAATGTTGAAAAATTGTTTCCTTTCAAATTCAAATATTTTGTTAAAGTTATACCTCTTCATGATTTTATTTCATAAGTTTTTATACCTTTTCAAAAAAAATTAATTTCAAATTTTCATACCTTTTTAAATGGGTGTTTCAACTATTATAAATTCTAAAAATTTCAAATTCATAAACACCTCCTAGACAAATTAAAATATTTTCATACAATCAAATTCATTTTATTCAAATTATCTTCATCTTTCAAAAGTGTTCAGAAGTTCATATATTTCATATTTTGTCTTGAACACTTGTGTTGAATATTTATAGTGAATTCTTGATTATAGGAGAAGATAAATCTTTATTGATATCATTTCATTGTACTCTCACTCAAAAAAAATACTATAGAAAGTGTCTTTCTATTTTGTGACTTGTGTTCCAAGGATTGTTTGGACATAAGGGTAAGTGTGGCAAGAGGATTGTGCTTGCACACTTGTTTGTATAGTTTGCTAGAAAGTAGGCCTCACCATTGAAGGTGTGATAGGTTGTATTGTTCTAAAGAAAACTAGTGGAAATCTCTTTCGTGTTGAAAGGGGACTGGATGTACCTTCGGATTGTGAAGGGAACCAGGATAAACCTCTGTGTGTTCTTTACTTTTCTGCTTTACAATTTTCGTTCTTTAACGGTAAAAGCAAAATCCATCCATCTAAGAAAAAGAATCGAGAAAATTTTGATAACACCTATTTCACCCCCCCCCCTCTTAGGCGCATTCTGATTCTACAATACAAAGGGAATGTGTTAGCACCCATTGTATCCATGGTTATCCATTGGGCCTTAATTACTTAGCTCACTTTACTTTTGTTTGAAAATAGTGAAGGTGTATTTAGAAAAATATTTCAAAAGTCTTTAACTTTGTAATGATCCTCGTACAGATGTATACAAAGTGTTTAGTTTGAAAGTATTTGAGAAAAGTGCGGTGTAATGAGTGTTTTTGAAAGAGTGAGCAAGTATTTAAGTGCTATCTACCCTAAGTTAGTCTTTCTTGTTATTTATTTCCTTTAAAGGGTAAGATTGTCCTTACTATTAAAGAGTAAGTAATCATTACCTTGGATGTTATAAAGGACGAGCGTAGGGTCATCGTATGGTCATAGAAGGCAACATGTAAGGGTGTCTTAATAATTTGAGGGGACTATCATCATTTTCGTAGGGTCATCGAGGGACAAGATCATTTACTCGTAGGCAAATTTGAAGGGACTATGATCTTTTATCTTTGAAGGGACTATGATGATTTTTAATCTGTAGGGACATTTATTAAGACACCCCCGCATTCGAGGGACTTGACCATGTTTTTTTTAAGGCAACCAAGAGGGGAAACCCTAAGAGGTGCAGATGGTGATCGTGGAACGATCGACTTACGTGTGTGAATATGAGTTTCAATTATTTATCTTGTAATTAATGGGCTAAATCCAATTTGTTCACCATACAATATTTGTACTCCCTAAATTACTAACCACGCAGTTATTTGCAGAAATTAAAAAGTGGAAATTAAAATCCTACGCTATTACATTAGGGGAGGGGGTACATTTGTCTTTTAGGGGGGATTGCGGAAAATAAAAGACGGAAAATTAAACTTAAGCTATTACATGATAGAAACAGTTACATAATCGAGCGAAAAAATAAATTACATAAGAATGCGACTTATACAAATTTCTAATAAATAAAATTAATTGAATTAAGAAAAGAAATTATGAAAAGTTAGGGTTTTTGAAGAAAAATTAGGGTTTTATTTAAGAAAATCAGGATCTTAGGAAAAATCAGGGTTTTGATTAAGGTTAATAAAAAATATTAGGCTTTTGTTAAAGGTTAATAAAAAATATAAGGGTTTTGTTAAATTAACCTAATTAACTAAATTAATTTTACAATTTAAGAAAAAACTAATAAACTAAACTATTTATGAAAATAATTATAATAGAAAATGATGTGAATTATTATAAAGTTATTTTTTTAAAGAAAAATATTAGTGAAAGTTAATTAATTTGATTTTAAGTTAATTAGGATTAATGGTTAGTTAATATAATAATAATTAAGAAAAATAGAAGAAGAAAAGAAAAATAAACTGGCGCACAAAAGAAAGGGGGAGCCTGAGATTCGAACCCAAGTCTCCAAGGTCACACACACGCCTCAGACACTGGGCTACCTGCATCCCTGCGTCAAAATAATGCAAATAATTGTATATAATATAAAACGAAATTTAAAATTCAGAAGCGCATGAAGCTTCGTCTTCTTCCTCCCATCTCCAGGTTTTTGGCTACGGATTGGCTTCGAATTAGCTACGAAATTTTCGTAGCTAATTGACCTGCGAATTTCAAATATCTCAAAATACAAAAGATTACTCCAAAATAAATATACCAATAAATTTCCCATGACCTGTGCGATTCAAATATATCATTAAACCGTCCTTAAATTGTCTTAATTAAGTAACCCTAAACTTGAGCTCTAAACCCTAACAATGATAGTTTCTTGAATCAGCAACGAAACTTCAAAATAACTGTCCAGAAAGCATCCATACCTCACAACAAACACAAATCAATGGTCAAATGTAATTTATAACATGTAAATATAAGAAATCTAAAACCATAAAAAACAAGAAAAAGAATGAATCGGTTTATGCGTTTTTGTATGAATTTGATGATGATGATGATTGGAATACATTCAAGAGGCCTCAAGGATTCGTTTGCAACCTTCAAACAGCTTGGAAAAGGCTTGAAACTTGGAAACTGAATTTCAAAGTTTGGTGAGTTTTTTGAAGCTTTGAAGTGATTCTCTTGTTCTGAATTTTTCGTCCCTTGCATTGTGTGCTTGTTATGCATTTATAGATGATGCAACTAGGTCAAAATTTGGGCTTTTTTATGACAGATTTGTGGTTGCTTGGATGTGAAGAAATCAAGTTGCCAATTTTTACCAAAAATCATATAAAATCATCCTTTTTTAGTCTTATATGAAATTGGATGTGATCAATCAATATAATCATCAAATATTTGATCCCAAAATAACTTTGGAATCAAATATTTGAATTTTTTATTATTTATTTCAATTAAAATTGAATTTAAATAATTAAAATTCAATATAATATAAAATAAATAATAAAAATCAGAAAATATGATTAATGGGTCGTGAGTAGTCTTAGAATAGAGTTTGAGTTGAAATATTATGGGCCCATTTGGAGAAATCTTGAATTTTGGCCTCTTCTGCTTCATACACCTCCTCAAAATTGCCCAACTTCAACAATGCATAACTCCCCCAATTATTATCCCATGAAGGTTTTCTAGGACTTTTTAGAAAGCTTAGAGTGTTCTATAACTTCTCACTTTGGTCCCATGTCCATTTAATTTTCCATTTTTAAGTTATGAGCTCTTGAAAAAGTTGACTTTTTGTTGACTTTTAAAAGGACCTGTAATGTTTTGGCTCATATCTCTCAAATGAAGCATTTTTGGCCTTGGCTTGTGAGACAAAAAGTTGTAGGGAATTGAATTTCCTTCAAAATTATATTTGGATGGGAAATTTTTGATGAAGCATGTGAAATTTATGACTGGTCAAAGTACAGTTGACTTTTCCTACAAAAATCCTAATTTAGTAACTCCTGATTCTTGATGATTCTGAGGTTTCCTTGATGAATCATGATCAAACCTTGATAAAATGATGAATTTCACCGTATAATCTTGATGTTGACCAAAAATCTTGAAGTTTGACTTTGGGTTGACCACAATTGACTTGTTGACCAAGTTATTTGATTTTTTATTATCCAAGCATCTGACTGACCAATCTTATAGGGAAAGCCTTGAAACTTGACATGAGGATTCTTTGAGGTATATGGGATGTCATGAAGTCCACTTGAGGCTTTGTAAGTCCACTTTTCCTTGAGAAGCTCAAAACCCTAGTTTCAGATCCATTGCTTAGGAGGAGGCTCTGTCTGATGAAACCTTGAATCCTTTTGAGCAATTGTGAATCTTATGATTATTAGGAGACCTCTTGAGACACATTGTCTTGAATATGGGAGGGCAAATTTCGGGGTACAACAACCTTACACAAAACACTAAATGAAAGGTGAACTAGATCCTGATGATTATCGTTTGTCACTAAATCAGGAATAATCTCTAACGAGTATTGGCAAAGAAAAGCCTTGTCGCTGGATGAGCTTTGATAGAAAGAGGCTCATGATGTTGTTAGCTCAAACCTTTGTCTTAATTCGAGTACAATAGCCAGATAAATCACCTCTAAATAGAAAATTCAAATTGTGAGAACATGCTTTGACCCCATGTCTTAGGAGCTATGAAATGCATGATTATGAATGTTATGACCTAATGAGAAATGCAGATGAATGTGAACCAAAAGTCAGTCAAGATAATAAATAAGAGGGCAAATTTTGGGGTGTTACACGCATTAGTAACTCCAAACGGCATCACAACATATTCATAGTGTCCATACCGAGTCCTAAAAGCGGTCTTCTACACATCTTCATCTTTTACTCTAATCTAATGGTAACCCGTGTAATACCTCCAAATTTGCCCTCTCATTTCCTCAACATTTTGCATAGCATTTTGCATTCATAAATTCATAAAATAACCAAAAACATTGCATCATGCATTGCATAGCTGAGGCATAGGCATGTGGTCAATGGTTGGAGCAACTGAAGGCATTACAAAGGCGACCGAAGGGCCACAAAGCTTCTCAACCTTGTGCAAAGGGTTCACAACATTCCACAAGTCGTCACTTAAAGCCACGAGCCATGGAAAGATGGGGTTTAATTAAAGGAGGCAAGCAGTGCAACATCTCCTGATGAAAATGGTCAAATTAGGGTCTCACTTCTATTGGGATTCGGCATGAAGTTTCGATTCAAAGAGGATTCCTTTGTATTATATATGATGTCAAAGGCATAGGGTTCAAATCTCGTCCATAAATTCATTTTGGAAGGGGTTCGACTGGCCAGACGACAGAAAATCGAGGAATCGGGGAAAAGGCAACCGAGCTAGGTAAAAAGGGTCGACTCTGGACTTTTAAGATCGAGATCTTGAAATTAGGGTTACAATGATCCTATGGTTCAAACTTGGTCAAGAAATGATGGAGGAATAAAAAAAATCAAAAGAAAAATCATTTGAAAAGTGGTTGATTTCACATTTCCCTCCACTTTTCCTTCCACTTTCTTTCCACACTTCCTTTCATTCTTTCCCTCTTGTTTTTCCATTTCAATTCCACTCCATTTCCCTTGGAAACTTCTACCATGTTCTACCATCTTCTAGAATTTTCCTTCTCCTAACCTAGCTCCATTGATAAATCCTAACCTCATTACCAAACCATAATTTTGGATCCCAAGCCTAATTTTTGGGCCCCAAACCTAAGCCATATTTAAGCCATTTTCATCCAAACCAAAGGGGATAACACACACAATTTTGATTTCCAAATTTCTCATTCTCTCACAATCACTTTTTCTCTCTCACTTTTCCTCCTTTTTCCCTCTTTTCACTAAAGCTTTTTGAATAAGCTCTTCAAGTTTCACATTGAAACTTGAAGATCTTGAATCTTAGCCTCAACCTCCATAGATTTTGTGGATTGTGGAAGAAGAAGCTACTGAATTTTGGTGAAGGTTCGACTTATCGGAAGCACACAAAGGTTCAAGCATCAAGAATGCATTTATTTTGCGGTTCTGCGATTTTCTTGGTTTTCTCTTCGATCAAGCTCCGATTCTTGCAACGTTCACCGAAGCACTTCTCCGCTTCGTAGGTTGGTGATATAAATCACTTTTCCTTTAAATTATTCTCTTCATCTCGCCATTTCAGCATTCTTTAAGTGCTTTTCGTATTGCTTATGTTTGATTACGTTTTCGTTAAGTTTTGCATGCGATTTGTGGAGTTTAATGGATTAGAAGCTAGGTTGTAGCTTGTTATAGATTCTAGCATGTGTTAATAAGCCCTAATTGAGTAGAAATTCGTGTTAGCATGATTAGGTGGGGGTTAGGGTTGTTTAGAAGGAAGATTGTGGCCAAAAGCACTTATTTCAAAAGCATTTTTCACTTTCTGTTCAGCGTTAACCGGTTAACGCATTTGGTTAACTGGTTAACGCATGCGTTTTTGACCATTTTTAGTGCTGTCCAGGGTCCGTTCACGGGTTAACCAATTTGTTTAACCGGTTAACGCTGTTCATTTTTGGATTTTTAGCTTACTTTCTTGCTCAATCTTTCTTCCTAGTGCTTCTATTGTTCATGTATGTTTAGGTATTGATTTTAGGGAATTTTTGAGTCTATTTCCAGTAGCCAATTCATTTGTTTCGAGTCGTTTCGACATGATTCCGTTCACTTTTCCATGTTTTGTGTTAAATGTGCAAATGTGATATAAGTGATTCTTGATGTTGTTTTGCTACACTTTAATCATTTGTTTCACATGTTAATTGCTTGCTTAAATTCAACACATGCTTCATGATTATTGTCATTGCTTGCTTGATTGATAAAGTGATTAATTACCATGTTGATTTTTGCCAAAAGTGATTAAATACTTCACATGTTCATGCAAGTTTCTTGTGCTTAATTGATCATATCTTAACATAAGTCTAATTCTGATTTTTATGCCATGCATGTGTAACAATTGATGCTTGTAGTGATACTTGTTCAATCTCATGATAAAATGCTCATTTGTGCAACATGAAAAAGTATGTTTGTTCTTGATTGATCATTGTCATTTTTAATCAAATAAATGATGTAAATAAATTCACATGTTTGAGTTCATTTTGTGATGCATGTAGATTCATGTTAATTCACATTGATGTGTTGTTTATCATTCACTTTGTGCACAAAAATGAAAATAATCAATTCTGGATTTTGCATTTCATAGCTGTTTTTGCATACAAGTGCTGTAAAATGTATGCTGTTTGTTATGTTTGCATGTTGTTTGTAACCTTTTACACCTACCTTTTCATGTTGCATGCTGGCTGTAAAAAGCTGCTTTGAATTATGTTTTGTTTTCATAGCTGTTTGTGTATTAGGGGCTGTAATAGATGTTGTATTTTTGTCCTAGCATTTTTTTAGTTTCTTTAGAATTAAAATAGAATTTAGATAGGGTCCTAGAGTCATTAGGATTTAATTAGGGTATGTTTGCCTTGTTATTTTAAATAAAAAAAATGCACGTTAACCTTTGTTTTATAGAGGGGAAGATTGAGGTAAGTTTCCTTCAACTTATTCTTTTACTTCCTTTATGCATTTAATTTGCATTTAATTTCCTTTACCTTTCATACTTGTGTTTGGTAGGATTTCCCCCTCTTTTGTAGAATCAACTTAACTTCTCTAGGAAGTAAGTTGCATTCTATTCATTTTCCTTAGGATTAGAAAACCTCACAAACCATTAGGACCACTTGTAAATAAATAAACAAAATTAGGGTTGTGTCTTAGTCCCCCTTAGTTTGTCCTTTTTCAACTTGAGTCTTTCTTTCTCTCCTCATAAAGAAAATAATAAAAAATACTTAATAAAAATCGAACATTCTTTTACGCCACGAGACTTTGTTGCAGAGTACTTATACGCGTCCTGTTTCGGGGCGAGGTGTAAGTACTTATCGCGATGGATAGGTCTTAGTATGAGAATGTTCACAAACAAATTCAAAACACTTCTCATAAAAGACAAAAACACAATAAGCAACTATCCTGTGGGAACTTCTTTTCTCATCTTATTCATTCTCATAACGCGAACTCGCGACGACTTGTCTCGCATGCAAGACGGTAAACGCACTCGTACCAGACGAGCTTGCAACACCTGAGCATAGACATACGCAGTTCCAGCTATAAGAAACACAAACAAATAGTTCCCGCCTTAGTTAGGCGAACTACGTCGACTCTGATCCTCATTTTCCCGATGAGGTACGTAGGCAGCGGGGTAGGGCCCGTTCGAGCACATTCTTTATTTTCCCTACATTTCCCCATTCTTCCTTTCCATTTTATTTTCCAATTCCCTTCTCATTTCTCAGTTCCATTCTAGTAGCAGTTTCTATTCAGCAACATCTTATTTTTTACCCTTTGAAACAAACAAACAAACAAACGTGGATCCCGTCGGGTACGACAGACGATCTGGGGTGTTAATACCTTCCCAGGTCGTAACCGACTCCCGAACCCAGATCTTTGGTTCACAGGACCTTGTCCTTTCCTTCTTCCTTAGGTTTGTGCAGCATTACCTTTCCTGTTCATTCGGGATAAAAATGCCTGGCTGGCGACTCTACCTTTTCCGCGCCACTTTCGCGTTTGTACTAGGATGAAAATCCCGGGAGCGACAACCCGATCGCAGATCAATCTTGCTAAACACACGAGCACCAACCAACTGATCCATCAGATCATCTATCCTTGGAAGTGGATACTTGTTCTTAATTGTCACCTTATTCAGTTTCCTGTAGTCAATACAAAATCTCATGCTACCGTATTTCTTTTTCACCAACAACACCGGAGCTCCACAAAGCGAAACACTTGGTCTCACAAACTTCTTTTCTAACAGTTCCTCTAACTGCTTATTCAATTCAGATAACTCGGAAGCCGACATACGATATGGTGCCATCGAAATAGGTCTAGTTTCTGGCACAAGATCAATACTGGAAAATCTCTCACCACTAGAAATTTGGTTATTTCCATTTCATTTTCCACCAATAAAGATGCAAATAATTCCAAAACTTGCACTTCTTCATTCAAAAGTTCTTTCAACTCTCGAGCAGATAAATAACCAGCTTCTTCTTCCTCTTCATCTGGAGTACGAAATCGAATTGACTTGCTGAAATAATTAATGTGAACATGATTGAACTCCAACCAGTTCATTCTCAAAATCACATCTAAACCTCCCAACAACAAGCAAATCAGATTCACACCAAATTACTTACCATATATCGATAGAGGATAATTCAAACAAATGAGTGAATTAATTAACAACCCATCAATAGGAGTCTCGATAACCATTTATCCTTTAATAAGGGAAACGACAAGACCTAGTCTTCTCACATAGTCAATAGAAATAAAAAAATGTGTAAATCTTGTGTCAATCATAGAAATTAATGGCATATTATTGATATAGCAAGTACCTCTGATCAAACAATCCTCATTGGAAGTTTGTGTCCCTGTCAAAGCAAACACCTTTCCTCCAGTTGCAGCTTTCCTTGGTTTCTGAATATGAGTGCTGATATGACCTTGCTCTCCAAAGTTGTAGCAAGTAACCAGATTAGTATTGCACTCTACAATCAAATGCTCAAGCTGACCAAATTTGAAACATTTATTCACGTCACTCATACACTCACTGATACAATTACCTAATTCACCACACCTGTAACACTTTAGAGAAGCAGGAGCAACCTTCCCACTTGGCCTTTTACCCCCAACCTGTTTCTGGTTACCTTTATCAGCTAGAGCAGCATAAGGTTTCCCATGATACATTTGTTTCTTTCCTCTTCTCTCTGCCAAACTCTTGAAGTGATTCGATCGAGCCTTATTGTCTTATTCAAAGATTCTACAAAAATCAACTATCCAGAAATCTTTGGATCCTCTGATAACCAATTTCCTGCTTGATATCAGGCCTCAAACCATTCTCGAACTTAACACACTTCGAGAACTCAGCAATCACCTCACTATAGTGCGGATAAAACGTTGCCAGATTAGAAAACTTGGTAGCATACTCGGTAACTGACATACTTCCTTGTTTCAGTTCTAAGAACTACATCTCCTTCTTCCCCCGAACATCTTCAGGAAAGTACTTCCTCAAGAATTCCCTTCTAAAGACAGTCCAGGTAATTGCCTCACCAGATGTCTCCAACCGCTGACGAGTGCCAACCCACAAGTCATCCGCTTCTCCTACCAGCCTTTGAGCACCCAACCACACCTTACTACCTTCAGAATATTCCATCGCTCTGAAGATACTCTCGATCTCCTTGAGCCACTCTTGTGCTCCATATGGGTCATACTTTCCCTTGAATGTAGGTGGATCGTTCTTCCGAAACTCATCACACTCATGATCCCTAGCATTCATCTAATTTTGCACAGCTTCAGCCATCGCCTGCATAGCGGCGGCAATTGCAGTATTGTTCCTTCTAGCCATTCTAAATATATCACATAACGACATCCAAATAATGATTAAGAACACTACCGCAACACTCAACAACGACTCAACTACTTGGTCGGATGGACCAGTCTGCTCTAATACCACTTTGTAACACCCAAAATACATCCCACGAATTATCAAATAAAATCAGAGTAATTAAAACACACAATTCCTTTTGAGTGTCACATTCACTACAAACACACGGCTCAATGTGATACGTTTTACAAAATATTTTAACTTGTAGCGGAAATCTTTAAATAAAACACAAAATAATGTTAATAGCAATATGTCTTTCCAAAATAAATAAACAAAGAAAACAATCATTGTACCGACACCCCAAAGCACGTATCAGAGCCGACTCCTCTAACTGTGAAGTACACCGACTTCACCGATCACCACTCTATTAAACCTGATCACCTATACGTTACCAACTTAAGGGTAACATTCAAAGAGAAGGGGTGAGATACTTACACCAACAAAAGGGGAAAATAATAAGAACAAAAGCAAGTATCATCAAGTAAATCACCACTTCTCATCAAACAACAATTAAACAAACACACTGAAACATACTACTAACATTATACACACAACAACAACTTATGCAATGAGACTCTACCAACTTTATGCTTGCGATACCATATATCAATCTCTGTTTCAAGATCCAGTTCCCGTCGGAACTCTCGACCCCTATTTTATGGTCCAATATGATCCCTATTTCATGATCACACCCTTGACCCCTATTTCATGGTCACGTACGATCCCTATTTCATGACTGCACCAACATCATACCGATCCCCTTTGGGATTCAAATGGACATACCCTACCTTGGTACGTTATTCCCAACCATGCACATGCCATACACCATCAATGACAATTATGCATGTCTACAACAACTACTTCATGCAATCAACATCAACAACTAACAAACAACAACAACTTACTACAACACCGAACAATATTCACAACATAGATATTCGACTATGACAACATATATCAACATCCACGAGAACACATAACAACAACACAACATAGATCAACAATTACATCAACATATATCAACATCAATGTCATATAACAAAAACAACCACACACAACAAAAACAACAACAAGTGTATATATCAATTGATGTTCATATTAATTTATGCTCATTATTCTTCCAATTAAGCTCATAAACCATATCTACCTACCTCTAACAGCACTACATCGACCCCCATCCCTTAATATATCAATTAAAGAATTTTAGGGAATTTTTCAGAATAAAAATGATTTATTTTTCACTCCAGGTTTCGCTAAGTGAAATGCTTGCCCGCTAAGCGAGCAACTCTTTAAAGAATGGTTCAAAGTTTCCACTCGCTTACTAAGCGAGGACTGCGATTTCAACAGTTCTCCTTCTGCGAGATAGCCAAAACCCTACTACAATTCTATACCCCAAAACCAGGTTTTACATCCTGAAAACACAGAATTTCCACAATCAAACATCTAATTCATACAATTATAATACAAACAACAATTTCTAACAACCTAACTCACTTTTTCATCCCAATTCACCCAACCTCATGTCTTCAAGCTCTTGCCCCTTTCTCCTTCCTTCTTCTATGTTCATGTTTTCCCTTCACGATCAGTTTTCACGATTGATTCCCCTTTTTCCTAATTTCCAAACATAACCCTTAGACCCCAAATAAGGATTTCCTATAATTCCCTCACTATCCTTCACCAAATTACCATTATACCATTTATTTTTATATTCCAATATTTTATTTATTCAATATAATATAGTTTATTTAAATTCATATCATATTAAATAATAGTATACTTTCTTCCACATACTACCACTTTACACCACACACACAAAACACAACAATTCCAATTAAATAATTAATTAAATAATTGGGGCGTTACACCAGTTGCATTTCTTCGCCTTCTCCAGATGGGATCCTTCTGGTTCTTGTTGATCTTTGAGGGAGGAGATTTCTGGAATCTTGCATCTTGTGATTCCGGGAAGGAGACCTTGATTAGCGATGTGGGTTGCAAGTATCTCCACAATGATGTTTCTTCTTGGAAGATGGAGATCGACGACCATTTACCAGCATCTGTATGCGCTTATATTTCTTAAAGATGGTCAGGTTGGTGTTATTGAGTGCAACAACAAGAGCCTAGGTGTCAGCATCAACATCTAAAGGACAATAATTGATTCGAACATATGATCCCCTGGAGGGATGAATGTAGGTTTCAAATTTTTAGAATACGGAGAGGCAACATGTCCATCTTGGGGGTTGGTATCATGGAGAGAAGTTCCAAGGTGGCTAGGATTGTCGCCATCACTGAGGAGGATGGTGACGGGGTTGTTGATAACTTCGTTGAGATGATAGGCCATGAAGAAGAAAAAAGATGGTAGAAAGCTTTGATCTTGGGTTGAAAAGACGGGATCTTATTTCAAGAAAGATGGGGGAGCTGTAAGTTTCTCACAGGCGGCGCCATTGTACAGATGTTATTCGGACAGGTCCTCGTGGCCTTCAACTGGGGCAACAACAATAGTTGTAGGAGAAGGGGTGGTGTACCTACAAGGTACTACGACACTCAAATAAGTTTTAGTGTGAAATCAATCTAAAGCGTTAGGAAAGTATGCAAGTGATTTGAATTGAATACCTGACCCTCCATAATGGGAGGGTATTTATAAGAGTCCCTATGGCCGTAATACATAGGCGCATGGTCCACGACTAGGTACAAATATGTCTGCTTGTTTCGGAGGGCAGGTGGCCGCGTGGTAATTGCCAAGCGCATGAGGGGAAGTCGCCAACGACTATAATTCCAACAACTTTATTCCTCGATGGTCACAAGATCTTTGATTGATTGTTATGCCTTTGTCCATGGTTGGACTGGATTGGGGCTTAATTAGTTGTAAGCACTTGTTAGTCCAGTCGAGAACAACACCTATGTTAAGACTTAATAGCTTCTTATCCATGATCCATGAGATGTGATCATCATTCTATCTACATAATAGTCTTAATGCCTTAAGGTTATCCCACTTCACCGTAAAGCTTGACTACAGATACTATAAGAATAGTGTCCTTATGTTTAATGGAATTTCATGATTAAGTCACACTTAATATTTCATTAAACGGACTAGCTATTCTAGGGAACTTATTATTTTGAAAAAACAAACATAATAAAGAAATGTCTTTTATTATTAATAAATAATTCGATACAAGTACCAAAAGTATTGGCCTCTAGGGCTTACACCAATAATCTCCCACTATCACTAGAGCCAATCAGACATACCCTTAATACCCATAGATCTAGTAAGGCCATCATACTTCTGCTGCGCAAGAGGATTTGTTAGTGGGTCAACAACATTGTTAAGTGTAGGTACTCTGCATATCTTCACATCTCCTCGATCTATTATCTCTCGAATGAGATGATAAAACCTAAGAATGTGTTTGGATCGTTGGTGAGATCTAGTCTCCTTAGCTTGTGCGATGGCACCATTTATATCATAATAGAGATCAATGGGATCCACAATGCTAGGGACTATCCCAAGTTCACTAATGAACTTCTTGATCCAAACAACTTCTTTTGTTGCATTTGAGGTAGCAATGTACTCGACATCGGTTGTAGAATCAACAATTTTTTCTTGCTTTGAACTTTTCCAGCTCTTAGCGCCACCATTTAGGCATAACACATAACCAGATTATGATCAAAAGTCATCCTTATCTCTCTGGAAGCTAGCATCGGTGTATTTAATTATCGTGAGCTATTTCTGACCTCCATATATCAAGATTGAGTCCTTAGTACTTCTTAAGTACTTAAAGATATTCTTGACAGCTAACCAATGAGCATCACCGAGATCAGATTGGTACCTACTCATTGTACGTAAAGCATATAAGACATCTGGTCGAGTACATAATATGGCATACATGATAGATCCTATTGTAGATGCATATGGAATCTTATTCATGAGATCCCTTTCTTCCTTAGTTGAAGGGGATTGCATTTTTTATAGACACAGGCCATGTTGCATAGGTATGAATACTTTCTTGGAATCATGCATATTAAAGCGTCTCAACACTTTGTCTATGTATGTACTCTGACTTAGGCCAAGCGGTTTTTATGATCTATCTCTATAGATCCTGATTCATAATATAGAGGCTGCTTCACTAAGGTCCTTCATAGAAAAGAATTTCCCTAACCAAGTTTTTGCTTGTTGCAAGGTAGGGACATCGTTTCCAATGAGCAATATGTCATCTGCATATAAAACCAGGAAAACGATCATGCTCCCACTAACCTTCTTATAGACACAAGGCTCATCTTCATTCTTTATGAATCCATATTATTTTACAGTTTCATCAAAACAAAGATTCCAACTTCTAGAAGCTTGCTTCAATCCATAGATTGATCGATGTAACTTGCATATCTTTTGGGCTTCTTCTGGTATGTCAAATCCTTCAGGTTATGTCATGTATACATCCTCAAGAAGATTCCCATCAAGGAAAGCATTCTTGACATCCATCTTCCATATTTCATAATCATGATATGCAACAATAATAAGTAAAATCCGAACAAATTTAAGCATTGCAACTGGTGAAAAGGTTTCATCATAGTCTACCCCATGAATTTGTTTATAACCTTTAGCAACCAGTCTTGCCTTATAGGTATGTACGTTACCATCTATGTATGTCTTCTTTTTGAAGAACCATTTGCATCCTATAGGATTAACTCCTATAGGAGGCTCTACCAAGGTACAAACCAGTTTCGTGTAGATGGAATCCATTTCAAATTTCATGGCTTCTAGCTACTTCTCAGACTCATGATCAATTATGGCCTCTTGGTTAGTCACAAGCTCATCTTGATTCATGAGTAATACATCACCTTGATCAGTTTTAAGATATGCATATCTCTCTAGTTTGTGACATATCATGTTCAACCCACGCCGGTCTTGTTCTACTTGAGTCGGTTGCTCTTCCATAACTATTTGTGATTCCTTCTCTAATTCCTCCATAGGTGTATTAATGCTTTGTGATTCTTAAATTTCTTCAAGCTCTACTTTCCTCCCACTGATTCCTTTGGAAATAAATTCCTTTTCCAAGATCCAGTTCAAGCAACAAACACTTTGTCTTCAGAAGGATTTTAGAAGTAATATCCTCTTGTTTCTTTAGGATACCCCACAAATAAGCATGTGTCAGATTTGATCTCAAGCTTAGTTGAAATTTTTCGTTTCACATAAACTTCACAACCCCAAATCTTCATGTAAGACATATGTGTTTTCTTACCACTCCATATCTCATATGGTGTCTTTTCTACCTTTTTCGATGGAACATGATTAAGTGTGTAAGTTGCTCTCAGTAGTCCATGTCCCCAAAAGGAGTTAGGAAGATCAGCGTGACTCATCATGGATCAGACCATGTCTAAAAAGGTTTTATTTATTATCTTAGATACACCATTCCATTGTGGCATTCCAGGATGAGTGATTTAGGATAGAATCCCACAATCTTTTAGACGGTCATCAAACTCTAGGGTTAAATATTCACTGCCTCGATCTGATCGAAGAGTTTTAATATTCTTACCTAATTGGTTTTATACTTCATTCTTGAACTCCTTGAACTTTTCAAAGGACTCTGATTTGTGTTTCATTAAATACACATAACCATACCCACTAAAATCATCAGTAAATGTGATGAAGTATTGAAAACCTCATATGGATGGTATTTTTAGTGGTCCACATACATCAGTATGTATAAAGGCCAAAAGATCATTAGCCCTTTCACATTTTCCTGTGAATGGGGACTTTTTCATCTTTCCAATCAAACAAGATTTGCATGTGTCAAATGATTTGTAATCAAAAGAGTCCAAGAGTCCATCTTTATGGAGTTTGGAGATGCTTCTCTCATTTATATGGCCTAAGCGATAATGCCAAAAGTAACTTAGATTTAACTAGTTAGGTTTCATCCTTTTAGTATTAATATTATAAATTGGCATTTCAAGATCAAGGACATACAATTCATTGTTCATTTGTGCATTAGCATAGAATATATCATTTAAAAAAATAGAGCAATAATTGTTCTTTATTATAAAGGAAAAACCAAACTTGTCCAAACAAGAAACAAAAATAATATTCCTGCTTATTGCAGGTACATAATAACAATTCTCTAACTGAATTATTAAATCACTAGGTAAATTTAAAACATAAGTTCCTATGGATAAAGAAATAAACTTTGCTCCATTTCCAACTCGTAGGTTAACTTCACCTTTTGCCAAATATCTACTCCTTTTTAGCCCCTGCACATTTGTACAAATGTGAGAACCACATCCAATATTTAATACCCATGATGCAGAAGTAGATAAATTTATTTCTATAATAAAAATACCTAAAGTTGAAGTTTCCACTTCATTCTTCTAATCTTCCAAGTACTTTGGGCAGTTTCTCTTCCAGTGTCTGGTCTTACCTCAATAGAAGCAAGTGCCCTCCTTTGTTATGCATCCACTAGGCTTCAAAGTAGGAGGAGTATGTATGGGTTTGGAAACTTCCTTGCCTTTCCATTTACCACCCTGCTTGGTGGACCTTTTGTTTTGTTTCTTTACATTACTGACCATCAGAATGGATTTCCCTTTTGACTTCAGATTTTGCTTAGCAGTTCTTAACACGCTTAGTAATTCAGGAAGAGATTTCTCCATATCATTCATGTTAAAATTAAGGACAATTTGACTAAATCTCTCCGACAATGATTGCATGATCAAATCAGTTGCAAGCTCCTTTTTTTAGGGGAAACCCAAACTTTTGAGATTCTCCACATACCCAATTATCTTGAGTACAAGGGGACCTACAAGGATTCCCTCAGCTAGCTTGGTTTGAAAATGGGCTTTTGAAACTTAAAACCTTTCATGTCTTTCATGTTCTTGATAGAGCATCTTCAGATGTTCGATCATATCGAACGCTGCCATGTTTTCATGAGGCAAGCAATATTATTGGAATCGTCAACACTCTTCTTATAAGAATCTCTTTCATACTTAGGAGAAAAACTAGGAGGCTCCTTATCAAGAATAGGTGTCTCTAAGACATACAATGTTTTGTCATGTTTGGGGACAATCCTCAGATTTCAGTGCCAATCCAAAATAATTGTCCAATACAATTTTTCCTTATCAAGGATTGATCGTAAAATGTTTTTAGAGGTGTTTGTTGTCATGGTAATCTACAAAATAAAATGAAAATATATGTATCATTAAAATAACATAATCAATTAGGACTTTAATTAAATATGCTCCAACTATTTTACTCAAAATAAATGACCCTTACCATTTGATTCAGAAAATCCCGTTGGAAGATTTTCTAGTGGATCACGATCCATATTTCACTTTGTTTTAAGTCAATGTTAGGCTGATTACACAAAACTCGGCTATTTAGGAATGAACTCTTTCCAGTTTTATCTAATACAATTCTCGAATATTTTAGTTAGGTGAATAACTCCTTATTATAATCCATCATATGGATTATTCCCAACTCTTGCTTCTAAACGTATATAATCTTATTAAATTTTGTTTAGTTAAGTTTGACCCATTGTTTTAGAAATTGGATATTACATTTATCCCACCGCACCTTACTAATATAGAACATTCACCTTGCGTTAGGCGAAACCTACATTATTAGATACTAGTCTTGGTGAGTTCTAAAACATTGAAAGCATAAACTTAATATTCAATTTTGAGGGAATTTTTAATTAGTTTGATCTCGCCGGCTTATTTATCATATAAACCGTCTCTGACATGCATCAACATACATACAAAATGAAACAATTATGACCCCTAGTGCCATTGTTCTCCCAAGTCAATGAGTAAACCTAAGTTAAACCTAATAATGATCTACGCTTCTCCAAGCAAGATCTCCAAGGTTGTCCTCCTTTGGTCATGTACTCTTCCTTTTCTTCATAACATTACATTAAAGAATACTCGTTTTACATACAAGGGAGTCAAATGAGAAGAGAAGTACATCAAGATATTAAACGGAGAGGCACGACACGCAGGTCATATATTAAAATCCCAAAACAAAATAAAAGAAAACTAAGGCCATAACTGATCACCACAAGAAAATAATAACAAACACATTTTATTATTATAAATTTAAATCCTGTTAATTAATTAAATTTTGGCAAATGATCACACTACGTATAGTAGCTAGGGGTTTCGTTGCCCTACAGGGTTGTCAGGGGCAGCACCCCAACGTAAAAGTTTAACGAATTATTCATTTAAATCGGCGTCGTTTTTCGTATCAACACTTGATATTTTCCTTAATCACAACCCTAATCGCATACCTCGTTTGACAACATAACCTTTGTGTTGTCATGAAACCTAATGCAACAATTTCATACCGTCAAAACACCATGATCGAAGATTCAATATGATTGATCAACATGCCATTGCTTCACCATACAAATGTAATATTCCGAAGCAAATGAACATGGATCGCTCAAGGGAATGATAATCATTACGTGATTTGAATGGACGAAATACAAACAATATATCCAATATGCCATATTTGCATCAGAGTTATTTATATCTCATATAAAATTTTATCGATCATATTTGTGTAACTTAAGGACGATCAATATATCGTTGCTTCACCATACTAATGTCAGATTTCGAAGCATAATCAATATCAATCATCCTAATCGTACACAGTCCGATGCCAAAATTCAATTACTCGATTTTACTTTAATTTGTTAGGTGTTTTAATCGAATTAAACATAAAAAACATAAAATAAACAATTATCAGATGCATGGTTTCGTAAGTGGCTCTGATACCACTGAAGGGAAATTGCAATCTAAAACGCAACGGAAATTTTTATCCCTTTAGTGATCCTTACGAATGATCATGATCATTGATAGAATGGTTATGTGGTGATGAACAACTCCTCTACTCAGTGATGTACGATGAACAACGCCTCTACTCAGTCCACACAAACAGATACATTTTGCCTCAGTGCTAGCTGTTACGATTGAAGGCTTTGAGTGAGTGAGAGAGAGAGAAGAAGAAAATACGGCTAGGGTTTCATAATCGAATTTTCATCAAGTGTGAATGCTTCTGCACACGGGTTCTATTTATAGAACTATTTGTGTAGGCAACAAGCTAAAAATCCCAACTTAAGTGCACCATGTAATAATAATAATATTATATAATTATTATTATTATTATTATAATTATAATAAACATAGTTTATTATTTATAATTATTATAATAATAATATTAATATTAATTATTATTATATTATATGATATTCCATATTTTACTCAAGTACATCGTAACTTACGATGTTCCTTCTTTATTCTATCTCTCTCATGAATATGTCCTTATGTGTGTGACCATGTAGGTTCGAGACGTTGACAATTATATTAAATGACATATTTAACATAATAAATAGTGTGTGGTATCTAGCAACAAATCAAAGCTATCCAAGTCACGAAAATATCATGTTATCTGACAAAACCTTTTTCTATGATAATGTTCGTGTGTACAATTACCCTTTTTCCCTTATATTTATATTGAACACAAGGCATATACCGTTTCATCCTTCTCCAGTTCAATATTGGGCCCTTAGACATTTATCCTGTTATGTAGGATGTGCAAATTCGATATAGGTCACTCATGTCCCTCAACATGCTTTGTGAAGTACCCATCAACTGTCTTTATGGTCATCCAGTTACGAAGAATGTTCGATCAGCAATAAAGTACTTGACTCTACATTTAGGATCCATAGTGGTTTTAGGTTGAGGGTGGTGTAGCAGTAAAAGTTGTGAGTGTAAGTGTAATACCCCGTAAATTATTTTAGTGCCCTGTATAATATTAATTGATATTAATATTGTCCCAGATTACTCTAAGAAATTTTAACGGAAATAAATGGAGTAATCAGCGGGATATTATTACATTAATTAGTATTAGCTGACTCAGAGGTTTTATAAAATATTGGATTAAGAGACATTTTTGGATACTCCCTAATTAGACCCGTCGGTGGAGAAATGTTATATTTTCTTTAAGATACAAGTCTTTTCTTTTTTTTTTGGATAGAAATAGAAATAGAGGAAGAGAGAAAGGAATAGAAAGAAGAAGAAAAAGTCTTGAATAAGAAGAAGAAGAAGACTCATAATCTTGTGCTTCCATCCATCCATTCTCCATTCAATCTTCTCCAATCTTCTTGCTAGAGGTGGGTTCATAGCTAGACACTTTTCCTTTTGGTTTTGTTGAAGCTTTTAGGGTTTAAGAGTTTTAGGTCAAATTATGAAAAATCCTAGCAATCGGTAGTTTGATCGGTTAGAAATTGGTATAAACGCTAATGTATGTTGTCTATAGGTATAGAAACATGTTAGATATGTTGTCTTGATGTTTGAATGAAATTGAATTGAGTTTTTGAACCTACTGTCATGATTTTCACGTTACTGTTGTTGTCTGTGTTTGGTTAACCGGTTAACAGATTGGTTAACCGGTTAACGCGTTCAAAATTTGCGTAGAAGCCCCTGGTTTGATTTGGTTAACCGGTTAACGGATTGGTTAACCGGTTAACACTGTAAGTTTGTGAAAAATGACTTAATTCCAAAACTTTGAAAATTCATAACTTTTTACTCGGTTATCTGATTTAAGTGTTCTTTATATCGATTGAAAGCTAAAGTTATGTACTTTCGTGAGATGCCGACAATTGTTATTTTTACCCGACTTTTCGATTATGCAGTAAAAATTCTAAGTTGGGGGTTGTTAGCTTAAGGTAATAAAATGGTAAGAAATTGTTAGGTAGCTAGGTTACCCTATGCTGTTACAGAATCGTTTTAGGGACTTGTTAATGCTTAGGCGTCGATGCTTAGAGGGTGTAATCGGGCTATGTAGTTGTTGAAAGTTGGAGGTTTACTCTCTTGTGTTATGTTTTAATTATGAAATCGAATCCCTTAATGGATGTCGTGACCCGTACTCGTCCTAGTGTGGCTGGGCGGGGAAAGTATCCATTAGGATAAGTAATGAGTGACCCGTGCTCATCCTTGTGTGTCTGGGTGGGGAAAGTTACTTTGTGGTAATGTGTTGTGACCCGTACTCATCCAGGCGTGGCTGGGCGGGGAAAGTACCTTAGATAGATAGTGAGTGACCCGTGCTCGTCCTTGTGTGGCTAGGCGGGGAAAGTTATCTATGCATTTGAGGATCGAGTGGCCAGTGCTCGTCTGCTACGGCTATGGCTGGGCGAGGAAAGATGCCTCCTAGCACCTTGTGTGTGCTCCGTTGTTTTACTTAGATGTCTCTAGTATGTGAACTTGAAGTCTAGGTCTTCCCTGACTTGAGTATTGTTTAGTTTGACCCTTTTAGAGCCAAGAGAACTTTAAGATAGGGAACTCACTGAGATGTTTTATCTCACCCCATGTTGATGTTATTATTTCAGGTTGTCATACCCTAAATTTGTCCTACCTTGATCATATTTCATGCTAATTGGTTGAGTGTCTGACAATTCTTCCTTAAATGATCATCCGGCCTCCATCCATGATATTTCCATACTCAAGTCATGGAGTTCTTGGTTGTACTTAGTGTACTTTCATTTTTTTCAATATGTTGAAATCAAGTGCAATTTGCGTGGAAAATTAATCACATTTTTATTGGTTGGAAATGAGTATTGTCACGATTAAGTTGGTAAGGAGATTGAAAGAAAGTTAACCCATTGGATAATTTATGTATGGAGCTCAAGTGGCAAGGGATTGAATGTTGGATGCGTCTCTTTGGCTATTTGTCATTTAACTTCATTACATTCGACTCATGATTGGTGAGCCCACCAATTTAGTTTGATTTATTTGGCTTAGTCCATGATCTTCTTCGGTTTTACTAAGTATTGATGATGGATTTTGTAATTCAAAAGGTGTTCGCATTAGTTGTCAAGGTTTTTTATTGTCCAAATAAAGGTTTGATTGAGGGATAGTTAAGTGAGGTATGGAAATGGACAAACAGATAAATTGTATCCTTCCAAGAAGCATTATTTTACCAAAGTATATGTAAAGTGCCAAAATGTAAAAAGGAGATGGCTTTGTCACGTTAACTACTGTTCAGAAGAAAAATCAGTTCCACAAGCCAACTGTAATGTTACATTTATTTTAAATGTCTAGTGAGAAATACACATACATCAAAATAGATCAATACAAAAAAAGGCACATAAACAATCTGCATGCTATCATGATGCAGGTGCACCAGCCTTCATGCTAATCCCATGCCATGACTTCCCATTGACTAATATTGCCATGATCTCCAAGTTCCTCATCAATACAAGCTTTACATGTCAGGTTACTAGCAAGTTCCTAACTTGTCTTCACGTTAAATATATGGAATACACCTGAAAAGGAAAAGACTAATAAGAACCGAAGTGATTTCAAATGGCTAAAGAAGAAAAGTAAGCAGAACATACAAAGTAAAACTCAGTCATGAAACTGGTGAGCAAAGCTAAGGCAAACATCAGGAAAGCTAAAATTCCAATGTGAAGAATGAAAATAGCTGTGAAAAACCAGTGTCACAATACATCAACATTGGAAATGAATTTCAAGACACCACAAGTAGACATTACAATTACAGTTCATAACAAAATCTATTAAAAAAACAAACTCATCCAGGCCAAGCAAGTTTTGTTTGTCCACTGAAGCTCTTACAAGTTCTTATGAAGTCATATATTGAGGCCCTATCTCCCACCTATGAGACACCTGCAGAATCATGCAGAATCGATGGTTGATATCAGTGAGCAAGCAAATCCACAGGAGAGGAATTCAGAATAAAAAGTTTCTAAAGCAATACAACAATACAGCGTTCATTCTGAACCAAAACCATGAAAAAGCAAATGTCTAAGTTCGCCGCAAATTGCAGTGGAAGTTCGAAGTTTACCGCGAGATAAAAGCAGGCTTGTAACGAAAAGAGAAGTGCCCAGACCCTAGTAAAGCCAAGCATACAGGAACGAAAAATTAAGAAACGCATGGCAGCAGACAAAAATTTGCAGCATTAACATAAGCTAAAACAGGTTATGCTCATCACAAGATGTCATTTCCAAGCCAAGTTACGAGATCATACCCTGTTCCACATTATTTCAAACCTGCAAGACATCGACGTAAAACATCTGAGATTCACAAAAAAAGAGAGAGGAAACAACACAAGTCAGCAATGATATGCTTGAAATGGAAATCAGGCCTGAAATAAGACAAACGCATCTACAACATACACCAACGAGTCCGAGTTCTTCTTGATCATCCTCAGTTTGATAACTTCCATGTAATATGTTAAAAAACTGCTACAACCTGAAAACATCGGTTCATCACCAATTAGTCAATTCCTAGTTCATTTAGTCAACCAAAGAAGAATGTCGCAAATAGAAAAAGAAAATGCGAGAGTCATGAATTGATGAGAATAGCAGCAATACCATTAGGACAGGTTCATACCTAAACAACTTTGCACCAAACAAAAGCCAAACCTCTCTTATCACTCCATGACTTCACCATCAAGCTGCCATGATTCTTCTTCAGCTAGCAAAACTTCCTTGTGTCATCCAAAACAAGAAAGTGAGTGAATTACAAGACCATACAATAAGCTTGCTCGCATTTGACTCCATCCGTTAATGCTTCACCACTGTTATCACCGTGAACATACTCTTGAAGACAAAATGAATGTATGGATGGACCTGCACATCAAGCATGAACAAAACATCATTCAAAAGTCCAAAGAATGACAATATTATAGTGCACAATTAAAATAAGTTCAAGAACTTAATTTGTGTCACAAGGCTACTTCATTAACAAAACCAAGGAATGAGAGTGTTCTTCCTTCAAAGCCCAAATCACAAATAATGGAATTTCAAGCCAAGGTCAAGTCATCCATCATCAGCCTTATACCCTGTAATCATGAGAGAATAACATCCATGGATAAGAAATTCGTCAACAGAAGATGTGAAATGTGTGTGGCAAAACAAAGATGAAGAATGCAAGCCATGTTTATTTAGAGTCAAAAAAATGAAGACAGTAAAAATAGAGTTATAGGGCAGTGAAAATATGAGTTTATGGTAGTAAAAAAACTCACGATTTTTACAAGACTCGGTTTCACAACAAACAAAATATACAGATATCACTATCCCAAGAGGTCCCCACACAATCCCATCAAAAAATCCTCTCAATGGATTGAAGATTCTCACAGCTCACCTCACACGATTTACACACAAAATCTCTCAAACTCACACGTATCAGACCCTCATTTTCTCACTATATGTAATACCAATCATTGGCACACAAAGGGAGGCGAAAATTCACACAAAAACCCTAAAAACGCCAACACCCTAGAAAAACAATCTGAAAACGCATACGGATTTTATGAGTGTAAAGACTACACACCGAAAAAAACAGAGAACCCTGGCCTTTACACATAATCAACACACCACCACCATAGGGGAGACTTACACAAAAACCTTAACATAAATCAACTGACACTGAGAAACCCTAACATCATTCTAGACGACACAGAGACGAAAGAAGAAGAGCAAGCGAGAGAAAATCCAAGGAAGCATAGGACGAAAATCACTCACCATAACCGTGAAAGCTTCTGAAACGGTAGATTGTTGTTTTTGAATCCTTTATCTCCGAATTGTCGTTGTTGTTTCGTTTTTCCTCAATGATTTTGATTGTCGCCTTTCTAACATATAAACCACCATGAACATAATGAAATTGGGGCTCTAGGGTTTTAATTGGGGATGAGGGTTTCCGTTTTTCTTTCTTTGACATTGGTATTGATTTCAAGTTTGTTCGGCGTAGTCTAACTTCGTGTTAGTGATGGTTGATCCGCAATGAGGATGAAATACGATGAAGCTTAGGTTCTTTTCTCAGAAAGACCATGGCTAAGTTGGTGATGAATGTCGCGTGGGGTTTATTTTGAAAATCTCCTTGTTTTTTCAGATGCATATAAATGTGAGGGTTTTAATTTGTGCATCGAATAATTTATTTGTTTCTTTTCTCCATTTAACACGCATCATAATATCATAATGGCTGATTACTCCAATTCACCATATAACATGTATTAGCTTTCTGTGTCCCACGAGTGTTTATTAAATATTCATTGGTTTTTAGTTTACACGTTGACCGATGATACCATGGCTAGGGTTTTCTTTTTTCAAACCCCATTTCCTTTGATTTTATAGATGGGTCGGTGCAGGCCCAATGGGTTTTTTTAGGTTGGTTATAGAATTTCCTTTAAGTCCATTATGGTTTTATTTTGATTCAACCAATAAATTAAAAATTTTGAGTTTTACTAAGTATTCTTTTTTAGGATGATATTTTTTTTATTATTTTCATTAAGAAATAATTAAAGTTTTATTATCCTAAAGTTTTGTTTTAATCAAGTTTCTACTTTGAGTTTTGTTTTAACTTTCTCGATCTTTGATTAAAGTGTAATTGCTCACATATCCTCGTTTTCTATTTTTTTGTATGGTGATTAAATGTCTTGGTTGGATTTGTGGAAATTATTCCTACTTTATAACCATAAATCGTTAATTAAAACTTGATGCGCGTACTAATATTCAAAAGTTAGAAATCTCTTGGTCCAATGCCAAGTTGATTTTTCGTGCATACATGATCCATATATCAAGTTCATTACAATCCAAAATCTCGAAATCCATTTTATCTAATGTTGATACTCGAAATCTTTTCGTAATTAAAAAACCGAAAGAATTGAATTCTGGAGTCTAGCATTCCTCGAATTCTTGAATGGACTCTCCCGAGGCTCGCCCCACGGGACGTAGTTCATTCAACCTTTCGCGATTAAAATACTTAATTCAACACATCAAATAATGAAAGAATTGAATTCTGGAGTCCAGCATTCCTTGAATTCTCGAATAAACTCTCCTGAGGCCCGCCCCACAGGACGCAGTTTATCCATCCTTTCATTCTTAAAATACCCTAATCAACTTAAACATCTTTTCGAAACAAGAACTATTTAAATCCTTTCTATACTCGCAAAACAAGCTAGCGCTTCCGCCTCCTATCGCGAGCAGACAAGCCAACGCTTAGCAGTTAGAATGTGATCTAAATAATCGTTTATCAAAACACACCAACCAAACTTAGTACCACGAACTACGAGGCTCTGACTTTCCCATTGCACAAGGGAATACGTAGGCACACGGAACTCAATCTTTGCCGAGCACCCTAGGAACAAAACCACCATTCTCCATATCGTTTACCATTAAGAAGATATTAATATAAATTAGCATTCGATCGTAGATTAGACTAAGAGGTTCCCGTTGAGTACAACAGATGTAAGAGGTGCTAATACCTTCCTCTTGCGTAACCGACTTCCGAACCTAGAATTTGGTTTCGACGACCAAGTTCCCTCCTTTATAGGTTTTATCTATATTTCCCTTTTCCTTTATTAGGAATAAAATAAAATTATGTGGCGACTCTGTTTGTCTGTTTTTCCGCGTCTTTCGCGAGGATCGTATTTTTCGAGGTACGACACAGGTACTTCAGGTTCCGCAAAGGGTAAAGATAAGGCGACTTGATTATCTTTACTTGTTTGATGGATTTGTCTTCCGCTGTGGACTTTTGAGATCTTCGGATCTAGTTCTTAGATTTTATTTTTGTGAACACTTTGTATTGACTATGGCCTTTGTCTTAGTACTTTTGTTGTAATGGCTATACTTATGCAATTTGTTGCTAGGAACTTATTTGTATTTCAGTACCAAACTTAAAGATTTATATATGAAGAATATGCTTTATGTATGTCTTTCATATATGGGTGTTATAGTTGATATCAGAGCAGGTCGTATCCTCGACCTAGCCTTGGAATATTATAAGTGTTTTTTTCCGTTCATACACGTTGACTTGCAGTAGAACTAAATGTTATGTTTAGGGTATTGAGCCTGATCAACTTAATCATGTTTTGATGACATATAGGACTATTTCTAGTAGGCGTGGAACTCGTGCTCGACCCAGTGTCACTCCTCCGGGTAGTGATCAGATAGGTGGTGATGGGAATGCTCCTATGTTCCATTTCATGCAACAGATGCAACAACAGCAACATAAGTTCATGCAGGAAATGATGCATCAAATGAATGGGGGCCTTCATCCTCATGTGGCTGCTCCTGAAGCTGGAAGTGGGACATTCCGAGACTTTTTCCGCATGAACCCTCAGGAGTTTCATGGTGGATTGGATCCGGTTAAGACACATGAATGGGTAACCGGAATGGAGAGAATTTTCTAGATTGTGATTTGTGGTGAAGTAGAAAAGGTGACTTTTGCGTCACATTTACTAAAAGGTCCTGCTGCGAGGTGGTGGGAAAGTGCTTCAAATCTTATGACGGTGCAAGGAATTCCAAAAGTGTGGCAACAATTTAAGACAATTTTTATAGAGAAGTACTTCCCGAGTTCACTGAGAACCCAAAAGGAATTTAAATTCCAACAACTTAGACAAGGGAGCATGACTGTGGCCAGTTATGCTGAGAAGTTTGAGGAGATGGCTGCTTACTCTAGGCAGACTATGTATGCTCCAGATGAAAGATGGAAGATTGACCAGTTCTTGTTTGGTTTAAGGGATGAAATATCTCATAGTGTCTCTCAAAGGGAGTTCACTACCTATTCCGAGATGTTAAGGCAGTGATATGTCGCCGAGCATAGTTTGAAGAAAGTGCAAACCGATGCTAGTGTTGGAAGAGCGATTCAAAGTGATCGAGGGAGAGAAAATCAATCTTTTAGGCCAAGGCCTCAACCCTTCAAAGGGAAGCAAGTTCAAACTACCGGGCCTAACACTCCACCCACGTGTAGGTCGTGTAACCAGCGTCATTTTGGTAGGTGTCATGGTGGAGGATTAAGGTGTTACAATTGTGATGGTGTGGGCCATATGTCGAGGGATTGTACCAAGCCAAAGAATCAAGTTCAAGCGAGAGTTTACACTACGGATGCTAGAAAGACCAAAGCCGACAACTCCCTCATTGCGGGTACTTGTCTTGTTAACAATCATCCTTGTCTTGTTTTATTTGATTGTGGGGCCACGCATTCTTTTGTATCTACTAATTGTGTGAAGCGACTCGGGTTGCGAGTATTTCCTTTATTTCCTCCGATGGTGGTTACTACCGCTATGGATGAAACTGTTGAGACGCCCCTAAGGTGTGAGAATTGTACCTTGTCTGTGGATGGTAGAACTTTTCAAATTGATCTCATTTGTCTGCCTCTTAAGAAAGTTGATGTCATTCTGGGAATGGACTGGTTATCTGTGAATTCTGTGTTTATTGGATGTGAAGAAAAGTTTATCCTTATTCCCTCCGTCGAAGCGCCTCCGAAAGATGTTTTGACAACGATCTTAGAAGGTACAGTTGGAATGGTAAATTTTCTATTTGAACAAGAAGAGTTTGTTCTACTTGTCCTTACTAAAGAGGAGAGTAATGGCCAGCAAGTTTTGAATATTCCAATAGTTTGTGAATTTCCTGATGTCTTCCACGAGGATGTCACTTCCTTACCTCCGGTGAGGGAAGTTGAATTCTCGGTTGACCTGATACCGGGAACGACCCCTATGTCCGTTTCCCCTTATTGGATGGCTCCGCTTGAGTTGAAAGAGTTGAAGGATCAATTGGAGGATTTGATGGCAAAGCATTTTGTAAGGCCTAGTGTTTCACCGTGGGGAGCTCCTGGATGGCGGTATGTGATTATGCATAGATTATCGTAAGTTGAACAAGGTTACGATCAAGAATAAATACCCCTTACCGAGGATAGACGATCTTCCAAATCAATTGAAAGGAGCATGCGTGTTCTCGAAGATTGATATGAGATCAGGTTATCACCAGATTCGGGTGAAGATTTCTGATGTTCCGAAGACTGCGTTCAGAACCCGTTACGGTCATTACGAATTCTTAGTGATGCCTTTCGGTGTGACGGATGACCCGGCTATTTTTATGGACTACATGAATCGGATATTTCAGAATTATTTGGATCAATTTGTGAATGACATCCTTATCTATTCTCGTACCCCGCAAGAGCACGGAGAACATCTAAGGATTGTCCTATCAATACTTCAAGAGAAGCAACTTTTTGCTAAGTTTAGCAAGTGTGAGTTCTGGATGTCGGAAGTCAAGTTTCTTGGACATGTTATATCACAGGGGGGTGTAGCAGTGGATCCATCAAAGATAGAAGTCGTGATTGATTGGGAGAGACCGAAGAATGTTTCAGAAGTAAGAAGTTTCTTGGGTTTGGCAGGTTACTATAGGAGATTTATTAAAGGTTTTTCTCAGTTGGCTTTACCGTTAACTAAGCTTACTAGGAAGGATTTCGTTTATGAATGGGATTCTAGTTGCGAGCAAAGTTTCGTGTGGTTGAAGGAGAAATTAACGACTGCACCAGTTTAAATTATTCCCGGTCTTAACAAATCTTATGAAGTGTTTCGTGATGCTTCGAAGATGGGATTAGGAGGTGTTCTCATGCAAGAAGGTCAGGTGGTAGCCTATGCTTCTAGACAATTGAGAGTTCATGAGAAGAATTATCCTACTCATGATTTGGAATTGGCGGCCGTGGTGTTTATCTTGAAAGTGTGGTGGAACTATTTGTATGATGTGCGTTTTGAGATGTTTAGTGATCATAAGAGGTTGAAGTACCTCTTTGATCAGAAGGAATTAAATATGAGACAGAGAAGATGGATGGAGTACTTGAAAGATTATGACCTTGAATTGAAGTACCATCTGGGTAAAGCAAATAAAGTGGCGGATGCCTTGAGTAGAAAAGTGATTCATAGTGCCGAGCTAATGGTGTTGGAGTATGCATTATTGGAAAAGTTTCGAGATCTTAATGTTCAGTTTGTTTGTACTCCGAATGGTGTGATAATGGGAAATTTGAATATCAATTCTACCTTGAGAAATGAAATTCAACAAGCACAAGTTCTTGATGAGAAGTTGCAAGGAATGTTACTTCAACCGGGTTTTATAAGGGCGTTGGATGGGGTTATCCTATTCAACCAGAGGATTTGCGTTCCGAATGATGTCATGTTGAAAATAAAGATTTTAGAGGAAGCCCATAAAGGTTCTTTTACGATAAATCTGGGTTCTTCGAAGATTTATCAAGACTTGAAGAAGGATTATTGGTGGTCCGGAATGAAAAAGGACATTGCGGTATTTGTGTCTGAATGTGTGGTATGTCAACAAGTGAAAATTGAACACCAAAGAACGGGCGGTTTGTTGCAACCTTTGGACATCACAATTTGGAAGTGGGATAGTATTTCTATGGACTTTGTGGTAGGTCTTCCAAGTACTTAAGGTCATTATGACTCTGTTTGGGTGATTGTAGATCAGTTAATGAAATCTGCACATTTCTTAGCCGTTAAGACCACGTACAAAGCAAGTCATCTTGCGAGATTGTTTATTGTTGAGATTGTGAGATTGCATGGTGTCCCATCTAGTATTGTGTCGGATAGAGATCCGAAATTCACTTCTAGATTTTGGAGAGTGTTCCAACAAGCCATGGGTACGGAATTGTAGTTGAGTACTTCTAATCATCCTCAGACAGATGGTCAGACGGAGCGTACGATTCAAACTATGGAAGATATGTTAAGGGCATGCGTTTTGGAAAGTAAAAGATCTTTTGCCACTGATAGAATTCTCTTACAATAATAGTTACCATGCGAGTATCAGAATGGCTCAGTATAAGGCTTTATATGGGAGGAAGTGTAGAACACCGTTGTGTTGGTCGGAGGTGGGCGAAGACCGGATTTTGGGACCCGAAGTTATTCAAGAGACTACGGAAAAGATTCGGATGATTCGAGAAAAGATTAAACAAGCACAAGATCGTCAGAAGAGCTATGCAGACAACCGAAGGAGACCTTTGGAATTTGATGAAGGTGATCATGTGTACTTGAAAGTCACTCTGAGATTGAGATTAAAAGGACCGTTCAAGTCGTGCAAGTTAAGTCCGAGATACATAGGACCGTATCAGATCTTGGAAAGGATTGGTGAAGTTGCTTACAGATTGGCCTTACCTCCCTCACTATCTGAAATGCATGATGTATTTCATGTATCTCAACTTCGTAGGTTCGTTCCCGATCCTCTTCAGCCTATTTTGCCGGATTCTATCGAGATAGAAGCGGATTTGACCTTCGAACCCCAACCAAGCCGTATTGTTGGAAGAGAAACCAAAGTGTTAAGAAACAAAGAGATACCGCTTGTTAAAGTGAAATGAGATGAGACGCATCTGGGCGATGCTACGTGGGAATTGGAATCAGAAATGCGGGAATCATATCCTCACCTATTCAGGTAATCTTTTAAATTCGAGGACGAATTTTTATTTAAAGGGGGAGGATGTAATACCCTGTAAATTATTTTAGTGGCCTGTAAAATATTAATTGATATTAATATTGTCCCAGATTACTCTAAGAAATTTTAACAGAAATAAATGGAGTAATCAGCGGGATATTATTACATTAATTAGTATTAGCTGATTCAAAGGTTTTATAAAATATTGGATTAAGAGACATTTTTGGATACTCCCTAATTGGACCCGTCGGTGGAGAAATGTTATATTTTCTTTAAGATACAAGTCTTTTCTTTTTTTGATAGAAATAGAAATAGAGGAAGAGAGAAAGGAAGAGAAAGAAGAAGAAAAAGTCTTTGTGGTAAGGTGTTGTGACCCGTACTCATCCAGGCGTGGCTGGGCGGGGAAAGTACCTTAGATAGATAGTGAGTGACCCGTGCTCGTCCTTGTGTGGCTGGGCGGGGAAAGTTATCTATGCATTTGAGGATCGAGTGACCAGTGCTCGTCTGCTACGGCTATGGATGGGCGGGGAAAGATGCCTCCTAGCACCTTGTGTGTGCTCCGTTGTTTTACTTAGATGTCTCTAGTATGTGAACTCGAAGTCTAGGTCTTCCCTGGCTTGAGTATTGTTTAGTTTGACCCTTTTAGAGACAAGAGAACTTTAAGATAGGGAACTCACTGAGATGTTTTATCTCACCCAATGTTGATGTTGTTATTTCAGGTACTTTAGGTTCCGCAAAGGGTAAAGATAAGGTGACTTGATTATCTTTACTTGTTTGATGGCTTTGTCTTCCGCTGTGGACTTTTGAGATCTTCGGATCTAGTTCTTAGATTTTATTTTTGTGAACACTTTGTATTGACTATGGCCTTTGTCTTAATACTTTTGTTGTAATGGCTATACTTATGCAATTTGTTGTTAGGAACTTATTTGTATTTCAGTACCAAACTTAAAGATTTATATATGAAGAATATGCTTTATGTATGTCTTTTATATATGGGTGTTACAATATGCTATTGATTAACTTAACTCAAGGAAAATAGAGTTGCCACCGCTGTGGTTTCGGCTCGATTCTTTTGCTCGTCAAAGAAGGCATGGAAATAAACACATGAACCATGGAATTCCTTGAATAATAATCAATTAAAACTTGAGGAACCTTTGATCAGATGAATTTGAATTGCTTGTAGATCAACTTGGACTTTGTTCAGATGAATTTTTTTCGAGATGAGGGACTATTTTGATATTCTTGCTTTCTTCCTGAAAAAGTTAATAAAAATGGAAAACAAAATATTTTTGGATTTTGATTAAAGGTTAGTAAACATAAACAAGGAAAACAAAAGCATGGTGATCCCCCGTGAGGCATAAACCTGGTACTGAGAAAGATAAAAAAACCAATGTGTGACCTTGTTTGTATGCAATGATGCAAATGAAAATATTCAAAATTTTAGGGGCAAAAATTAGGGTGTTACAACTGCCCCTATTTAAGTTTCTTTAATATGGAGATATGAAGATTGACATATTCGTCTCAACAAGATGGGAGATAATTAAATATAGAAAACCCAATTGTTAGCCCTAAGAGACATGCAATCCCAATATCTTTGTGGGAAATATAGCACCATAAGAGGAAAATAAAAGCTTAGGGAAACAAAAGAGAAATCCCGCTGAGAAAAAAAACAAATGACAAGATATTTTACTAGGAAAATAAATCATTGGATACCCGACTCAACTTAGGGAATGATTGTGTATGAAAATAAATCAAAACACAATCAGAAAATAAAGCTCAACAGAGAAGGATAACACTTCACTGAAGAAAACATCAACCAAATAAAGTATTCAAATCCACAAGGTGGAGAGAGACTAAGATGGGAACAAATCATCTACTACCAGTCACTGGGTAGAGATAAAGGTAATCAATTTGGATATAAAGGAGATCAATACTACTAGCTACCTATCACTGGGTAGAGAAAAAGGCGGAGAGATTAGGAACAAAATTACTGGCTACCAGTCACTGGGTAGACGAACCGAAATATATGAGGAACAACATTACCGAATATCGATCAAGGGTAGGCAAACCGAAGGGATTATATTATCTACTACCTGTCACTAGGTAGAAAATATGTAGATAATAAACTAGTTAAAATAATCTTGACTACCAGTTACTGGGTAGGAGCAAAGCAATAAGCTTGAAAAGAAGAACTACCAACTATCACTGAGTGATAGAAACAAGGGTAACCAATTAAAAATGGGGAAATATTATCTACTACCTATCACTGGGTAGAAAATATGTAGATAATAAACTCATTAAAACAATCTCGACTACCAATAACTAGGTAGGAGCAAAGCACTAAGCTTGGATAAAAGAAGGAATGCTACCCACTACCACCAAAGTGGCATTTAAACTAGGGTAATACACTCGCAAAAGGACCAAATTTCAATCCAAGAACAAATTGGAGAGAAACTGTCAAATAAGACTCATCCCGAAGAGGAAATATCTCAACTGGGGAAAGTTTCATCCAGATAATAAACTGGGAAGAAAATTGAATCAAAATCATCCACGAAAAACAAAATCAGTGGGGAATTAGAAAGGATAAACACTTTATGCTTAATGGTTGACACTCTATATTTGAGAGAAGACACATACACTCTGCGGAGAAAATCAACACCAAAGAGCGAAGAAAATATCAAAGAATGCAAAAATGCGATCATATGATGCTATGCGTATAGAGAATGCATGAATATGCCTATGAATATTCTGACAAAACAGACATAAAGATAAGAAACATGTGACATAAACACCATGACCGGATACTCGGCTAATCCTAAATGAGGTAGCGATATCGCTGGAAATTCAACTGGAAAAAATCCTACATGGGATAAACAAAAGACATCAAAGGAATAAATCCTACTAAAAGGCTCAACTTATATTGATAAGATAAAGATATTGCTTGGTAGAACCCAAAAAAAATAGTGTTCAACAATCCACAAAAGGGATAACATCAAGAATTCCACTCTGAGAGGATAACATATTAGGGAAACACCAACAACTCAAAGTCTTCCTAACTCTGGTGGGGAAAAAAGAAATATTAACCTAAACTCTGGTGGGGATAAGAAATATTCTCACAACTCTATTGGGGAACATATGAGGATCTACCAGTAATGCAAATAAAGCAAAACCTATTGGGGTAACAAACATCAACTCTATAAGGGGGAACCACAATGCTGAGTAAAGGTAACAATCTGTCGGGGATGGGAAACATTTCCACAATCCTTACTGGAGATTAAGATACTTCTACTAGGAAATAAACACCAATTATTTCTTTCAATAAATATCAATCTCTAAGAGGGATAACACCATCTCACAACGACTCCTCCTTGGGGAAAGGGTTTGAGACTTGTTGAATCAATGAATATGAGCATGCTAGGAATCATCACATGCAGATCTATGGAGGTGATGTGAAACATCTATGGGGATTATCCAACATTGAAAGAAAATTTCGGACTTGCCGACTCTCGTGGGAATACCAGATGTTAACATCATAGCCAAAATTCGAGTTGCAAGGGATTTTAAATCAATAACCAACACTAGCTGAGAGAAAACCTAACTGTTGCACCCCAAATTTTCCCTAAGTTTTCTTCGCATTTTCATATACATCTTGCATACAAACAAGATCGCACTGGTTGCTCGATTCTTCTCGGGTTAGGTTTATTCCTTGCAGGGGATCACCATTGTCTTTAATTACTTTATTTGTTTATGTTTACTAACCATTAATCAAAATCAAAAATATATATTTTTGTTTCCTTTTACTAACCTTTTTCAAGAAGAGGAACCATTGGAAATGCCAAAAATAACAGTCATGCAGCTCGAGTAAATTTCACAGACAAAAGTCGAAGTTGATCCGCAAATAATTCAAATTTATCTGATCAATGATTTCCCGATTTAATTGATTCATTCAAAGGATTTCCAAGGTTCATGTGTTTATTTCTTAGACGTACAAAATGAATCGGGCCACAACAACCAAACAATCACCTTTGAATAAAATATTCAAATTTTGACTTGGTTAACCAATGCGAAATTTGAATATTTTACACAAATTCCGCACCCTTAGATCATTGATTTAATTGGAATATTCTAGATCCATTGGTTTATGATTTCTCTACATCACTTTGATCATTTCCTACCATAAATCCTCACTAATCACCACTCTTTTCCATTTCCCACTAAAATTGCAATTACCAAGCCTAATTTTAATTAACAAAGCAAGCTCCATTCCACCAAATTCCCATACCTAAAGTCTTTAAATAGAACAATAATTTCATTCATTCACCAAGTTTTTGATAGCCACAAAGCCTCTTGCAAAATACTTCCCCAACACCAAAATTCTCCAAAGCTCACTTTCTTTCTTTTGAAGTTATCAAGAATTCACATTGAATTCTTGATTAACTTGAGCTAAACCTTCATCCTTTCATTCTTTTGTTCATCAATTTCAATAGATCTAAGCTTGATTTGGTCCTATTTGAAGAAGTTCTTTTGGTAATTCCTCTCACTCCATAAACCCATATTCACCATCGACATTCAAGATGTAGATCCTTGGTGCCTTTGTTTCTAGATCCTTTAGATCTTTATTTGTTTTTTGATTTCAGGGATTTCACTGTATTGTGGTTTTAAAATTCGTGCAAATTCAGATCATGATCATTAAATGTTTGAGAAAAGGTTTTGGAAATGGATCAATGTTGAATTTCTGCATATTTTTTGTTGCTGCTTCAGCGTTAAACGGTTAACGTAAGTCAGAATTGCATTTTTGGCTTGTTTTAAGTCTCTTTTTGGTTCCTCTTTCTTCTTCTTCCTCCTTTTATTTTTACCTTGGAAAACACTTTTGGGAGTGATATTTCCTTAATATCAATGAACTTTTGGTGTAGATTAGAGTAGTTAATGTTCATTAATTCAAAACTACCTTTAAGTGGATTATTCAATTCATTTGAGATACTTTGGGTTAGTGATACATTTTCATGCTTGAATCCACCAAGATGAGTGATTGAACTTAAGGATGGAAGAATACTATGAGTGTGACTCAATTTGGTATTCACCTTTAGTTTCGTGTGGTATTGCATCCGGATGGCGATTTACATATCGTTTATCTTGCATGCATTAGCACTAATATTATGCACCTTAATTGGTGGTGGCCGACCTCATTTGTAGGGTAATTACTTCGTAAATTACTCGGTGATTGCTTATCATATACCTAAATTTGTCCCTATCTTCGGAATAAAAATTTAATTGGGTACTTGCACTTTCGTGGATCGGATCTCTTGTTGATTGCATAATCCCAAAGTGGTTAAACATATTGCATTAAGAATCAAGACTTATGAATGTTTGATGTGTAGGTGCTTTGGGTTTCCCAATTGTAAACACCCCAAATTTGCCCTCACCCATTCACACCATGGCTTGTGATCATCTCATATGCATAAACACCATCATATCATCTCATAGTACATTTTGATTCACTGGATAATTTCTAAGGCATCTGCACCTAGGGTTTGTGATCTGAGCAACCTCAAGGCTTCTTGAGCCATTTCAAAGGCTACCAATCAACTCAAAGGGGTCCATGTGTGTATTTATATCATATTCCATCTCCTCAAAGTCAAAATTGCAGAGGAATCACAAGAGCTAGGGTTTGAGTGGATGCAGAGCCAGGCTAGACTGCACAGTTGACTGAAAATTAGGGTTTTGGTTTCAGAGGCCATAACTCCAATTTTTTTGGTCATTCTTGTTTCCATTGATCTCTATATGGTATAGGGAGTATGCATATCAATTTTCATGAAGAAATTCCATGGGGAAGTCATCTGATCAAGGGTTGACTTTTCAGACAAGTCAGTGTAAAATCAGGGCATCTGAGGCCCCCAATGACCCAACCAATGGTTGATCTTCATCATTTTGAGTGTATATGATCTTTATTTGATCATGGAGGAAGGTTGAAGTTCATAGAAATCAAGAATTTAGGGTTTTTGCAAATGTTGACTTTTTGGGCATAGTTGACTTTTCAAGAATGCTTCATTTTAGGTCATTTTTCAAGTCATGATTCTTGATCCAAAAATGCTTCAAATGGAAAAACTTTGGTCATGAAAGTTGTAGATCTCATCTTTCCCTTTTCAAAAAGTACAAGGACATGATCAAACTCTTCTTGGATCAAAAGTTATGGCAATGCAAAGTTGGCAAAAATCACTTATTTTCAAGATATGCACCAAGTGTGAAAATTGCAAAATCATGTGCTAAGTCAAATTGCAACTTCTAATTGGTATCAAACCAGCACATAAACATTCTCTAAGGCCCAAAATCAGATTTGAACCAAAGATCACATGTGTTTAGTTCATGTAACAAGGCATTTTTCATGAGATTTCAAAAAGGCCACAAGTTGCAAAACTCATGATCACATCTCACCAACTTGAGGCATTGGCTGCTGAACCAAGCTAGCTTCATACACACACCATGCTGCGCAGCCCCTAGGCTTTGTACCAAGCTAGCACTTCACCATACCTCTCTTACACAATTTTTGACTTTTTGCAAAAGGCAACTTACCAATCAATAAAGCACATGTCCAATCAACTGACCAATGAGAGAGAGTTATGTGGACAATTTGCAAGCCATTTCATGTACAAGGCAAGGCTGAAGCTCATTCATTCATGACATTCACAAAAAACTTACCAAGTTGCAACTTCCTTCGAATCTGCCTACACAGCTTGCAAACATTCAAACCCTCTTCACCATTCAACTCACCTTGCTCCATAGACCACCCAGCACCAAGAACCCAAGCTTGAAACATCCTGAACATCTCACTGCCATCTCTCACTTCATTTTGCAGTTTCAATCGAATCTCCTTCCACAAACCACAAACACACCAACAAACACTCCAGACCTTCTCCATTCATCCTCAGGATCACAAACCATCATTCACAATGGCCTGAAACCTCCAGAAACTCCATTGCCATTTCTGACCAAGCTTGAGCAGGAGCTTTCGAATCTCACTATCCAGCCAACTTAAACTTCTTTTGAGCATTCAAACATCTTCTGGGGACCAATTGGAGCAGTTTGCACTGAAGGAAGTGGCCAGAAAGTCCTTAAACTGAAAGCTTCGAATCTCAGGTAGCCTAAAATTTATTTTTCCAGAAATCATTTTTCTTGTTACAAACTTGTTCTATGTGATTCACTGATCATCCTGATGTTCTTAGTTTTTGAAATGGTTTTGATTTGAGAGTTTAATTTGTCTCTGAAGCTTGTGTGCCCTAGTTTTTCTTTCTTTCGATTCAGCTTGTTTAGGAAGAATAAATTTGTTTTGAGAGAGGGGTTTGATTCGTGAGAGGCTGGAGATCATTTCCCAATTCATAGATTTTGTTTTTGTTACGTTTTGAGGGGTTTTGAGGTTTCTCAGGTGAGAGCTGGCCGGAGAAGACGACCGGAAGTCTTCTCCGGCAGCCTGAAAGTAATTAGTGAGGTTAATTAGGGTTAGGGCAAAGTTTGAATGTGAGCCACTGGATTTCATCTCCCGCGCGTGTACGAAGGGTCAGGATCATTTCATTAAGTGATAATCAGGATTAATTAATTTAATTAATTGAGTTTTAGAAGTTTGAATATGGGCCTTTGATCTGCGCGCGCAGTCAACCCATCCACTGCCAGAATCAATCTCAGCCATCCTTTCTGTTTACTTTTATTTTATTTGATTTTTAATTCATTTTATTTCAATTAACTTGCATAATTATTTTAAAATAGTTAAAAATTCTTAAAAATTATGAAACTTTTTCCTAAAAGTTTTATTAATTTTTAAGACCCAAAAACATTTTTATTTTATTTTTTATCATTAAAAAAGAATTTTTAAATATTTAAAAGATTATTTTTAATTGATTAATGGGAATTAATTAATTAAAAAATACTTTTAGGTATTTAAAAATTACAAAAAAATTCATGAAATGTTCTAAGACATTTAGAAACATTGTCCAACCTTCAAACCAAATTTCTTTTTTGATCTTGATGCATTTTAAGAATTTTTCATTGAATTAAATCCTATTTTGTGCATTAATTTGATTATAAGTTTAAAAATCCATTTCTGCCTATTGGAGAAGGTTGAGACATTGGTTCTTCTTGCATTGTTTTCTATTTAGCATGTAGTTTCTAGGGTTAAATGGCCATGATTTGATCTTGCATTTTCAATTTGTTTGGCATTTCTTTTGTTAAGAACCCTAAAAAACCCTAATAACTTAGAAAATTCATAACTTGAGTTTGGTTAAGAGTTGGGACCTCCCCTTTGAACCTTGGTTTAGCATAGGTTTAGGGTTTCTTTGAGTGCCATTTTCCATTTTTATCTTAGGGTTTTGTTTCTGTTTTGGGTTTTTGTTTGATGTTTGGTCCATGAACCCTAATTTGGGCTTTCTTTTGCATCCTTCTTGCATTCTCTTGCATAACTTGACTTGTCATTGCATTTTGTGCATTCTTGTGATTCATTTGACATCTTAAGACATGTAGGAAGCATGTTTGATCATTGCATTACATATTTGCCATGTCATTTGTCTTGTATGCTTCATAACTTTCCATGCTTGTTCATGCTCCTTAACTTGCATCATTTGCATCCATGATCTTGTATGAACATCCCCATGTCTTGCCTCATGTTTGCAGCACCTCATAACATCATAATCATCATCAATATGCTTCTGGTTTTGCTTAGCATCATGCCATTTCATCTCATCTTGCATTGTTTTGCATTTCTTTCTAACATTTCAGGTGGTAAGTAAACTTGGGAAGTGAATTTGCTTTCACTTCTCATAACTTTTCTTTTCATCTCTCTTGCATCCATTGCTGCATTTCTATTTATGTCTGAGATTGAGCTTGCTCATTCTTGTTCCTCCCACTTTCTTTCTCCAAGTGACTTGTCTTCTTGAATGAAGCAAGTCACTTTGCTTCTCTTGCTCTTGTTCATCTGCTTCCTGGTGGCTCCTTTGAAGATTGTTCTTGAAAACCTCACAAACCTTAGGACCAACCAAGCATGATAATGAATTAGGGTTTTGATTAGTCCCCCCATAGTTTTACCTTTGTGTCTCTCTTTGAGTCTTCTCTTCTCATCTCATAATCAGGGACTAAACCCTAAAGGCTTTAAGGCTTTGTGATTAAGCTTATGCCTGCATCCTTCTCTTAGGATGGAGTGTATAACTTTAATCCTAAGTGTTAAACCCTTAAGGTGTTTAAATCTCTTAATCAATCCACTTAATAATCATCAAGACACACTTGTAACTTGGGCCTTGCATTAGGGTTCTAATTCTTCCTTAATTGGTTAAGAAGGACTAACCCTAGTGTTAATGGACAAGTCCCCCTCAAGTTGTCTTACAAACCATAAAACTCACTTCATCACCATATCATTAATCTAAAATCCACTTAATCAAAGGCTTGTTTTGTCATGGGTTTAATCCCTAATCATGGATTAAGTTGAGGAGTTTTCCTCAGCTTAAACATTCTCATCTATTATCCTTCTTTTAGGATGGTGTAATGGGTCTGTTTAATCCATGATTATGGCTTAACCTCATTACTCAACACTAAACAAAAACTCAAAAAAACATCTAAATAATCACAAGTAGGTTAATGATCTTAATCCTACACCAAAGGTGATTAAGTGTGAGAATCTGACTTCACACTTAAGGTATTCTCATTACCCCTAATCAGAGGGAAGATGTGATGAGTTTACTAACCCATTGGTTTAGGCATAAGCTCATTAACTTATGACAAATCTTCAAAAAGCAATAAAAGACTGAAAACTCAAAAACAAACAATAATCGTCTCCTCCGGGATTCTTTTCTCATCACCTTCATTCATAAACGAGAACTCGCTTCTTCCTTCTAATGCAAGACAGTTTGCACCTGAGCCAGACAGGTCATACACTTGAGCATAGGCAAGCAAGCAGTTCACAAGTCAATTCATCCTTCAGTCTCTTTGGGTCGAACTACGGTGTTCTGACTTCCTCATTGCACGAGAGGATACGTAGGCATAACTTAACAGTTATCGAACAAAAGTCTCTGTACATTCCCCCTCTTTCCAGCTTCATTCTTTAGCCTCATTATCATGAGCATTTCATTCTGTTCCTACACTGACACTTTCATACTTCCCATCACTTATACACTATACACTGACACCTGTACATTCTTTCCAGCTATTTTATACACAGATTGCACTGACACTACCCCTTTGAAACACAAATCTTTTAAGCGTGGATCCCGTCGAGTACGACGGACAATCTGGGTGCTAATACCTTCCCAGGTTGTAACCAACCCCCTTTCTCAGTCTCTCTGGTTCGCAACCGTCTTATCCATCTTTTTCTAGGTCTATGCAGCATTGCCTTTCCTCCGGGATAAAAATGCCTAGCTGGCGACTCTATTCATCTCCAGTGAGTTCACGGCTGTGTGTTCTCACTGTTCCCCTCGCCGACCGTTCGCGTCTGTACCTTTATTTGGGCCAGTCCCATTTATCGGGAGCGACAGCTTGGCGACTCTGCTGGGGATCCTTATACTGCAACCAGGGCTTCTGGTTCTTTTTGTGGGTTCCTCCTAGCGCTTGATTGATTTGTGTTTACTGGGGTGTTATGTGCTTATTTGTGTTTGTATATTTGTATTTATTTTGATTTATGTACAGTTTGCTTTACTACTTTCTTTATTGCTTTTGCATTATATCATAATTATCATACTGTACTGCTGGCTGGATCTGGTTGTTTGCTTTGGTGGGTGGGGGTTTCATTGAGAGTTAAGGTCCTATACCTGGGACCTGAGTGACACCTAGGCTAGAGTGAATCATATTCTTTCCCATTCCATTTCGGTCTGGTGCGGGAATATGAAACACGGTTCAGATATGGGTTTCTTCTTGAGAACTCTGTGTTGCAGATTTCCTGCAATGCTAGGGCTATCTGGGAAGCCTGCTAAGTCTGGATGACCTTTTTAGTATTGACCTTCAGAAACTGAGGTGAATTAGAGGAGGAATTGTTATGGTTATTGTAAACACTGTACCTCCGGGTTAGAAGTGTTTACACTTCTCATAACGGATCCAAGTCTGAGGATCCTTGTTCTAGATCACCACCTTTGAGGGGGTTGGGCTGTTTACAGGTTTGCAGGTACCTTGACCTCAGAATACCCTGTTACTTTGACTTTGTTAAGAATACTCCATGTTGGACAGTTCTTGTGATTCTAAAACCTTGGACTTGTGGCTCTTTATTTGAGTCCCCCACCCTGGTTACTGGATTTTTAGGCCTCCATCTGGAATTCTTAAACACATGGATCTATATCAAGGAAGTTAATCAGATCCAGCTCAGTCGCAAACCCTTGCATTTCATTTGCATACATACTCATTGCATCATATTAACATTTTCTTATTTGTGTTTCAGGGTATCCATTCTCATCTGGTTTTGGTTTTGACCCCATCTGCATTATTGACCTATCTCCACCAGTACTTGCTTCAGCTTGTCAGCCATATACTTCAAATACTTGCACTAGCCAGCCAGTGGCCCACTCCTCAGCATCTTCATCAGCACTCTACTCAGTCTTCAGCATCATGGCTCCAAAGAAAAGCAACATCACCTATCATTTCTTCCAACCAGACTTATCAGATATCAGGAGGATCCAAACCCTGATCACTCCAGATCACATACCCTTGTTCAGGGAGAGTTTTGGAGATATACTGGACATGGTTATGGATCTGGACCCTTCACAGAGGAGCCTCATCCACACCTGCATTCAGTTTTATGATCCCCCATTAAGATGTTTCACCTTTCAAGACTTTCAGATGGGGCCTCTTTTAGAAGAATACTCATCTTTGATTGGTTTGCCTATCAAGAGGGAAATCCCTTTCAACCCTGAAATGGTCTTTCCCAGCAATGGAGAGGTGGCAAAAGCTCTGCACCTGGAACCTGCTTTGATTGAGCAGCAAATGACCTCTAAAGCTGGGATCCCTGGATTTCATCTGGACTTCCTGATTTCTCAAGCTAGTCTGAAAGCCTCCCTGGGGGAGTGGAAAGCTGTTTGTGCTCTGTTGGCCTTAAGTGTATATGGAATTGTGTTGTTTGCAGATGAGCCACGATTCATTAGCAAGAATGTCGTCCATTTGTTCATCCTGAAGAACCCAGTGCCAACTTTGCTAGGAGATCTCTATTACTCAGTACATCAGAAGAATGAGAAGCAGAGGGGAAGGCTAGTGAGGTGTTGTGCTCCATTATTCCATGCTTGGCTTCTTAAGCATCTACCCAGGACAGATGCATTCCTAAATCCTCATCAGCAAAGCAATTGGGCTAAGAGGCTCACTACTCTCACTTCAGCAGACATCAGATGGTGTACTCAAAGCACCAAGGGCAGAGATATCATTACAAGCTGTGGGCACTTCCCCAATGTGCCTTTAATAGGGGTCAAGGGAAGTATCAATTACAACCCTCTGCTGTTCAGGAGGCAATTAGGCTATGCACTGGTCCATACTCCCAGGGAGCAAGACTTGGTTGAGACCCTCTACTGTGAGAACAAGATTAGTCTGGCAACTGTTAGGCAGGCTGCCTGGGCCTGGGATCATGTTCAAACCAAGGGAATCACCACTCTGGGGAAATGCAATAATGTGGCATCAGTCCAATATTGTGAGTGGTCCCATGCCAGGGCCCAATTCTCTGGAATGCCCTTCACCGTAGAAGACATGCCTGAGTCATCTTCAGCACCACCCCCTGCCACTATCAGTCTGGAGGAGTTTGAGAGCTTGAAGGAAAGAAATGAGAAGTTAACCCAGGCTTTGCAGAAGACCCTCCGGGAGAGGAGTGAAGGTGTGAGGGAGATTGAAAGATTGGAGAAGTTGAGAGTAGAGCATCTGGCTAAGATTGAAAATTCTGGGGATTATATCAACAAGTCTAGAGCTGGTGAACAAATTCTGAAGAATGCTTGCAAAGAAGCCCAGTTCCAGAGAGCAAGGACAGACTTGTACCTGAAGGAGAGTCAGGCCAGGTGGGTCCGGATCACTGAGGCCCGTACTCTAGAAGACAAGAGAGTCCAGGACAAGATGGAGCAGATGGAAAAAGCCCTGGCAGCAGCCCAGAAGGAAATATCAGAGCTAGAAATCAGAGCTGGAGTGAAGAGGTCTAAGGACCAAAGTCAGAACAGGAAGCTGACTGCAGCTGTTGCAACAAGAAACCTTCTCATCAGAGGTCTCACGGAGCGTCCGGCTGATCCTGTGACCGAAGCACTTCTTAAGGAAGTTCGTGAGGATGAGTTTGGCCTTGGGGTTTGATCATTTGCTTGTTGTTATTCCTATTCCATGTACTTTTGTTTTTGTGATGTATTTTGACCCCTTAGAGGGCTTGTGTTGTAAAATGAACAAATTGTATTATTTCACCTTTGTAATATATTTGTGTTAGTTTCCATCTGGGTTACTTCAAAAGCAACTTCAACAGCAACATCTTCAAGGGTCTGGAAGGGTCAAAACTGAAAGCCAAACCGGATACCTTGAGAACAAATAAGCATAACTGCATTGCATGCTAACCCTCTTGTTTGTTTTGTAGGTTTTTGTTTTGTTGTTGCTAACCTCTGTTGTGATATTCAGGAATTATTGCTCGCCGCCGGGTATTTCCCCTCAACAGGCCACACAGGTACCCAACTAGAAACAACCTTCCGGGAATTCAGATGGATCAGATGCAGCAGGACCTTACGGAGGTCAGAAACCAGATGGCCAACGAAAGGTTGGAGATGAGAACTCAGATAACGCAATTCATGGAAGTGATGAACAACTTAGCTCAAAGCCAGGAGAGGCTCAGAGCTTTGGTAGAAGGAAGGAATCAAGATGAGCCCCATGTGGGAACTGCTGGCACAAGTAACAATGAACGGGTGCAACCCCATGTTAACCCTCCTGTGTTTGGCCCACATCTACATCCTGAGATTAACATTCCTGCAAATGTTCAAGGGACAGCCACTGCAGCCAGGGTACTTCAAGAAGACCCTCAAGAAGACCAATTTACAGTAATGGGTGCTGGAGAGGAAACATATGATAGACGATTGGAAGAAATAGCTGAGAAGTTGAGATCACTGGAGTCTCAAAACTCTTTGGGGTTTGACGTCATGGACATGGGATTGGTAGACGGGGTCAAGATCCCCCATAAGTTCAAACCTCCTTGTTTCGAAAAGTATAATGGGACTTCATGCCCCCGGACTCATTTGCAATCATTTCTGGGAAGGCTGAAGGCCTATACAATGGATGAGAAATTGTGGATGTTCTATTTTGAAGATAGCTTGACCGGAGCTTCGAGGGAATGGTATTCCCATTTGACAAGGGCAACTGTGAGATGCTGGAAGGACCTGGCAGAGGCCTTCATCCGACAGTATCAATACAACTTAGACATGGCACCCAACAGGACTCTCCTGATGGGAATGTCACAGTCTTCGAGGGAGAGCTTCAGAGAATATGCTCAAAGATGGAGGCAACTGGCTGCTGCCGTTCAACCACCAATGTCTGAGAGAGAAATGGCAGACATGTTTATGAACACTCTCCAGGGAACGTATATTGACAGGTTGGCTGCTTTCTCTTCCACTAGCTTCGCAGATGTTGTCATAGCTGGGGAGAGAATTGAAAGCCTGTTGAAAATGGGAAAGATCTCAGACAACGGTGCAAGCTCGTCCAGTAGTACAAGAAAGCCTTTTGCAGGCCCGAGAAGAACTGGCGAGGCCAATGCCATCCACACCAACAGGGGTAGGCCCCAATATGTTCAAAGGACAATAGCCGCAGTCACTATCCCTGCTCCAGCTCATCCTCAACCTGCCTACCAACCTCCTCAACAAAACTTCCAACAACAACCTCAGTATCAGCAGAATCAGTATCCTCCAAGGAACTTCAACAACAACAACTCCAACAACAACAATCAACAGAGGCCATTCCAACAAAGGCCATCCCAAGCTAATAGAGTAATCGACCCGATCCCAATGCCGTATGCTGCCTTGCTGCCACAACTTCTGAAACTCAACCTAGTTGAGCTAAGAACGTTGGCACCTCCTGATCCCAACAGTCTACCAAGAAACTATGACTCTAATGCTAGGTGTGCTTTTCATTCAAACGCACCTGGTCACAGTACAGAAAAATGCAGGGCTCTGCATATGAAGGTACAAGACTTGGTAGACTCCAAGGCTCTGAATTTTGCACCTCCGCCCAATGTCAATAAAAACCCGATGCCAAACCATGGTGGTCCCCGAATTAATGCTATTGAAGAAGACCAACCGTCTTATTTAATAACTAGTGTGGATCAGATCAGGACACCATTGGTGGAAATCAAAGCTCAACTCCGTGAAAACCAAATATTTCCGGGGTGTGAGCTAGGGTGCCCCTACTGCAATATTTCATGGAATGGGTGTGAGGATCTGAGGAATGGCATTGACAGCCTTATTCAGAGTGGCTTGCTACAGATCACTACATCATTTCCGACGAACCCAACAACTTCATCAGCAACGTTTCCAGAACCTCCTACAAATGCAGCAACTATTATTCCCGACAATTCACCAGCAACACCAACCAGTACTTCATCTGTCCTCCCAAATGATCAGTTTTCAACAGTTTCTCCTGCTACAACTTCAGCTTCATTCCATTTCGTATCTCCATCAACAACAACATCAGTCCTTCCAACAACACCTCCTACAACACCAGCAATCAATCATGAAGATGTCTCCACTGTTACCATATTCTACGATCCTGAAAATAATTCCGCCTACCATTCAGAAGGTGCTGCTCCCACCAGAGCACCAGTTACAATCTTTTATGACCCACAGACAATTACAGTCCCTTCAGCAGCAGCAATCAGTCCAGTCACTGTCACGGTGCCTGGACCAGTACCATATGAAAGCAATAGGGCCATCCCTTGGCACTATGGCTCTGACGTGTACTGCGAAGGAAAAAGGATCACTCTTGAAACATCAACACCTGCACCACAAGTAGATAATGTGGGGGGAGGCGGAGGCTTCACTCGAAGCGGACGTCTCTTTGCTCCACCAATGCAAAGACCTACTGTCGAGGCAGAAGCTGCTGCCAAGGCAAAAGGAAAGAGCCCGGTGCAGGAAGATCCAGCTGCCAAAGAAGCCTTGAAGACACCGTTCGATCAGGAAGTTGATGAGTTTATGCGGATCATCAAAAAGAGTGATTATAAAATTGTGGACCAACTTCACCAGACGCCATCCAAAATCTCTATCCTCTCACTGCTTATGTGCTCCGAAGCCCATCGGAATGCACTACTCAAGGTCTTGCACGCAGCTTACGTGCCGGAAGAGATTACTGTCAACCAGTTGGAAACCGTGGTTGGAAATGTTACTGCTAGCAATGGGCTAGGGTTTACCAATTCTGACTTGACAGCGGATGGCCGCAATCACAACAAAGCCTTGCACATAACCATGGAATGCAAAGGAGCTGTCCTTTCTCATGTGCTGGTGGACACAGGATCTTCCCTGAATGTCTTACCAAAGAAAGCTCTGGTGAAGTTAGAATATGATGGATTGGCATTGAGACCCAGCAACCTGGTGGTACGAGCCTTTGATGGCTCTAAGAGATCGGTCCTGGGAGAGATTGAGCTGCCCGTGACAATTGGCCCGCAGACCTTTAAAACTATCTTTTATGTGATGGACATTCAGCCCGCCTACAGCTGTTTGTTGGGTAGACCCTGGATTCACGCCGCCGGCGCAATAACGTCTACCCTTCACCAAAAGTTAAAATTTGAGTGGGAAGGCCAAGTTGTCACAATCTGTGGAGAGGAGGACATTTTTGTCAGCCACCTGGCAACCTATAAGTACATTGAAATGGATGGGGAGATCCATGAAACAATGAGCCAGGGGTTTGAAGCTTTGAATGTGAATGAAGCATCTGCTGTATCTGGTACTCCAATGTCATCATACCAACAAGCCCGGAAGGTTGTTGAAGAAGGAACTGCCCTAGGCTGGGGCAAGGTATTAGCTGTGGAGGAGAAGAAGGACAAATTTGGGTTGGGTTACAGACCAACTCAACATCAAGCAAAGGCTGCTGCAGAGCCAGGTTTTGTCAGTGGGGGAATGCTTACCCCCGATGCTATCAACTGTCTGGAAGACGAGCTGGAAGAGGAGCGCAACCTGGAAAGCTGGATTCGTCCAAAGATCCCGGGGAGCAGTGTCTCGAACTGGTCTTCCCAGGAAATTATAAGAGTTACTCATGCAGAGTAATTATTATTTCCTGTATTTTTTATAGCATGCATCAAAGTCTTGCATCTTGCCCAAGATGACAAGACTCATTTTGTAATCAGGGCCATCTGTACTTTTGTGCAAACAAGATTAAATTAATGAAATATCAGACATCTTTTTGCAAACAAGTCTTTTTCTTTTCTGCTCACTGTTTTTCCATTTCTCTTTTTGTACAAAAAAATAAATGGCGGTGTTTTCAAAATGATAACTTCATTTCACTTTTTTCTAAAGCAAGATTAAAATCAATCACTAAAATGAACCAACTTAACCCTTGCAGAGAGTGCCTTCCAGACTGCACCGACAACAGCACGGCTATGACATCGTATGACTTTGACAATCCAATCAATCAAGCTGATGAAGGGGTTGATGAAGAATATGAGCTTCCTGAAGAGCTAGCCAGGTTGTTAAGACAAGAGGAAAAGGTTATTACTCCTCACCAGGAGGAGATTGAAGTGATTAATCTTGGTACAGACGAAGACGCGAAAGAAGTTAAAATCGGGGCCTGCCTGCAAGACTCTGTGAAGAGGCAACTGGTAGATCTGCTTCAGGAGTATGTTGATGTGTTTGCTTGGTCGTATCAAGACATGCCAGGGTTGGACACCGATATAGTTGTGCACAAGATGCCTTTGAGGGAAGAATGCCCACCAGTTAAACAGAAGCTGCGCCGAACTCGCCCAGACATGGCTATGAAAATCAAGGAAGAGGTACAAAAGCAATGGGACGCCGGGTTCCTTGCTGTGACTAGCTATCCGCCGTGGGTTGCTAACATAGTACCTGTGCCTAAGAAGGACGGCAAAGTAAGAATGTGTGTTGACTACCGGGATCTGAATAGAGCCAGCCCGAAAGATGACTTCCCGTTACCTCACATTGATGTATTGGTGGATAACACGGCTCAGTTCTCGGTATTCTCCTTCATGGATGGATTTTCAGGATACAACCAGATCAAGATGTCACCTGAAGACATGGAGAAGACAACATTCATTACACCTTGGGGCACGTTCTGTTACAAAGTGATGCCATTCGGGTTGAAGAATGCTGGTGCAACCTATCAGCGGGCTATGGTGACATTGTTCCACGATATGATCCACAAGGAAATAGAATGTTATGTGGATGATATGATCGCCAAGTCCCTTACAGAGGAAGATCACCTGGTGAATCTGCTGAAGTTGTTCAAGCGTCTGAGGAAGTACCAACTAAAGCTGAACCCCAACAAATGCACATTCGGGGTGCGATCCGGTAAGCTGCTGGGCTTTATTGTAAGCGAGAAAGGGATTGAGGTTGACCCTGATAAAGTCAAGGCTATACAAGAAATGCCTGCACCGAAAACTGAGAATGAAGTTCGAGGGTTCTTAGGTCGATTGAACTACATTTCACGGTTCATATCTCACCTCACGGCAACCTGTGAACCCTTGTTCAAGCTGTTAAGAAAAGAACAAACGGTCAGGTGGAACGAAGATTGCCAGAAGGCTTTTGACAAGATCAAGGGGTATTTACAAGAACCTCCAATCCTCATGCCGACAGTTGAAGGAAGACCTCTGATTATGTACTTGACAGTGCTAGAAGAGTCAATGGGGTGTGTGTTGGGCCAGCATGACGAGTCTGGTCGAAAAGAGTATGCAATATACTACCTAAGCAAAAAGTTTACCGACTGTGAACAGCGTTATTCACTGCTCGAGAAAACTTGCTGCGCTTTAGCGTGGGCTGCTCGCCGACTGAGACAGTATATGCTGACCCACACTACCTTGTTGATCTCAAAGATGGACCCAGTTAAGTACATATTTGAGAAGCCAGCTCTTACCGGACGGGTTGCAAGATGGCAGATGATTCTCACAGAATACGACATACAGTACACATCTCAGAAAGCCATCAAGGGCAGTGTACTATCTGAATATCTGGCTGAGCAACCCATTGATGATTACCAGCCTATGAGGTTTGACTTCCCTGATGAAGACATCATGTTCATCAAAGCAAAAGATCACGAAGAGCCTATTCACACCGAAGGGCCGGACCCGGAGGAAGAATGGACTATGATGTTTGATGGGGCTGTTAACATGAATGGCCGTGGTGTGGGTGCAGTACTCATTACACCTAAAGGAGTTCACATGCCTTTCTCGGCAAAACTCACTTTCAACTGCACAAACAACGAAGCTGAATACGAAGCTTGCATTATGGGTCTTGAGGAAGCCATTGACCTCAGGATCAAGACATTGACTGTATTCGGAGATTCAGCTTTGGTAGTCAATCAGACCAACGGGAAGTGGTACACTCACCAGGATCATCTGATACCTTACAGGGATTATACAAGGAGGTTATTGACTTTCTTCACAACAGTCAAGCTTGAGTATATCCCTCGGGACGAAAATCAGTTTGCAGATGCTCTTGCTACCATTTCATCCATGATCAAAGTTCAAACGGCTAACTTTGTACCCCAGATTTCAGTGTCCAGACTAGACAGACCAGCATATGTATTTGCAGCGGATGTTGTCAAGGATGACAAGCCTTGGTTCCATGACATTAAGTGCTTCTTAGAGGATCGAACATACCCACCTGGGGCATCTTCCAATGATAAGAAGACCTTGAGAAGGCTTGCTGGAAGTTTCTTTCTGAACACTGATGGGTCTTTATATAAACGGAACTTTGATATGGTACTCCTCAGATGTGTTGATAAGACAGAAGCAGATTTGTTGATGCATGAAGTGCACGAAGGATCTTTTGGTACCCATGCTGGAGGACATGCAATGGCTAAAAAGTTGTTAAGATCAGGCTATTACTGGATCACAATGGATGCAGACTGTTGTGCTTACGCCAGAAAATGTCATAAGTGCCAGATCTACGCGGATAAGGTGCATGTGCCTCCCAATCCTTTGAACATCATGTCTTCACCATGGCCCTTTGCTATGTGGGGCATTGATATGATTGGCAAGATTGAGCCAACTGCTTCAAATGGTCACAGATTTATCCTGGTCGCCATCGACTATTTCACCAAGTGGGTTGAAGCGGCCTCATATGCAAATGTTACAAGACAAGTGGTAGCCCGATTTCTGAAGAGAGATATCATCTGTCGGTATGGAGTGCCCGAGCGAATCATTACTGATAATGGTTCCAACTTGAACAACAAAATGATGGCAGAGCTGTGCCGGGACTTCAAAATCCAACACCACAATTCTTCTCCTTACAGGCCAAAGATGAACGGCGCTGTTGAGGCAGCAAATAAGAATATCAAGAAGATTGTGCAGAAGATGGTAATCACTTACAAAGACTGGCATGAAATGCTACCGTTTGCCTTGCATGGGTACCGCACTTCAATCAGGACGTCCACTGGGGCAACACCGTATCAACTTGTGTATGGTATGGAAGCGGTCCTACCTGTTGAAGTTGAATTGCCCTCTCTACGGGTATTAATGGATGTTAAACTGAGTGAAGCAGAATGGGTTTGGTCCCGATTCGAACAACTAAGTCTGATCGAAGAGAAAAGATTGGCTGCAATCTGCCATGGGCAGTTATATCAGAAGAGAATGAAGAAGGCCTTCGATCAGAAAGTCAGGCACCGAGAGTACCAAGTGGGAGATCTTGTGCTGAAAAGAATCCTCCCTCCTCATACAGACCACAGGGGCAAATGGACTCCAAATTATGAAGGACCATTCGTTGTAAAGAAAGTTTTCTCTGGTGGGGCACTGATGCTCAGCACCATGGATGGTGAAGATTTCCCATCCCCTGTGAATTCAGATGCAGTTAAAAAATACTTCGCATAAAATGACCCGCTGGACATAAAAACAAAATGTAAGTCCAGGCAAAAATAGGGCATCCCGGCGAGTCAAAAACAGAATAAAAGACTCGGGCAAAAGTAAGGGAAAATGAATAAAAAATGTACACCCGCTGAGTTGAAAAGCCGCATTGGACAACTCAGGCAAAAATGGGTATCCCGATGGATTGAAGACCCGAAAGGGCGATCCATGCAAAACAAGGGAATAAGCGAACAACTGCATTCTGAATTCGTCTGCATTATCTGCAACTTGGTAAGCTACAAAGGATCAAGCTTCAATCAGAATCAACTTTCTTCAGAAAGCAAGACGAGAAGAACGTCATTGTCATACGAGTCATAGCAGGAGAGGAAGCTCCTCAAAGCGTCGCCAACACTGCCAGCTTTTTGTTTCTCAATTTGTAACAGTCTCTTCATTTCAGGAGATATGTTTCCTTGACTGTATCTTGCCAATTCAGGGCACATGAATTAATAAAATCAGATTTTCGGTCATGTTTCGTTTTTTACATTTATGTTTTGCAAAGAGTTGTCTGATATCTCTAAAAATACAATTGCATAAGTACAAATGCCTTTCTCTAAAAATAAAAACACATGCTTACAGGGAATGTGATTATTCTCGAAAGTACTTGACTCCTATGACGGAATCCGATAAGGGATACCTCGGGACCTTTTGTACGTTTCCTTACCTTTGCAGGATTGCAGGTATCCAGAACGCAACCTGGGGCATGCAAGTTACGTCTTAGCAAGATGGCGAATCGTTATCAACTCGGTCTATCTTCCACGTGGCAATGGAGAGTGCCCATTTCCCCAGCAAAGTTGCCAAATCAACAAACAGGCTTAACACTCAGGATGTTTTCTCCCCAGCCGAGTTGCCTCTCATTGCTATCCCCAGCTGAGTTGCTTCCCATTGCTCTCCCCAGCTGAGTTACCAACAGCATTTCCCAGTTGAAGCACCAACCATTCTTCCTCAGCAGAATGCAGAAATCAGGGAATCATCTCCCCACAGAATCCCCAGCCTCTATTCAGAAGAGCAACGCGCGAAGAAGTCACAACAGAGTACAGAAAGCTTCTACAAACCCCAGCTGGGCCTCTCATATTATAAGGATATGTCAATCAGTGACATATATCCCCAAGCAAATACATCTCATCAGATCTACCAATGATCTCATCCCCAGCTGGGATGTCCGCTTCAAGCAGATCGACCAGAGATCTTCGCAGCGACGGGATCCGAATCCTAGTGTGGTATTTTTGCGTAATCATGGCATTTGCATCATACTATCCCCTCAGAGCGTAGCATTCCGTCTAATACGGAGCATTACGGCAAAAAATCAAACGCATAGCATAATCATAAGCCATGTTCTGAAGTGACACTTGTGAGTAATAACCGTTCATCATCATTGTACAGAAAAATTCCCATCAGAGTCCCAGCAAAAGCAGTTGCCTCGCAAATCACAAACACCAGTATATACACCTTTTGGCACCCGTCCGTGTCATCACTTCCCCAAACAGGTCGCCTGAATACACTCTACAAACAAGATCACCCGCATTACAGATGCCTCCTGACGCCCGTCCGTGTCATATCACCAGCAGAAAGCCAAAGACATCCTCTTTGCACTCACATATACTTATATATACACTTTCTTGACACCCGTCCGTGTCATGTTCCCAGCGCAGTCGCTCACTGTCATCAACCCATATACTTGTTAATATTGTACTTTTCTCTCTTGACACTCGTCCGTGTCACTCTCCCCAGCAGATAAACACTTATATATATATACTCACTACTCATTGGTACACTTATACAGATACTCGTCCGTATTTTGTATACATCATCACTCATATCCCCACAGATTCGACAGTAGTCCTTGTTCTTTGTTAACCAGTTGGTACTCGTCCGTACCATCATCTCAGAACATTGCGTCTAGTGTTTGTTTTTACATGATGCTCGTCCGTATCATAAGTCTTAAGGATGCTCGTCCGCATCTTTAATCCATACACCGTGTCAAACACTTGTGTCTTCTTGAATATAGATGCTCGTCCGTGTCTACTATTCCCCCAGAAGAGTCCTTTCAGATGCAACACTCGTCCGTGTTCCTTGTTAACCAGTTGATACTCGTCCGTATCATCATCTCTGAACATGTGTCAATTTGTTTCTACATGATACTCGTCCGTATCATAGTCTTAAGGATGCTCGTCCGCATCTTTAATCTATACACAATACCAAACACTTATACCTTTTGTTTCTTGGATGTAAATACTCGTCCGTGTTTACTATTCCCCAGTAGATCACCAACCAATTTTCTTTTTATCTAACACTCGTCCTGTGTTATGATACCTTTGAGAGTAGCCGTACCCTGCTGAGTGGTCGTCCTCCACTTCTTGATGGTCGTCCTCCATCATGCTCACCCGATGGCCGTCCCCATCGTTGATATTTAGCAGTCGTCCCCTGCTAGGAGGTCGTCCTCCACCCCTTGATGATCGTCCTTCATCACTTTATCCAATGGCCGTCCCCATTGTTGATTTTGGTTATCTGACATTCGTCCTATGTCATGACAAACCTCGAGAGCAGCCGTCCCCTGCTGAGTGGTCGTCCTCCACTTCTTGATGGTCGTCCTCCATCATGCTCGTCCGATGGCCGTCCCCATCGTTGACCTTTTCTATCCGATGGCCGTCCCCATCGTTGATATTTCCGGCAGCCGTACCCTGCCAGGTGGTCGTCCTCCACCTTTGATGGCCGTCCCCATCATATTTCTTTTATTCCCAACAGAGCAGTCGTCCCCTGCTAGGTGATCGTCCATCACCTTTGATGGCCGTACCCCATCATCTGTTCTTTTCATTTATTCTTTAACCCGATGGCCGTCCCCGTCGTGGTCCCTTTTCCTTTTTTAGCCCGATGGCCGTCCCCATCGTTGGTTACTTTGCTTTATGAACTTGATGGCCGTCCCCGTCATGTTTCATTAATCCCCAGAGAATTTTACAACTTTATCTTGATGGCCGTCCCCATCATATTATCACTTTCCCCAGCTAGTCGGCCGTCCCCGTCTTGGCTTTACTTTTTATCCCCAGCATGTCGGCCGTCCCCGTCATTGCTTTATTTTCTGCACTTTCCCCCAGCATGTCGGCCGTCCCCGTCATTGCTATTTACCCAGCAGTCGTCCTCTGCTCGACGGTCGTCCTCCGTCGCCCACACTTTACAATATACTTTATTTGCTTTTACAATCTATATCCCTTTTCTTCTTCGTTTCTGTGAGTGCAAATTTTGGACTGTCTTTGGTATTCAACCATAAGTTATCTTGTTTGGCCTGTTAAGCCGTCGCTTACAACCTGCACAGCTAACTCATGTTTGAATAGGGGCAGCTGTAAACACCCCAAATTTGCCCTCACCCATTCACACCATGGCTTGTGATCATCTCATATGCATAAACACCATCATATCATCTCATAGTACATTTTGATTCACTGGATAGTTTCTAAGGCATCTGCACCTAGGGTTTGTGATCTGAGCAACCTCAAGGCTTCTTGAGCCATTTCAAAGGCTACCAATCAACTCAAAGGGGTCCATGTGTGTATTTATATCATATTCCATCTCCTCAAAGTCAAAATTGCAGAGGAATCACAAGAGCTAGGGTTTGAGTGGATGCAGAGCCAGGCTAGACTGCACAGTTGACTGAAAATTAGGGTTTTGGTTTCAGAGGCCATAACTCCAATTTTTTTGGTCATTCTTGTTTCCATTGATCTCTATATGGTATAGGGAGTATGCATATCAATTTTCAAGAAGAAATTCCATGGGGAAGTCATCTGATCAAGGGTTGACTTTTCAGACAAGTCAGTGTAAAATCAGGGCATCTGAGGCCCCCAATGACCCAACCAATGGTTGATCTTCATCATTTTGAGTGTATATGATCTTTATTTGATCATGGAGGAAGGTTGAAGTTCATAGAAATCAAGAATTTAGGGTTTTTGCAAATGTTGACTTTTTGGGCATAGTTGACTTTTCAAGAATGCTTCATTTTAGGTCATTTTTCAAGTCATGATTCTTGATCCAAAAATGCTTCAAATGGAAAAACTTTGGTCATGAAAGTTGTAGATCTCATCTTTCCCTTTTCAAAAAGTACAAGGACATGATCAAACTCTTCTTGGATCAAAAGTTATGGCAATGCAAAGTTGGCAAAAATCACTTATTTTCAAGATATGCACCAAGTGTGAAAATTGCAAAATCATGTGCTAAGTCAAATTGCAACTTCTAATTGGTATCAAACCAGCACATAAACATTCTCTAAGGCCCAAAATCAGATTTGAACCAAAGATCACATGTGTTTAGTTCATGTAACAAGGCATTTTTCATGAGATTTCAAAAAGGCCACAAGTTGCAAAACTCATGATCACATCTCACCAACTTGAGGCATTGGCTGCTGAACCAAGCTAGCTTCATACACACACCATGCTGCGCAGCCCCTAGGCTTTGTACCAAGCTAGCACTTCACCATACCTCTCTTACACAATTTTTGACTTTTTGCAAAAGGCAACTTACCAATCAATAAAGCACATGTCCAATCAACTGACCAATGAGAGAGAGTTATGTGGACAATTTGCAAGCCATTTCATGTACAAGGCAAGGCTGAAGCTCATTCATTCATGACATTCACAAAAAACTTACCAAGTTGCAACTTCCTTCGAATCTGCCTACACAGCTTGCAAACATTCAAACCCTCTTCACCATTCAACTCACCTTGCTCCATAGACCACCCAGCACCAAGAACCCAAGCTTGAAACAGCCTGAACATCTCACTGCCATCTCTCACTTCATTTTGCAGTTTCAATCGAATCTCCTTCCACAAACCACAAACACACCAACAAACACTCCAGACCTTCTCCATTCATCCTCAGGATCACAAACCATCATTCACAATGGCCTGAAACCTCCAGAAACTCCATTGCCATTTCTGACCAAGCTTGAGCAGGAGCTTTCGAATCTCACTATCCAGCCAACTTAAACTTCTTTTGAGCATTCAAACATCTTCTGGGGACCAATTGGAGCAGTTTGCACTGAAGGAAGTGGCCAGAAAGTCCTTAAACTGAAAGCTTCGAATCTCAGGTAGCCTGAAATTTATTTTTCCAGAAATCATTTTTCTTGTTACAAACTTGTTCTATGTGATTCACTGATCATCCTGATGTTCTTAGTTTTTGAAATGGTTTTGATTTGAGAGTTTAATTTGTCTCTGAAGCTTGCGTGCCCTAGTTTTTCTTTCTTTCGATTCAGCTTGTTTAGGAAGAATAAATTTGTTTTGAGAGAGGGGTTTGATTCGTGAGAGGCTGGAGATCATTTCCCAATTCATAGATTTTGTTTTTGTTACGTTTTGAGGGGTTTTGAGGTTTCTCAGGTGAGAGCTGGCCGGAGAAGACGACCGGAAGTCTTCTCCGGCAGCCTGAAAGTAATTAGTGAGGTTAATTAGGGTTAGGGCAAAGTTTGAATGTGAGCCACTGGATTTCATCTCCCGCGCGTGTACGAAGGGTCAGGATCATTTCATTAAGTGATAATCAGGATTAATTAATTTAATTAATTGAGTTTTAGAAGTTTGAATATGGGCCTTTGATCTGCGCGCGCAGTCAACCCATCCACTGCCAGAATCAATCTCAGCCATCCTTTCTGTTTACTTTTATTTTATTTGATTTTTAATTCATTTTATTTCAATTAACTTGCATAATTATTTTAAAATAGTTAAAAATTCTTAAAAATTATGAAACTTTTTCCTAAAAGTTTTATTAATTTTTAAGACCCAAAAACATTTTTATTTTATTTTTTATCATTAAAAAAGAATTTTTAAATATTTAAAAGATTATTTTTAATTGATTAATGGGAATTAATTAATTAAAAAATACTTTTAGGTATTTAAAAATTACAAAAAAATTCATGAAATGTTCTAAGACATTTAGAAACATTGTCCAACCTTCAAACCAAATTTCTTTTTTGATCTTGATGCATTTTAAGAATTTTTCATTGAATTAAATCCTATTTTGTGCATTAATTTGATCATAAGTTTAAAAATCCATTTCTGCCTATTGGAGAAGGTTGAGACATTGGTTCTTCTTGCATTGTTTTCTATTTAGCATGTAGTTTCTAGGGTTAAATGGCCATGATTTGATCTTGCATTTTCAATTTGTTTGGCATTTCTTTTGTTAAGAACCCTAAAAAACCCTAATAACTTAGAAAATTCATAACTTGAGTTTGGTTAAGAGTTGGGACCTCCCCTTTGAACCTTGGTTTAGCATAGGTTTAGGGTTTCTTTGAGTGCCATTTTCCATTTTTATCTTAGGGTTTTGTTTCTGTTTTGGGTTTTTGTTTGATGTTTGGTCCATGAACCCTAATTTGGGCTTTCTTTTGCATCCTTCTTGCATTCTCTTGCATAACTTGACTTGTCATTGCATTTTGTGCATTCTTGTGATTCATTTGACATCTTAAGACATGTAGGAAGCATGTTTGATCATTGCATTACATATTTGCCATGTCATTTGTCTTGTATGCTTCATAACTTTCCATGCTTGTTCATGCTCCTTAACTTGCATCATTTGCATCCATGATCTTGTATGAACATCCCCATGTCTTGCCTCATGTTTGCAGCACCTCATAACATCATAATCATCATCAATATGCTTCTGGTTTTGCTTAGCATCATGCCATTTCATCTCATCTTGCATTGTTTTGCATTTCTTTCTAACATTTCAGGTGGTAAGTAAACTTGGGAAGTGAATTTGCTTTCACTTCTCATAACTTTTCTTTTCATCTCTCTTGCATCCATTGCTGCATTTCTATTTGTGTCTGAGATTGAGCTTGCTCATTCTTGTTCCTCCCACTTTCTTTCTCCAAGTGACTTGTCTTCTTGAATGAAGCAAGTCACTTTGCTTCTCTTGCTCTTGTTCATCTGCTTCCTGGTGGCTCCTTTGAAGATTGTTCTTGAAAACCTCACAAACCTTAGGACCAACCAAGCATGATAATGAATTAGGGTTTTGATTAGTCCCCCCATAGTTTTACCTTTGTGTCTCTCTTTGAGTCTTCTCTTCTCATCTCATAATCAGGGACTAAACCCTAAAGGCTTTAAGGCTTTGTGATTAAGCTTATGCCTGCATCCTTCTCTTAGGATGGAGTGTATAACTTTAATCCTAAGTGTTAAACCCTTAAGGTGTTTAAATCTCTTAATCAATCCACTTAATAATCATCAAGACACACTTGTAACTTGGGCCTTGCATTAGGGTTCTAATTCTTCCTTAATTGGTTAAGAAGGACTAACCCTAGTGTTAATGGACAAGTCCCCCTCAAGTTGTCTTACAAACCATAAAACTCACTTCATCACCATATCATTAATCTAAAATCCACTTAATCAAAGGCTTGTTTTGTCATGGGTTTAATCCCTAATCATGGATTAAGTTGAGGAGTTTTCCTCAGCTTAAACATTCTCATCTATTATCCTTCTTTTAGGATGGTGTAATGGGTCTGTTTAATCCATGATTATGGCTTAACCTCATTACTCAACACTAAACAAAAACTCAAAAAAACATCTAAATAATCACAAGTAGGTTAATGATCTTAATCCTACACCAAAGGTGATTAAGTGTGAGAATCTGACTTCACACTTAAGGTATTCTCATTACCCCTAATCAGAGGGAAGATGTGATGAGTTTACTAACCCATTGGTTTAGGCATAAGCTCATTAACTTATGACAAATCTTCAAAAAGCAATAAAAGACTGAAAACTCAAAAACAAACAATAATCGTCTCCTCCGGGATTCTTTTCTCATCACCTTCATTCATAAACGAGAACTCGCTTCTTCCTTCTAATGCAAGACAGTTTGCACCTGAGCCAGACAGGTCATACACTTGAGCATAGGCAAGCAAGCAGTTCACAAGTCAATTCATCCTTCAGTCTCTTTGGGTCGAACTACGGTGTTCTGACTTCCTCATTGCACGAGAGGATACGTAGGCATAACTTAACAGTTATCGAACAAAAGTCTCTGTACATTCCCCCTCTTTCCAGCTTCATTCTTTAGCCTCATTATCATGAGCATTTCATTCTGTTCCTACACTGACACTTTCATACTTCCCATCACTTATACACTATACACTGACACCTGTACATTCTTTCCAGCTATTTTATACACAGATTGCACTGACACTACCCCTTTGAAACACAAATCTTTTAAGCGTGGATCCCGTCGAGTACGACGGACAATCTGGGTGCTAATACCTTCCCAGGTTGTAACCAACCCCCTTTCTCAGTCTCTCTGGTTCGCAACCGTCTTATCCATCTTTTTCTAGGTCTATGCAGCATTGCCTTTCCTCCGGGATAAAAATGCCTAGCTGGCGACTCTATTCATCTCCAGTGAGTTCACGGCTGTGTGTTCTCACTGTTCCCCTCGCCGACCGTTCGCGTCTGTACCTTTATTTGGGCCAGTCCCATTTATCGGGAGCGACACCAATTGCCTTTCAAATTTCATTGAATTTGATTCGGTTTGCCTTGATTAATTGCTATAGTGTAAGATGCTAAGCGGATCCGGTTGCCTTTCGATTTTAGTTGCTCTTTCCGGTCGTGGTTGATTAAGTTCACCATACCATTCTTATGTATATATTATTATACTACTATTATTATTAATATTTTAGATTCTTGCACTTTAATTTATTTTGCTACTAACATTTAAATTCTTGAACTTTTATTGCTTTTATTTTATTATGCTTTATTATGCTTTATTCATCCATATCATGTTTATTATTTGCTCTTATTTTGTTGTTGAGTTTCCACAAAAAATTAATAAAGGATTAAACCTCTAAAAAACTTGTGACTTTAATTTGTGGACTATTGGTTACTATCTTTAGCTTTGGAATGAAGATTTGGACTTAGATTCTTAGGACACACTTCCTTTTCCTTGATCTTCATGAAGTTGGAATTTGCCTTTATTTGGCCATTTGCTAGCTTATAAGGATGGAACTCTTATGCTCATAATTTGAAGTATCATAAAGTTTGGTTAGATATTTCTTCCTTTATCTTCTTATTTTCTTTTATAGGATAGTCCTTTCATCTCTTCCCCTTCTTTAACTTTCAAAATCTTCTCCCTTTTTCAAAGGATTCATTCTTTTTAAATCATCACCTCTTTAATAAACAAAAACCTTGACTTTTGTCAAGTGGCTTTTACTCTTTTTCTTTTCTTTTAAAATCAATGAATCTAATCATGTTGACCTTAATTCAAAAATAAAAATAATCAAACTCATTCAAGTTGTTTTGTGCCTTTGTGCACTTTTGTGTATTTTCTTTAAAAGAGTGCCGATTATGAGTCATTATTCTTTAGTCGAGTGCAAGTCTTTCAATCTCCATGGTTGTAGTTTGATGTAATTGAGTCTCTTGTCATTTGTGGGGGTTTAGTGGCATACTCGTTGATTTTATCCGAGTTGGTGCCCTCCCCATAATGATGTATGATTCCATGCCTTCATTCTCATGGTAGATTTATTTGGATACCCACTTGAAGATGACAAATTCTCCTCACTTAATAAAATTAATCATAACCCCCCCTTTTCACTATTTGTACAACGAACTACGGGGTTTTGATCTTACATTGCACTTTGTGGGCACGTAGGCATGAGGTGGTAAACCTCTCCAAACACAATAATATAAAAAAATAAATAATAATTCTTTTCTCATCCCTCATGTAAACACCCCAAATTTGCCCTCACTCATTTCACCATGGCTTGTGATTCTTTTCATTTGCATAAGTTCAATCATATCATCTCATATTGCATTTTTGCTTCACTGCATTGATTCTAAGTCATCTGCATCTAGGGTTTGTGATCTGAGCAATCCCTGAGTCTTCTGAGCCACTCCAAAGGTCTTCATTCATATCAATGGGGGTCCATGTATGTTCAATCATCATATCCAATCCTCCCATGACCAAGAAAGTCAAATAATCACAAGAACTAAGAGAGGCATGGAAGCATAGCCAGGTTTAACTGCACAGATGACCTGAAATTAGGGTTTTGGTTTCAGAGGCCATAACTCCAAATTTTTTGGTCATTATTGTTTCTATGGGTCTCTATATGATATGAGGATCATGCATATCAATTTTCATGAGGAAATTCAATGGGGAAGGCATCTGATCACAAGATGACTTCTTGAGCAAGTTAGTGCAAAATCAGGGCATCTGAGGCCCCCCAATGACCCAACCAAAGGGTTTTCTCCATCATTTTGAATGTGTATGATCTTTATTTGATCATAGAAGATGATATAAGTTCACAAAATTGAAGAATTTAAAGCCATTTGCAAAGTTGTCTTTTTGGGAAAGTGACTTATAATGTAAACTTGCCATTTTGGGAAAGTTTTTCAACCTCCTCTTTTTGATTCAAAAATGCTTCAAATGAAAAATCTTTGGTCATGAAAGTTGTATATTGGATCATTCCCTTTTCAAAAAGTAAAAGAACTCATTCTAATTCATTTTGGATCAAAAGTTATGGTTTGTCAAAGTTGGGAAAAATCACTTATTTTTCACTTTGGCACCAGAGAGGGAAACTTGCAAATTCACATGCCAAGCATTTCTATGACTTAAAAATGACTTCTAAGCATCACATAAACATAACACATGACCTAAAATTCAGATTGGCCCAAAGAATCATTCATTTCCATGCCTTGATCATTAAGAAATCCAAAAGGGGCCAAAACTCCATGAAATTGCAAAAACCCCCCATAAGCTTCAATCCACTTGCTGGTTTGCCTCAATCTCACTTCCATGGTCATCCTTGAATCAAGCTGCAACAGACATGCCTTTGTCCTAGGCCTGAAACAGCCCATACCTCAAAGGACACATAGCCATGACTTTTTGCAAAACAAGCCATACCAATCAGCATAGCCCACAACAACTCTCTGACCTATCACAACTTGATACATGGACCAAAAGAAACTCAACACACCACACAACACAAGCTGAAACCTCTCATAACACAGCATTCACCAAAATCCTCTCTCATGCATTTTTCTTCGAAACTCAACACACAAGCCTCAAACATCAAAACAAATTCCACAGAACAACTCACCCTAACCCTCTGATCATTTCCCAACCATCACCTTGCCCTAAAAGGCCCACAATCAGAAATACGATTTTCACATTGCACAAACTGAGCTTCTGCCATCTTCATTTTGGGGCCACAAAAACTCCAACTAAGCATCACAAACACTTGAGGAAGGTCATTGGAGGAGTTTTGAAGCAAAGAAGCAGCCAAACAGTGCCACTTTTGAAAGCTTCAGCTCAGGTAACCTTAAGAACAAATTTTCCAGAAGCTTGATTTTAGGTTATAAACTTGTTCTTCATGTTGCCCTGATCATGTTGATGCTTTCATTTTTGAAAATGGTTGAGTTTTGAAGATTTTATGTTGTTCTGAAACTTTGCTCGTGAATTGTGTTTTGATCTGATTCTCTTGATTCATGAAAAATAAATGATTTTTGTTGGGGGGTTTAGATTCAGTGATGTCTAAGGGTTGATTCTGGAGAGTTTTATGAGTTTTTGTTGCGTATTGAGTGAGATTGAAGAAATGGATGGCCGGAGAAGATGACCGGAACACTGTTCCGGTCACCTGAAAATCATTAGGGTTCAAATTAGGTCTTAATTGCGTAATTAGTGAGTTTGAATGTGAGTTGTCCATTAGTGCGCGAAGTCAATTCCCTCCCCTTTTTGTTTGAATCTCAGCCACTGGATTTGATTACTTCCATTAATTCATATTTTAAATTCATTTTAATTGCATTTTCTTTATCATTTTATTAAAAATAGCAAATCATTTCTTAAAAATCTCATTTTTTGCACCATGGCATAAAATATTTTTCTCATTCTGAAAATATTTTTATTTTTATTTTTTGCATCAAAAATTATTTTTAAATTATTTAAATGTTTATTTTTAATTAGTTGATGGAAATTAATTAATTAAAAATGCATTTATGTATTTAAAAATCACAAAAAAAATTCACATTGCATTTTAATACATTTAGAGACATTATCAAACTCTTCAAACAAATTTCTTTTTGGTTCTTGACATATTTTGACATTTTTCATTGGAATTAAAGTTCTTAAAAGGCAATATTTTTGTTCTAACTTGGAAAAATTCATTCTGCCTAACCATGAAGAGTTTGATGATGGTTCTTCTTGCATTGAATCCTTCATATCATGTAGTTTCTAGGGTAAAATTGGTTTGAATTTATCTTTCATTTTCAATTTGATATGCATTTTTCCTTTTGAAGTGCCTTAAAACCCTAGCAAACTTGAGAAAATCATAACCCCCATTAGGTTAAGAGTTAGGTCCCCTCCTTTGGGCAGTGAACTTGTGTAGGGTTAGGGTTCCTTTGCTCCCATTTTCAATTTTCTATCATGTCATTTGCTTCTGATTTTGGATTTTGCATTGCATGTTGTATGTAAACCCTAATTTTTGCCTTCATTTGCATCCATCTTCCATATGCTTGCACTCATGAACTTGCCATAACATTTTGTGCATTCTCATGACATATGAGACATCTTAGGATACATTAGAATCATGTTGGATCATTGCATCATTCATTTGTCATGTTATGCATTCATTCCATTTCATAAACTTTCATGAACTTTCATGGTTCAAAGCATGCTTCATTTGCATCCTCATCCTTGTATAATCATCCACAACCCTTGACATGTATTTGTATCATCTCTTAGCATCATTAACATCATGTTTATGCTTCTGACTTTGGTTGGCATCATTGCATCTCATTTCATTTTTATGTCATTTCATTTTCTTGCTGCTAACTTTTCAGGTGGTAAGCCATTGAGAAGTGAATTTGCCTTCACTTCTCATAATCTTTTCTCATCCCTCTTTATGTATTCATTGCTGCATTTTGTATTTGTTTTAGAGTGAGCTTTCTCACTCATGCTCATCTCTTACTTTCTTTCTCCAAGCAACTTATTTTCTTAAGTGAAGTAAGTTGACTTGCTTCTCTCTGCTTCTTCCTCCTTTCACCTACTTCTTTCCCGGTGGCTTTTCCTTGAAGATCTTTTGCAAGCCTCATAAACCCTAGGAACAACCAAGCGTGATCATAATTAGGGTTTGATTAGTCCCTCATTTATTTTTGCCTTTGTGTCATCTTTGAGTCTTCTCTTCTCATCTCTTAATCAAGGACTAAACCCTAAAGGTTTTAAGGCTTTGTGATTAAGCTTATGCTTGCATCCTTCTATTAGGATGGAGTGTATAACTTTAATCCTAAGTGTTAAACCCTTAATGTGTTTAAATCCTTTAATCAATCCATCTAATAATCACTAAGACATCAAGCTTGTAACTTGAGCCTTGCATTAGGGTTCTAATTCTTCCTTAATTGGTTAAGAAGGACTAACCCTAGTGTTAATGGACAAGTCCCGCTCAAGTTGTCTTACAAACCATAAAATTCACTTCTTAATCTTACCATCAACTAAAATCCACTTTAATAAAGGCTTTGTTTGGTCATGAGGTTAATCCCTAATCATGGATTAAGTTGAAGTATCTTCCTCGGCTTAAATGTCCTCATCTATTATCCTTCTATTAGGATGGTGTAATGGGTCCATTAAATCCTTGATTATGGCTTAAACTCATTACTTCACACTAAACAAAACACCAAAAAAAACATCTAAATAAGTACAAGTAGGTTAATGATCTTAATCATATACCATGGTGATTAAGTGTGAGGTGTTTACTTCATACCTAATGTATTCTCATTACCCCTAATCAGAGGGAGGATGTGATGAGTTTACCAACCCTTGGTTTAGGCTTAAGCTCATTTTCTTATGACAAACTCCAAAAAGAAATAAAAGATTGAAAGCACCCAAAACAAACAATAATCATCTCCTCCGGGATTCTTCCCTCACCTCATTCATTCACAAACGAGAACTCGCTTCTTCCGTCTAATGCAAGACAGTTTGCACCTGAGCCAGACAGGTCATACACTTGAGCATAGACAAGTAAGCAGTTCATCAGTCAATTTATCTTTCATTCTCTTTGAGTCGAACTACGGTGTTCTGACTTCCTCATTGCACGAGAGGATACGTAGGCATAACTTAATTGTTATTGAACAAAAGTCTCTGTATATTCCCCCTCCTCCAGCATTATTCTTTTAGCCTCATAGTCTTGAGAATTTCACTTTTGTTCTTACACTGACACTTCTCTTATACACTTCACATTCCTCTTACACTGACACTTGCATTCTCTTCCAGCCTTGATACACAGATTGCACTGACACTACCCCTTTAAAACACAAATATTTTAAGCGTGGATCCCGTCGAGTATGGCGGACAATCTGGGTGCTAATACCTTCCCAGGTTGTAACCAACCCCCTTTCTCAGTTTCTCTGGTTCGCGACCGTCTTATCCATCTTTTCTCAGGTCTATGCAGCATTACCTTTCCTTCGGGATAAAAATGCCTAGCTGGCGACTCTTTTCATTCTCTCTTTTCGCCGACCGTTCGCGTCTGTACCCCTCTTGGCCCTGTGTCATTTGGTGGGAGCGACACCTCCACTCTCATTTAACAAACCTTTTTTAAACCAAAAGCAGTAAATTTTTCAAAGGGCTCCCGTGGAGTACCACAGAAATTTTGGGTGCTTAAAACCTTCCCATTGTGTAACCTATCCCCTTACATGTTTCTCTGTTGTGTTTCTTTAGCTTTTTGCTTTTAGATTCATTAGGATTTCTTCGCTCTTTTTTCCTTTTCCTCTTGGAATAAAAATAAAGCGCAGTGGCGACTTTGTTTACTTTGAGTTAAGTTGACTAATAGCTTACACTCATGATTTTACCGCTACAGAAAAGTGGCGACTCTGCTGGGGAGTAATATCTAAGTGGATTCGACCTACTTTGATTTATTTACTACTATGGTTTGATTTGTTTGTTATTTGTTTGTTCTGTTTCGGTTTTGGTGATCCTCTGTGAGTGAGATAGATTCTAACCCGGATCTGAGTTGAACTTATGATAGGACGATGATATTCGAAGCGATAAGCGATGGAGTAGTCCAAAGCTATATCAATTTGATAATCTCCACTCGGTTAGGCTCTCTTGGATTATCAATGTCATGACGAGTAATCGTACGTGGCATTATTTTCCGACCTTGAGCTGATCATACTGAGGACCGTAGAACCCTTAACCCATCCAAGCCAATTTAGGAACGTAGTGCGGAAACCATCTGGGTGTAAACCTAAGGTGGTTGTCACGCGATACTACACTCGGACGAGGTCTATTTTAAGAATGTTATCAGTTGGGGAGTAATCCAACGTACCGATGATATTCTAAAGATGGTTGTTAACTCCGGGCACCTCTATTAGCACCCTTTTGGTTTTCTGCAGGTACAATGAAGACAAAACCTTAGTACTTACCTGTGTGGGTTGGTGTTCTGTTACCTTGACTTCATGCTCATGACTCGGAACCTAGACATGTGTGCTTTGTGTGATCTTGTTTGTGGTTGTTGCATACATGCATCATGCATTCATGAGAATTGTTTTTGAGATTTCAAAGGACTCATAAGGAATTTTTGCAAAATTTCAGATGTCTATGGTTATGAATTTTGAAAGAAGGAATACAAAGAAATACAACTTCAAGAATCCTAATCTAGTAGAGCTAAGAAAGCTAGGAGCTTTGGTGGTTGACACCCAGGAATTTCGGAAATGTTATGGAAAACTCTTGTTTATTTTGGATACCGGTGTACTAGAGGGGATTCTCCCTACCTTGGCTCAGTTTTATGATCCTTTGTATCATTGTTTCACCTTTCCTAATTATCAGCTTGTGCCGACCTTGGAAGAATAATCTCATTGGATTGGTTTACCTATTTTGGACAAAGAATTTCTTTTTAGTGGTTTAGAGAAGGAGCTTACGACCAAAGTCATCGCCAAAGCCCTTTTTCTCAAAGAGTCCTATCTTAATGGAAAGTTTCTTCCAAAATGGAGTGTTTGTGGTATTAACGCCAAGTTCTTAATGGGGAAAGCTTCTACTTCTCTTACTTTGGGTCATAAGGATGCAATTGAGGCTATTCTTGCTTTGCTCATTTATGGGATTATTTTGTTTCCTAATTTAGATGGTATTGTGGATGAGAATGCCATTCAGATTTTCTTGAAGAGAAATCCGGTACCTACTCTTCTTGGAGACATGTATCATGTCTTTCATTATAGTACCTCCAAAGGTGATGGAGAGATTGTGTGTTGTGTGCCTCTTCTCTATAGGTGGTTTATTTTGCACCTACCAAAGTCTGATGTCTTCAAAGATAATAGAGAGAAGCGAATATGGTCTCAAAGGATTATGTCTCTTTCTCATAAGGATATGACTTGGTATTGTTCCTATTATGATACTGAAGTGCTTATTGACAGTTGTGGAAAGTTTCCTAATGTACCTCTTCTTGGTACACGTGGGGGAACTAGTTACAACCTTATTCTTGCTAGGCGACAATTGGGATATTGCTTGAAGGACATACCAAGTAACCTTTCATTATCCAATTTCTTCTTTCTTAATGGTGCAAATCATGTAGAGATGAAGAAAAGGATTGCTCATTCTTAGCATACGGTTCATCAGAAAGAGAAGGGTCAATTAGGAAGACAACACCTTGCTCCCTCCTAGTGTTACATCCAGTGGGTTCGATCTAGGGCTTCCAAGCTCAAGATGCCTTATCCACCCGAGGAGCCTTTGTTACCTATACTACCATTATCCGTTTTTCTTCCTCCCGTTGATGAGAAGGTTGCTCTTCAAGAAGAGTTGGACAAGATGAAGAAAGAGAAAGAAGAATGGCTACTTGAAAAGACGATGATGCAAGAGCAACTGAAGGAGAAATATGATCTCATTGAATTACTTGAGCGACGTGTTACGAAGAGGCCAAGAGAGGATTTATTTTCCTCTAGTACTCCATCTACCATTCCTCCTACATCCGGTGCCTGGAAGGGCATTGTTGACCAGTTGGTGAAGGATAAAGAAGACATGGAGAATCGGTACAAGAAAGAGATTAAGAGGATTCGCATGAAGTACCAACCGGGATTTGGGTTTTCTTCATATGTGATTCCCTAGGCCTAGTTTACTTTTTCTCTCATGTATTAGGATTGTTGAGGCTTGTACTTCACTTGTAATCCTTACTTTAATTTTAATGAGAATGAGTTTTTAAGTACTTCAAAAAGTGTTTCTTTATAAATGTTGCAATTTATATTATAGTCCTTTGAAATCTTTGCATCTGCATACGCATACCATGCATCATACCCGCATTTGTCTTGCCTTTTGAGTTTTCTCCAGGGATCTTATGTTATTTATTGGTCTTCATTCAATTCTCCTGTCAAGCTGACTCACAAGGTTGATACTCGAGCTAATCGAAAGAAGATGTCGGAAACCTTACAACAAGAGAATCGCGAGCTGCGCGAGGAAGTTGCATATCTGAAGGATAGCTTGGAAAGAGTTACTGCCATGATGGAAAGCTTGGTGGCTGCTCAGAATCAACCATCCCATCCTCCCAATTCTCCGGTACAAAATATAGTCATCTCTAAAATTGTCACTGCATCGATCCCTGTTGAGACTGTCCTTTCTCATCGCTACCACATGCCTCCTGGTAAACCGTGGGGTATGCCGGCTAATTTCATTCCTGCTAGTTATCATCATCCTCCTCTTGAGACAACTGCATTTAATACTCTTTAGCTAGTGATAACTATTTCACCGCCTGTGATGCACACTGCTCCGCACCATGATGAAGTGATTTACCATGCTGAGCCTAGTGAAAGTGCTGGTGTAACCGAAAGACTTGATGATTTTCAAGGCCGTTTTGTTGAGTTACAGAGAGATGAGAGCCTTGAAGCACAAAGATTTGTTTGGTAAAGATGCTTATGATCTATGTTTGGTTCCAAATGTCAAGGTTCCGTACAAGTTCAGGTTGCCTGAGTTCGAGAAGTATAAGGGTAACACTTGTCCTCTGAGTCATTTGACTATGTATGCTAGGAAGATGTCTGCTCAGACAGATAATGATCAGTTGTTGATTCATTATTTCCAGGATAAATTGACTGGTGCAGTCATGAGATGGTACATGAGTTTGGATAGCAGCCAAATCCATACTTTCAATAATTTGGGAGAAGCTTTTGTTAGGAAATACAAGTATAATGTTGATATGGCACTGGATAGAGATCAGTTTCGTGCTATGTCCCAGAAGGACAAAGAAACTTTCAAAGAATATACACATAGATGGTGTGAGCTAGCAGCTCAGATTGTTCCTCCTCTGGAAGAGAAAGAGATGATGAAGATATTTTTGAAGACTTTAGGTTCTTTCTACTATGAGAAGATGATTGCAAGTGCTCCTTCTGATTTCACTGAAATGGTGATTATGGGGATGCGTTTAGAAGAAGGTGTCCGTAAGGGACGGTTGAACAAAGAGAGCAGTGTTGGCTTAGGTTCTAAGAGGTTCAACTTCGGAAAGAAGAAAGAAGGTGAGACCAATGTTGTGTCTCGTGAAATTTACAGAAGACCTCGTGGTCGCGAGAATCTTCATCATTAACATGTAGCTTCTATAACTCCGATGATTAATGTGACTCCAACTGCGTCAGTAGCTTCAAAATACCAGTCTCGTTATCAACAGCCTTATGTGCAACAAAGTGGAAAACAACAGGGTCATGTTAAGCCGAATTTTGATCCCATTCCAATGTTATATGTGGATTTACTTCCATCTTTGATTGCAAAGAATCTTGTGCAAACACGTTCTCCACCTCCAGTTCCAGAGTCTATTTCATGGTGGTATAAGCCATAAGCTCATTGTGCTTTTCATTAAGGTTCCCCGGGGCATGATGTTGAGAATTGTTATCTATTGAAGTTTGAAGTGCAGAAATTGATAAGGAGCAATGTCCTGTCTTTCAATGATGTTAATCCAAATGTGAAGACGAATCCGCTTCTGAAGCACGGTAATACATCTGTGAACATGGTTGATGGTTGTCCTGGTTTGTTCAATATTTATGAGGTCCGTCATATTCGAAGGTCTTTGGTTGAGATGCATGATTTCTTAAGTGAATATCATGATATTGATCACGATTATGTTGGTTGCTGCATTTGCTCGGTGAACCCCCGTGGTTGCGTGATTATTAAGAGAGACATTCAAAAGATGATGGATGATAAGTTGATTGAAGTGACAGCGAAAAGAGATGAGTATGACAATGAAATGAATGTTATTATGCCTCAATTCAATATTCCTGAGAAGTTTGTTTCTGAGAAGGTGGTTATTTCTTTTGATAGCCGCAAAAATGTTGTCACTCCTTTAGTGATCAATTTGCCTGGTCTAATGCCATATGAGTCTAATAAAGTTGTTTTGTACCGGTATAATGCTACGATGATAGAAAATGGTAAGGAAGTTCCAATTCCTTCTCCAAAGTATGTGGTAAGCATGGATGATGTGTCAAAAGTTACTCAAAGTGGTAGAGTTTATGCTTCGGATCCTCCGACGAGAGCTGAAGATTCAAATGCGGGTAAGCAGATTGAGGATACTGTTATTCGGTCAGATGCCGGTTTGAAAGATAGTGAAGATGAGGTGTTGAAATTGATAAAGAAAAACGAGTACAATATTACTGAACAGTTGTTTACACTCCGTCAAAAATATCAGTTTTATCACTCTTGATGTGCTCTGAGGCTCATAGGCAGTCTTTGCAGAAGATTCTTGATCAAGCTTATATTGACCATGATGTGATTGTTGATTAGTTTGATAGTATTGTGGCTAATATCACATCATGCAACAGCTGAGTTTCTGCGATGATGACTTTCTTGAAGAAGGAAAGAACCATAACTTGGTGTTGCATATTTCAGTGAACTGTCAGGAAGACGCTATGTCTAAGGTGTTGGTTGATACCGGATCTTCTCTGAATGTGATGCCGAAATTGACTTTGTCAAGGCTTGCGTACCAAGGCGCTCCCATGAGACATAGTGGGATTATTGTGAAAGCTTTTGACGGATCTAAAAAGACTGTGATTGGGGAAGTTGATCTTCCTATTTTGATTGGACCGTTTATATTCCAGATTACTTTTCAGGTAATGGATATATGTCCCGCTTACAATTTTCTCCTTGGAAGACCCTGGATTCATGAGGCAGGAGTTGTGACATCTACTCTCCATCAGAAGCTGAAGTTTGAGAAAGAATGGAAGTTAGTAACTATTGGCAGTGAACAGGCGATGCTAGTGAGCAATTTGTCAACTTTCTCTTATATTGATGCTGAAGAAGAGGTAGGAACGTCATTCCAAGCTCTTTCTGCTGTTGATAATGCTGCTAAGAAGAATGTTATGCCTATGTCTTCTCTCATGGATGCTCTGTGCATGCTTGAAATTGGTCGATCTGACAGTTGGGGACGAATTATTGATGCTATTGACAACAAAGAAGGATTTGGTATTGGTTTTGCACCAGGCGTGGCTCTCAATAACCCGAAGACTATTCAGGAAGGATTCCGAAGTGTTGGGTTTATCAATGATCATTCTGCTACTGCCATCATTGAAGATGATGAAGATGAAGAAATGCCTAGCTTTGTTACGCACGGAAAGATTTGCAAGAACTGGGTTGCTATTGATGTTCCTTCTATTGTTCATATTTCAAAGTAATTTGTTTTATTTTCTTTCAAAAATCCTTTCACTCTGCCCAAGGTGAAAGTGATGTTTGTCGGGCTTTGTTTCAAATTTTATCATCATCAATAAAATGTTATTTTGTTATTTCCATATGTGTTTTTTTTCCTTTTTTTGCTTTATTCTCAAAAATGGTAACATAAAAAACCCAAATTAATAATAACCATTGTTTATTTGCATGATGTTTGCAACTTTTGTTCATACTCTAAAATAAAAATAAAATCGTTGTGTAGATTGATTGATAAACCCATTGAAAACAATGATCTTATGCCCACTCCCAACTTTGAATTCTATGTGTTTGAAGCTGAGAAAGAGGATGTTGAAGAGATTCCTGATGAGATTTCTCAGTTACTTGAGCATGAGGAGAAGGTTATTCAGCCTTATGGAGAGTCTACAGAATTGGTCAACTTGGGTTCTGAAGATGATAAGAGAGAATTCAAGATTAGAGCATTTCTTGGTCCTGAGGTTAAGAAGAGGATGGTTGAGCTTCTTAGAGAATAAGTTGATGTATTTGCTTGGTCTTATCAGGACATGCCAGGTCTTGATACTAATATTGTGGAGCATAGATTTCCGTTGAAGCCTGAATGTCCACCTGTGAAGCAAAAGTTGAGAAGAACTCATCCTGGTATGGCAGTAAAGATCAAAGAGGAGGTTCAAAAGCAGATTGATGCAGGTTTTCTTGTGACATCTAATTATCCTCAATGGGGGGGCAATATTGTGCTTGTTCCAAAGAAAGAAGGAAAATTCCAAATGTGTGTTGATTACAGAGATTTGAATAAAGTCAGCCCAAAAGATGATTTTCCATTGCCACACATTGATGTGTTGGTAGATAATACGGCTAAGTTTAATGTGTTCTCCTTTATGGACGGATTTTCCGGTTATAATCAAATAAATATGGCACCCAAGGACATGGAAAAAAACCACATTTATTACACCATGGGGAACATTCTGCTACAGAGTGATGCCCTTTGGATTGAAGAATGCTGGTGCGACATACCAAAGAGCTATAACCATGCTTTTCCATGATATGATGCACAAAGAAATTGAGGTATATGTTGATGATCTGATCGCTAAGTCAAGGACTGAAGAGGATCATGTTGAACATTTGTTGAAGTTGTTTCAGAGGTTAAGGAAGTTTAAGCTTCGTTTGAATCCGAACAAGTGCACGTTTGGTGTACGTTCTGGAAAGTTGTTAAGTTTCATTGTCAGCCAAAGACGCATTGAAGTTGATCCTGATAAAGTGAAAGCTATTCGAGAATGCCTGCTCTAAGAACTGAAAAGTAAGTAAGAGGATTCTTGGGCCGTTTGAATTATATTTCGAAGTTTATCTCTCACATGACTGCCACATGTGCTCTGATCTTCAAGTCGCTTCGAAAAGACCAAGGTTGTGTCTGGACAAATGATTGTCAGAAGGCGTTTGAAAGTATCAAAGAATATCTGCTTGAACCTCATATCTTGTCTCCTCCGGTGGAAGTTAGACCATTGATTATGTATTTGACTGTGTTGGAAGATTCCATGGGTTGTGTTCTTGGTCAGCAAGATGAATCTGGAAGAAAAGAATATACAATTTACTACTTGAGTAAGAAATTCACTGATTGTGTGTCTCGGTACTCCATACTTGAAAAAACTTGTTGTGCCTTAGCTTGGGCTGCAAAGCGCCTTCGCCGGTATATGCTGAATCATACAACTTGGTTGATCTCTAAAATGGATCTGATCAAGTATATATTTGAAAAGTATGCTTTGACTGGGAGGATTGCTCGTTGGCAAATGTTGTTGTTAGAATATGATATCGAGTATCGAGCTCAAAAAGCTATAAAAGGTAGTATCTTGGCTGACCATTTGGCACATCAACCAATTGATGATTACCAGACTGTCAAGTTTGATTTTCCAGATGAGGATGTGATGTTTTTGAAAATGAAAGATTGTGATGAGCCTTTGATTGAGGAAGGGCCAGAGCCTGGATCTCGATGGGGTTTAGTTTTTGATGGTGCTGTAAATGCGTGCGGAAGAGGAATTGGGGAAATGATCATTACTCCCCATGGTTCACATATTCCTTTTGCTGCAAGGTTGACTTTTCCTTGTACTAATAATGAAGCTGAGTATGAAGCCTGTATTATGGGTCTTGAGGAAGCTATTGATCTGAGGATTAAGCATCTTGATGTGTATGGAGATTCTGCCTTGGTAATCAATCAAATCAAGTGTAAGTGGGTAACTCATCAACCCCACTTAATTCCATATAGAGATTATGCCAGGAGGATATCAACTTTCTTCACTAAAGTTGAGTTTCATTATATGCCTCGTGATGAAAATCAGATGGCAGACGCTTTGGAAACTATAGCTTCCATGATAATGGTGCACCAATGGAATGATGTTCCCATGATCAGAGTGATGCGGCTTGAAAGACCATCTCATGTGTTTGTGGTTGAAGAGACCCGTGATGACAAGCCATGGTATCATGATATTAAATGTCTTCTCCAGAGTCAGAAATACCCACTTAAGGCATCCGATAAAGATAAGAGGACTTTGAGGAGATTGGCAGGCAATTTCTTCCTGAATGGAAATGTGCTTTATAAGAGGAATTTTGACATGGTCTTGCTCAGATGCGTGGATAGACACAAAGCAGGCATGTTAATGAAAGAAATTCATGAAGGATCTTTTGGTACTCATGCTAATGGGCATGCAATAGTTAAAAAGATGTTGAGAGCAGGTTACTATTGGCTGACAATGGAATCCGATTGTTGCAAGTATGTGAAAAAGTGCCATAAGTGCCAAGTGTATGTTGACAAGATTCATGTGCCACCAACTCATCTCAATGTTATTTCTTCCCCGTGGCCTTTCTCTATGTGGGGAATTGACATGATTGGTATGATTGAACCCAAGGCTTCGAATGGACATCGTTTTATTCTTGTGGCAATTGACTACTTCACCAAGTGGGTAGAAGCGGCATCATATGCTAATGTGACCAAGCAAGTTGTGGTTCGGTTTATCAAGAATAACATTATATGCAGATATGGTGTTCCGAATAGAATCATTACTGATAATGGTTGGAACTTGAATAATAAGATGATGAAAGAGCTTTGTGAAGAATTCAAGATTCAACACCATAATTCTTCTCCTTATAGACCGAAGATGAATGGGGTTGTTGAAGCTGCGAATAAGAATATTAAGAAGATCATTCAGAAGATGGTTGTGACATATAAGGACTGGCATGAGATGCTTCCTTTTTCTTTGCATGGTTATCGTACATCTGTCTGCACTTCAACAGGGGCAACCCCTTTTCTCACTTGTTTATGGTATAGAAGCAGTGCTCCCCGTCGAGATTGAGATTCCATCAATGAGAGTTCTGATGTAAGCCAAGTTGACTAAGTCTGAATGGTGTCAGAGTAGACTTGATCAGTTGAATTTGATTGAGGAAAAGAGAATAACAACTTTGTGTCATGGTCGGTTGTACCAGCAAAGAATGAAGAAAGCTTTTGACAAGAAGGTCAAACCTCGTGTATTCAGAGAAGGTGACCTCGTGCTAAAAAAGATTCAGTCTTTCATTACAGATTCTCGAGGCAAGTGGACTCCGAACTATGATGGCCCATATGTTGTCAAGAAAGCCTTCTCTGGTGGTTCATTAATGCTTGAAACTATGGATGGTGAGGATATCACTCGTCCTGTGAATGCGGATGCAGTCAAGAAATACTTCGCCTACAAAAAATAAAATAACAGCTCGCTAAGTTAAAAACCCGACAGGGCGTCTTAGGCAAAAATGAGCGTCTCGGTGGATTGAAAACCCGAAAGGGTGGTCCAGGCAAAAATTAGAGACATAAACAGAAATAATTATCCCGGTAGATTGAAAACCGAAAGGGAAATCTAGGCAAAAGTTAGGGATCATGGCAAGTAACTGCATCGACAGACTGAATCACTTGTAGTAATCGAGGATTTCAGATTCTATCCCTCAGAAGAATTGCCCATCAAAGATTCTTATTCACTCATCCTTAACTGAAGTTTCAGACACAGTGGAGTTCAAAGTTGATAGGGAGAATAGTGATCATTGTATTTCAATGTAGCCCTTTTCCATGTATTTACCATTTTTCAAACTTGTAATGACCCATGGAGTCATGCCATTTGCTGACTACCATTCTATCAATGAATTTGAGATTTTATCCAATTATTGGAAATTCTTTATGTTGTTTCTATTTACAAAATCTCAATTTATTATTGATGATGATTTTTGAAACAAATTTAATAAATTTAATTTTTGAAGATTATAAAAACAATTTTCTTTTGATATGTGAACAAAGAAAGGATATCAATAGTGATTCCAGGGATAGTAAAATCCAGATGTGTGTAACTCGTCTCTCCTAAAGCAGGGTTGGATCTGATTGTGTCCTTATAGAACTCCTGAATAGTCCTGGCATGGTGATATTAGTGATGTTTTGTGCCCCACCAGCATGGGCGAGGATGGTAAATGCTCCTAGTTTTGTTCCCTTCCCTAGAAGAGTTGTTGGAAGGAATATCCTAGAAAATCCCCAGCTGAGTTTTGATCTTTTCCTCAGCTGTTTATCCTTGACTTGAGAAGTATCGGGAATTCTCGACCGATTCCTTGCTCCTTAGCATGAGTTGGTTGTATCCCTCAGCAGAAGTATTGGTATAGTAGTCAGTTTAGAGATTTTCTTTCACCTGATGGTGTGTATTGATTTAAAATCCCTCGTAACTGTGGTTTGCTATGATTAATTTCTGCTATCCCCACATGGGGCAAAAAGTCCAAATTTTCGGTGATGATTGATCTCTATAGACCCCAAGTAGGTCTGCGTGTGATGGTTTCCAGCATATTTCTATTTGATCTTCTACAAGTTTTCGCTCTTCCCCCAAGCAGAGCAAGAGTGGCATAACTTCTCCCCCAAGCAGAGCAAGAGTGGCATGACTCTTTCCCCGAATGGAGCAGGAATGGTATGATGATTATCCCATGTAGGAGTTTGATTAAGAACACTCTTGTCTTCAACAAGGATCGTGGAAGCTTTCTCCATCCCCGACAGATTGTTACTTTTCCTCAGCAAGGTGGTATTCCTATGTAGAGTTGATGATTGATGTTTGATACTCTAGTAGGCTATGCTTTATTTCCATCACTAATAGATCTTTATTTTATTTTCTTAAACAAAGTTATGAAGATATTTATCCCCACCAGAGTTTAACATGGACTTTTCCCTCCATCCCCAAAATGTGGAAGATTTTGTGTTATTGAGGTGTCTCCAACATGCTCCCTCTCATAGTGGAATTTCTGGTGTTATCCTTCACGGATTCTTGAAGATTTCTTTGTGGATTGGATCCCTAGCATTTGTTTTCCCCAGTCTGAGTTATGCCTTGTAGTAGTATTTTATTCTTTCAATGGCTTTAGGCGTTCCCCTGCAGGATTGCGACTTAAATCTCCAGCATGGTTCCTGGCCTTGTTGTCCTAATTTGTCGAGTATCCGGTTGTTGTGGTGTTTATGTCACTTGTTTCTTATCTGTTGTAAACACCCCAAATTTTCCCTCACCCATTCACACCATGGCTTGTGATCACTTCATGTGCATAAACACAATCATAACATCTCATACCACATTTTGGATTCACTGCATAGATTCTAAGTCATCTGCATCTAGGGTTTGTGATCTGAGCAATCCAAAAGCTTCTTGAGCCACTACAAAGGTCATCAACCACTTCAAAGAGGTCCATGTGTGTTCATGTATCATATTGTGTCCTCTCAAAGTCAAGAATGTCAAAGAATCACAAGAACTGAGAATGGTGTGGAAGCAGAGCCAGGTTTGACTGCACAGTTGACCTAAAATTAGGGTTTTGGTTTCAAAGGCCATAACTCCAAATTTTTTGGTCATTCTTGTTTCTATTGGTCTCTATATGGTATAGGGAGTATTCATATCAATTTTCATGAAGAAATTCCATGGGGAAGTCATCTGATCAAGGGTTGACTTTCTGGGCAAGTCAGTGTAAAATTAGGGCATCTGAGGCCCCCAATGACCCAACCAAAGGGTGTTCTTCATCATTTTGATTGTATATGATCTTTATTTGATCATGGAAGAGGTTGGAAGTTCACAAAATTGAAGAATTTCAAGTCTTTTGCAAAGTTGACTTTTTGGGCAAGTTTGACTTTTAATGAAAATGTCATTTTAGGCAACTTTTTCAACCCTTACTTTTTGATTCAAGAAAGCTTCAAATGGAAAAACTTTGGTCATGAAAGTTGTAGAATAGATCTTTCCCTTTTCAAAAAGTACAAGAACATGACCTAATTCATTTTGAATCAAAAGTTATGGCTTGTCAAAGTTGGCAAAAATCACTAAATTTCAAGTCATGCACCAAAGAGGCAAAGTTGCAAATTCACTTCTCAAGGCCAATTAAGTCATCAAATGGGCTCCTAAACTTTACCACATGATCACACAACATCTAAAGTTCAGAATGCACCCAAGGAATCACATGTTTTATGGCCCATGGATCAAGTTTCTTTCATAAGAACCAAAGGCAAGGCAAGTTGCAAAGCTCATGATAACTTCTCATCCACTTGCTGGCTAGTTGGCTGATCAATCCTAGGCCCTTCCTCACATCATGCTGCACAGCACACCCTCCTTGTACTAGGCTAGCAAGTGGCCCATGCTTCTCTTACACAAACTTGACATTTTAGCAAAGGCACCCATACCAATCAATAAAGGACATGTCACTTCATCTGACCAATGACATTTGTTTATACAAAGAAAATGCAAGCCAAACACAACAAGAGGCAAGCCTGAAACACACCACAACTCAGCATTCTCATTTTGACCCTCTTGAGCAAAAGCTTTCAAAACTCTCAAGACAAGCCTCAAACACACAAACCAACTTCACCAATCATCTCACCATGCTTCACTGAACCCAAACCAACCCTCAAAACAGCCTGAAAGCCATTGAATCAAAAACACGATCACCACACCACCTTGAACAGAACCTCTGCAAACTCTCAAACCAGCCCAAATAAATTTGTTCCAAGCCTTTCAGAAGCACAAGGGAGGTCACAGGAGTGGTTTTGCACAAGAGAGGAGGTCAGAAAGTTCCAGACTGAAAAGCTTCAAACTCAGGTAGCTTCATGAAATTTTTTTCCAGAAATGGATTTTTAAGTTCCTAAGTTGTTCCTCATGATTCACTGATCACTCTGATGTTCTTGGTTTTGAAAATGGTTGAGAAATAAGCATTTAATCTTACTCTGAAACTTTTCTGACCTAAAAATGTTTGCTTTCGATTCATGTGATTGATGAAAGATAAATGAGTTTTGAGTTAGGGTTTTGATTCAGGGGGATGTGGGGATGATTTCTGGGTTCTTAGTTTTCGTTTTAGTGAGGTTTTGAGGATTTTGGAAATTTTCAGGTGGGGTTCCCACCGGAGAAGACGACCGGAGGTCTCCTCCGGCCACCTGAAAATAATTAGGGCTAATCCCTGTGTTTAATGAAGTTTGAATTTGGTCCCTTGGATGTGTTGACTCGCGCGTGTTTGGACGCCCAGGATCACTCCATTTTGCCCTAATCCCAGTTGACTTTATTAATCTGGATTAATTAATTCATAAATCAGAAATTAGGAAGTTTGAATGTGGACCTTAGGATTGCGCGCGCAGTCAACAACCCTCTCCCCAGTCTCAATCTGATCCGTCCAATGCGTTTACTTTCTTTTATTTTTATTTTAATTCATTTATTTTGCATTTGTTTTGTTTAATTTATTAAAAATAGCAAAATCATTTCAAAAATTCTGAAATTTTTTGTACAAACTTTAATTTAATTTCAGAAACCAAAAGCATTTTTATTTTTATTTTTTGCATTAAAAAATATTTTTAAATCATTTAAAAGTTTATTTTTAATTAATTAATGAGAATTAATTAATTAAAAATGCTTTTAGATATTTAAAAATCACCAAAAAATTCATGAAACATTTAAAACCATTTAGAAACATTGTCCAACCCTCAAACCAAATTTCTTTTTTGATATTGATGCATTTTGAGAATTTTTCATGGAATTAAAATCAATTTAAGGCATTATTTTGATCCAAACTTCCAAAAATCATTCCTGCCTAACCATTGAGAGTTGGACCTTGATTCTTTTTGCATTGCATTGTGTTTAGCATGTAGTTTGTGAGATTAAATTGGTTTGATTTGATCTTTCATTTTTCATTTGTTTGACATTTTTCTTGTTAAGGAACCCTAAAACCCTAGAAATTTTAGGAAATTCATAACTTTTATTAGGTTAAGAGTTGGAACTTCTCCTTTGGGCAGTGGGTTAGTATAGGTTTAGGGATCCTTTGAATGCATTTTCAATTTTTTATCTTGATGTTTGCTTCTGATTTTGGTTTTTGTTTGAGGCATTGATCATAAACCCTAATTTGGGCTTCCATATGCATCCATCTTGCATTTGCTTGCATACCTTGACTTGCCATAACATTTTGTGCATCCATTTGATTCATTTAACATCTTAAGACATATTGTAAGCATGTTTGATCATTGCATCTTGCATTTGCCATGTTGTATGCCATTTGCACTTCATAACTCTTCATGTATGATCATGGTTCTCAACTTGTTTCATCTGCATCCATTGGTTCACATGACCATCCTCATACCTTGATTCATGTTTACATCATCTCATAGCATCATTATCATCTCATATGTGCTCTTGGTTTTGACTTACATCATGTCATTTCATCTCATTTTGCATTGCATTGCATCTCCTTTACTAACTTTTCAGGTGGTAAGTAACTTTGAGAAGTGAATTTGCCTTCACTTCTCATAACTTCTCTTCATCTATTTTATGCATCCATGCTGCATTTTGTTATGTGTTTAAGATTAAGCTTGTTCATTCTTTTTATTTTTACTTTCTTTCCTCAAGTGAATTGTCTTCTTCAATGAAGCAAGTTACTTCGTTTCTCCTGATCCTTTTCATCTGCTTCCTGGTGGTTCCATTGAAGATTTTTCTTGTTAAACCTCACAAACCTTAGGAACAACCAAGCATGACAATGATTAGGGTTTTGATTAGTCCCCCCACTTAGTCTTTTACCTTTGTGTCTCTTTGAGTCTTCTCTTCTCATCTCATAATCAGGGACTAAACCCTAAAGGCTTTAAGGCTTTGTGATTAAGCTTATGCCTGCATCCTTCTATTAGGATGGAGTGTATAACTTTAATCCTAAGTGTTAAACCCTTAATGTGTTTAAATCTCTTAATCAATTCACTTAATAAACATCAAGGCATCACACTTGTAACTTGGGCCTTGCATTAGGGTTCTAATTCTTCCTTAATTGGTTAAGAAGGACTAACCCTAGTGTTAATGGACAAGTCCCCCTCAAGTTTGTCTTACAAATCATAAAACTCACTTCATCATCATATCATTAAATAAAATCCACTTAATCAAAGGCTTGTTTTGTCATGAGTTTAATCCCTAATCATGGATTAAGTTGAGGAGCTTTCCTCAGCTTAAACACCCTCATCTATTATCCTTCTATTAGGATGGTGTAATGAGTCTGTTTAATCCCTGATTATGGCTTAACCTCATTACTTAACACTAAACAAAAACACAAAAAAAAAACATCTAATTAATCACAAGTAGGTTAATGATCTTAACCCTACACCAAAGGTGATTAAGTGTGAGAATCTGACTTCACACTTAAGGTATTCTCATTACCCCTAATCAGAGGGAAGATGTGATGAGTTTACTAACCCATTGGTTTAGACTTAAGCTCATTATCTTATGACAAACATCCAAAAGCAATAAAAGACTGAAAACTCAAAAACAAACAATAATCGTCTCCTTCGGGATTCTTTTCTCATCTCATTCACTCATAAACGAGAACTTGCTTCTTCCGTCTAATGCAAGACAGTTTGCACCTAAGCCAGACAGGTCATACACTTGAGCATAGGCAAGTAAGCAGTTCGCAAGTCAATTCATCTTTCAATCTCTTTGGGTCGAACTACGGTGTTCTGACTTCCTCATTGCACGAGAGGATACGTAGGCATAACTTAATAGTTATCGAACAAAAGTCTCTGTATATTCCCCCTCTTTCTAGCTTCATTCTTTTAACCTCATGATCTTGAGCATCTTATTCCTGTCCTTACACTGACACTTCACTTATACACTTCACTTTCTTTTACACTGACACCTGTATATCTTTTTTCCAGCTCTTTTACACACAGATTGCACTGACACTACCCCTTTAAAACACAAATCTTTTAAGCGTGGATCCCGTCGAGTACGACGGACAATCTGGGTGCTAATACCTTCCCAGATTGTAACCAACCCCCTTTCTCAGTCTCTCTGGTTCGCAACCGTCTTATCCATATCTTTCTAGGTCTATGCAGCATTGCCTTTCCTCCGGGATAAAAATGCCTAGCTGGCGACTCTTTTCATTCCCTGTGAGTTCACTCCTGTGTGTTCTCACACCCTCTTTCTCCGACCGTTCGCGTCTGTACCCTATTTGACTCGGCTTCATTTAGTGGGAGCGACAACTTGGCGACTCTTCCGGGGACCCTTATATTGCAACCAGGGCTTCTGGTTCTTTTTGTGGGTTCTTCCTAGCGCTTGTTTGATTTGTGTTTACTGGGGTGTTATGTGCTATTTGTGCTTGTATTTGTATTTATTTTTGCTTTATGTACAGTTGTTTTATTGCTTTCTTTATAGCTTTACATATATCATACTGTCATACTGTGTTGGCTGGATCTGTTTTGTTGTTTTGGTGGGTGGTTGTTCTATTGAGAGTTGAGGTCCTATACCTGGGACCTGAGTGACACCTAGGCTAGAGTGGTTCATGTTCTTTCCCATTCCATTTCGGTCTGGTGCGGGAATATGAAACACGGTTCAGATGTGGGTTTCTTCTTGAGAACTCTGTGCTACAGATTTCCTGTAGTGCTAGGGCTATCTGGGAAGCCTGCTAAGTCTGGATGACCTTTAGTATTGACCTTCAGAAACTGAGGTGAATTAGAGGAGGATCTTTTATGGTTATTGTAAACACTGTACCTCCGGGTTAGAAGTGTTTACACTTCTCATAACTGATCCAAGTCTGAAGATCCTTGTTTTAGAACATCACCTGTGAGGGGGTTGGGCTGTTTACAGGTTTGCAGGTACCCTTGACCTCAGCATACCCTGTTACTTTGTTTTGATTAAGAGTACTCCATGTTGGAACAGTTCTTGTGATTTTTAACCCTGGACATGTGACTCTTTATTTGAGTCCCCCACCTTGGTTACCGGACTTATGAACCTCCATCTGGATTTCTTGAACATACATGGATCTATATCAAGGCAGTTAATCAGATCCAGCTCAGTCACAAACCCTTGCATATCATTTGCATACATAATCATTGCATCATTTTAACATGTGTTTATTTGTTTTTCAGGGTATCCATCATACATTTTGGCTTGGTTTTGACCCCTTCTTCAGCATAGACCTATCTTCATCAGTACTTGCTTCAGCTACCAGCTACCTGCTTCAGTCACCTGCATCATCAGTCTCAGCCTGTCAGTGGCCCATCTTCAGTGTTATTCTCAACATCTGACTCAGCTCTTCTCCAGCATGATGGCACCTAAGAAGAGTAACATCTCCTATCATTTCTTTGAGCCAGAGTTGGCTAGCATCCGGAAGATTCAAACCCTGATTACTCCAGACCATATACCACTATTTAGAGAATATTATGGAGGAATCCTTGATGTGGTTATGATTTGGACCCTTCACAGAGGAGCTTGATTCATACTTGCTTGCAGTTCTATGATCCCCCTTTGAGGTGTTTCACCTTCCAGAATTTTCAGTTGGGACCCTTGTTGGAAGAGTATTCATCACTGGTTGGTGTACCTATCAGGGGTGGAGTCCCCTTCAACCCTGAGATGGCTCTCCCTAGTAATGAAGAAGTGGCAAAGGCTTTGTATCTGGAACCAGTTCTGATTGGGCAGAATATGACTACCAAGGCAGGAATCTCTGGTCTACATCTGGATTTCTTGACCTCTCAGGCTACCCTGAAGGCTTCTTTGGGAGAGTGGAAGGCAGTCTGTGTTTTGTTGGCCCTTAGCATATATGGGATCATACTTTTTGCAGATGAGCCTAGGTTTGTTAGCAAGAGTGCAATCCATATTTTCATTCTGAGGAACCCAGTGCCCACCTTGCTGGGAGACTTCTACTACTCTATCCATCAAAGGAGTGAAAAGCAAAGGGGAAGATTAGTGAGATGCTGTGCTCCTCTGTTCCATACTTGGCTGCTCAAACATTTGCCAAAGACTGATGCATTCTTGAACCCTCACCAGCAGAAGAACTGGGCTAGGAGGCTTGTTGCTCTAACCTCAGATGATATCAGGTGGTGCACTCAGAGCACCAAGGGCAGATACATCATTACTAGTTGTGGGCAATTTCCCAATGTGCCTCTGATAGGAGTGAAGGGTTGCATCAATTACAACCCTCTGCTATTCAAAAGACAACTGGGCTATGCATTAGTCCACCCTCCTAGAGTACAGGATCTGGCTGAGACCCTTTATTGTGAGATCAAGCCTAATCTGGCTATTGTCAGGCAAGCAGCCTGGGCCTGGGACAATGTCCAAACCAAGGGAATGACCATTCTGGGAAGATGCAACAATGTGGCCTCAGCTCAGTACTATGAGTGGTCTCATGCCAGGGCTCAAATTTCTGGAATGCCCTTCACCCTTGAAGATGTGCCTGAACCCTCCATAGCACCACCTCCAGCAACTGTCAGCTTAGAGGAGTTTGAGAAATTGAAAGAGAGAAATGAGAATCTGACTCAGGCTCTACAGAAGACCCTCTGGGAGAGGAGTGATGGTCGGCTGGACATTGAAAGGTTAGAAAAGCTGAAGTTGGAGCATCTAGCTAGGATTGAGAAGTCAGAGGACTATATTAAGAAGTCAAGGGCTGGAGAGCAGATCTTGAAGAATGCCTGCAAAGAAGCTCAGTTCCAGAAAGCCAGGACTGATTTGTATCTGAAAGAGAGTCAAGCTAGGTGGGTCAGGATCACCGAAGCTCGTACTCAGGAGGATAAAAGGACTCAGGACAAGATTGAGCAGCTGGAAGCTAGTGCAAAAGAGCAACAGGAAGCCCTGGCAGCAGCCCAGAGAGAGATCTCAGAATTGAAGATTAGAGCTGGTGTGAAGAGGTCGAAGGACCAGAGTCAACACAAGAAGCTAACTGCAGCTGTTACCACCAGGAATCTCCTTATCAGGAATCTTACAGAACGTCCGGCTGATCCTGTGACTGAAGCACTTCTCAAGGAAGTTCAGGAGGATGAGTTTGGTCTTGGAGTTTGACTTTTGCTTGTTGTTGCTTTCATTTCATGTACTTTTCTTTATGTTGTATTTTTGACCCCTCAGAGGGCATGTATTGTAAAAAACAAACTATGTATCGTTTACTTTTTGTAATATATATGTGTGTTGGTTTGTTTTTTATCTGAGTTTCTTCCAAGCAACATCAACAGCATCTTCAGGGGTCTGGAAAGGTAAAAACCAAGTGCCAAGCCGGATACCTTGGATACAAATAAGCATACTGCATTGCATACTAACCTTTTGTTTTGTTTTGTAGGATTTTGTTTTGTTGTTACTAACTCTGTTGTGACTTAAGGAACTATTGCTCGACGTCGGGTGTTTCCACTCAACCGTCCACACAGATATCCAACCCGCAACAACCTTCCGGGTATACAAATGGACCAAGTACAGCAGGACCTTACAGAGGTCAGGACTCAAATGGCCAATGAGAGATTGGAAATGAGGAATCAGATGACACAGTTTATGGAGGTGATGAATAATATGGCTCAAAGCCAAGAGAGGTTAAGAGCACTGGTAGAGGGGAGGAATCAGGAAGACCCTCATCCAGGGACTGCTGGGACAAGCAACAATGAGAGAGTTCAACCCCATGTTAATCCTCCAGTCTATGGACCCCACCTTCACCCAGAGATCAACATCCCTGTTAATGTGCAAGGGACTGCCACTGCAGGTAGAGTGCTGCAAGAAGACCCCCAGGAAGATCAGTTCACAGTGATGGGAGCTGGGGAAGAAGCCTATGACAGAAGGCTAGATGAGATTGCTGAGAAACTAAGATCCCTGGAGTCCCAAAATTCTTTGGGCTTTGATGTTATGGACATGGGCTTAGTGGACGGGGTCAGGATTCCCCACAAATTTAAACCTCCATGTTTTGAGAAGTACAACGGAACTTCCTGCCCCCGGACCCATTTACAATCCTTTCTGGGGAGGCTAAAGGCATATACCATGGACGAAAAGCTATGGATGTTTTATTTTGAGGATAGCTTAACAGGAGCTTCAAGGGAATGGTACTCTCATCTGACCAGAGCAACCATCAGATGTTGGAAGGACTTGGCAGAGGCCTTTATCAGACAGTATCAGTACAACTTAGATATGGCTCCCAACAGGACCCTCCTGATGGGAATGTCACAATCATCCAGGGAAAGCTTCCGGGAGTACGCTCAAAGGTGGAGACAGCTTGCTGCTGCTGTCCAGCCACCCATGTCAGAGAGGGAGATGGCTGATATGTTCATGAACACCCTCCAAGGAACCTACATTGACAGGCTAGCTGCCTTTTCCTCCACCAGCTTTGCTGATGTAGTCATAGCCGGGGAAAGAATTGAAAGCCTGTTAAAAATGGGTAAGATTTCTGACAACGGTGCTAGCTCGTCCAGCAACCCAAGAAAGCCTTTTGTAGGCCCAAGAAGAACGGGTGAGACCAATGCTATCCATACCAACAGAGGCAGACCCCAATATGTTCATAGGTCTGTGGCAGCAGTCACCATTCCCGCTCCAATTCATCCTCAACCAGTTTATCAACCACAACAACAAAATTATCAGCAACAAACTCAGTATCCTCCTCAGAGAAATTATAACAACAACAACACCAACAACAACAATCAGCAAAGACCATTCCAACAGAGACCTTCTCAGGCCAATAGGGTGATCGATCCGATCCCTATGCCTTATGCCACATTACTGCCACAACTCCTAAAACTCAACCTGGTTGAGCTAAGGACATTGGCACATCCAGATCCTGCCAGTCTACCCAGAAATTACGACGCCGGCGCCAGATGTGCTTTTCACTCAAATGCACCTGGCCACAGTACAGAGAAGTGCAGAGCTTTGCACATGAAAGTACAGGACTTGGTAGATTCCAAAGCTCTAAACTTCGCACCACCACCAAATGTTAACAAGAACCCTATGCCACACCACGGAGGACCCAGAATCAATGCTATTGAAGAAGACAAGCCGTCTTACTTGATAACCAGTGTGGGTCAGATTCGGACACCCTTGGTGGAGATTAAAGCTCAACTCCTTGAATGTCAAATGTTCCCGGGATGTGAGCTAGGGTGTGCTTATTGCAACATTTCAGTGAATGGGTGTGATGACTTGAGGGATGGCATAAATGGTCTCATCCAGAGTGGCCTGCTTCAAATCACAACGTCAATACCTACCAATCCAGCAATCTCCTTAACAACAGTTCCAGAGTCGTCTACAACTGCAACAACCATTGTTCCAAACAACTCTTCAATCTCATCAACAAATGTTTCATCTGTTACTTCAACGGACCAAATATCAGCAAACATCCCTTCTACAACTTCAGCACCCCTTCATTCAGAAACTCCTACGATAACAACACCCATCCTTCCAGCAATGTCTCCTACAACATCAGCAACCAACAATGAAAGTGTCTCAACAGTTACAATTTATTATGATCCTGCCAATGATTCCGCCTACAACTCACAAAATGCCACTCCTACCAGAGCACCAGTCACAATATATTATGATCCTCAGACTATCATGGTCCCTTCTGCAGCTGCCATCAGTCCAGTCACTGTCACAGTGCCTGGGCCAGTACCTTATGAAAGCAGTAATGCCATCCCTTGGCATTACGGCTCTGATCTATACTGCGAAGGACGGAAAATCACTTTCGAATCATCAACTTCTTCGCCACAAATAGACAATGTGGGTGGAGGCGGAGGTTTCACTCGAAGCGGACGTCTCTTTGCTCCGCAAATTCAAAGACCCACTGCTGAAGCAGAAGCTGCCATCAAGGCAAAAGGGAAGAGCATGGTGCAAGAAGAGCAAATTGTTAAAGAAGCTTTAAAAACACCTTTTGATCAAGAAGTTGATGAGTTCATGAGAATCATCAAGAAAAGTGATTACAAGATAGTGGACCAGCTTCACCAGACGCCTTCCAAGATCTCCATTCTATCATTGCTTATGTGCTCCGAGGCTCATCGGAACGCACTACTCAAAGTCTTGCACGCAGCTTATGTGCCAGAAGAGATCACCGTCAATCAGTTGGAAGCTGTGGTTGGAAATGTTAATGCTAGTAATGGACTAGGATTTACCAACATTGATTTGACTACGGAAGGCCGCAATCACAACAAGGCTTTGCACATTACCATGGAGTGTAAGGGTGCAGTTCTTTCACATGTACTGGTAGATACAGGGTCATCCCTCAATGTCTTACCTAAAAAAGCCCTTGTGAAGCTGGAGTATGAAGGACTGGCATTACGTCCCAGCAACTTAGTAGTGAGAGCCTTTGACGGCTCTAAGAGATCAGTTCTGGGAGAAATTGAGTTGCCTGTAACGATTGGCCCACAAACTTTCAAAATGACCTTCTACGTGATGGACATTCAGCCTGCCTACAGCTGTTTGTTGGGTAGACCATGGATTCATGCCGCTGGCGCAGTTACGTCTACCCTTCACCAGAAGTTAAAATTCGAGTGGGATGGCCAAGTCGTTACTATTTGTGGAGAGGAGGATATTTTTGTTAGCCATCTGGCTACATACAAATATATTGAGATGGATGGGGAGATCCACGAAACGATGAGTCAGGGGTTTGAGGCCCTGAATATTAATGAAACATCTGCTGTACTTGGGACTTCCATGACATCCTACCAGTAAGCCAGGAAGGTTGTTGAGGAGGGGAATGCTCAAGGCTGGGGCAAACTGTTGCCTGTGGAGAAGAAAGAAAATAGATTTGGGTTGGGTTACAAACCAACTCAACAAGATCAAGCAGAGGCTGCTAAGGAGCCCAACTTTGTTAGTGGGGGGATGCTCACCCCCGATGCTGTCAACAACTTGGAAGATGAGTCGGAAGATGAACGCAACCTGGAAAGCTGGATTCGTCCAAGGATCCCGGGGAGCCGTATCTCAAACTGGTCTTCCCAGGAAATTATAAGGGTTACTCCTGCAGAGTAATTATTATTTCCTGTATTTTTATAGCATGCATCAAGTCTTGCATCTTGCCCAAGATGACAAGACTCATTTTGTAATCGGGCCATCTGTAATTTTTGTGCAACAAGATTAATCAATGAAATATCAGACATCTTTTGCAAACAAGTCTTTTTCTTTTCCGCTCACTGTTTTTCCATTTTTCTTTTTGTACAAAAGAATAAATGGCAATGTTTTCAAAATGACAACTTTATTTCACTTTTCTAAACAAGATTAAAATCAATCACTAAAATGAACAAACTGAACCCTTGCAGAGAGTGCCTTCCAGACAGCACCGACAACAGCACGGCTATGACTTCGTATGACTTTGACAATCCGATCAATCAAGCTGATGAAGGGGTTGAAGAAGATTACGAGCTTCCTGAAGAGCTAGCCAGGTTGTTGAGACAAGAGGAGAAGGTTATTACTCCTCATCAGGAGGAGGTAGAGACGATTAATCTTGGTACAGATGAAGATGTGAAGGAAGTTAAAATCGGGGCCTGCTTACAAGACTCAGTGAAGAAACAACTGATTGACCTGCTTCAAGAATATGTGGATGTGTTTGCCTGGTCTTATCAAGATATGCCAGGGTTGGATACCGACATTGTTATGCACAAGCTGCCTTTAAGAGAAGAATGCCCACCGGTTAAACAGAAACTGCGCCGTACTCGCCCAGACATGGCAATGAAGATCAAAGAAGAGGTACAAAAGCAGTGGGACGCCGGGTTCCTTGCTGTAACTAGCTATCCACCGTGGGTTGCTAATATTGTGCCTGTGCCTAAGAAAGACGGCAAAGTAAGAATGTGTGTTGACTACCGGGATCTGAACAGAGCCAGCCCAAAAGACGATTTCCCATTACCTCACATTGATGTATTGGTTGATAATACGGCTCAGTTCTCGGTATTCTCCTTCATGGACGGATTTTCAGGATACAATCAGATCAAAATGTCACCTGAAGACATGGAGAAGACAACCTTCATCACACCCTGGGGCACGTTTTGTTACAAGGTGATGCCATTCGGACTGAAGAATGCCGGTGCAACATATCAACGGGCTATGGTAACATTATTCCACGATATGATCCATAAGGAAATCGAGTGTTATGTGGATGACATGATTGCCAAGTCCCTTACAGAAGAAGACCACCTGGTGAATCTGCTGAAGCTATTCAAGCGTCTGAGGAAGTACCAACTAAAGCTGAACCCCAACAAGTGCACATTCGGGGTGCGATCCGGTAAGCTGCTGGGATTTATTGTGAGTGAGAAAGGGATTGAAGTTGACCCTGATAAAGTTAAAGCCATTCAAGAAATGCCTGCACCGAATTCTGAAAAAGAAGTTCGAGGGTTTCTAGGTAGATTGAACTACATTTCACGGTTCATATCTCACCTTACAGCAACCTGTGAACCTTTATTCAAACTGCTAAGAAAAGAACAGACGGTCAGGTGGAACGAAGACTGCCAGAAGGCTTTTGACAAGATCAAAGAATACTTGCAGAAACCACCAATCCTTATGCCTCCAGTTGAAGGAAGACCTCTGATAATGTACTTGACAGTATTAGAAGAGTCGATGGGGTGTGTGCTGGGCCAGCATGACGAGTCTGGTCGAAAAGAGTATGCAATATACTACCTGAGCAAAAAGTTTACCGACTGTGAACAACGTTATTCACTGCTCGAGAAAACTTGCTGTGCTTTAGCGTGAGCTGCTCGCCGGCTGAGACAGTATATGTTGACCCACACTACTCTATTGATTTCAAAGATGGATCCAGTTAAGTACATTTTTGAGAAGCCAGCGCTTACCGGACGGGTTGCAAGATGGCAAATGATCCTCACAGAATATGACATCCAGTACACATCTCAGAAAGCCATCAAGGGCAGTGTATTGTCTGAATATCTTGCCGAGCAACCTATTGATGATTACCAGCCTATGAAATTTGACTTCCCCGATGAAGACATCATGTTCATAAAAGCAAAAGATCATGAAGAGCCTATTCACACTGAAGGGCCTGACCCGAAAGAAGAATGGACTATAATGTTTGATGGGGCTGTTAACATGAACGGTCGTGGTGTTGGTGCAGTGCTCATTACACCTAAGGGAGTTCACATGCCTTTCTCGGCAAAACTCACTTTCAACTGCACTAACAACGAAGCTGAGTACGAAGCTTGCATTATGGGTCTTGAGGAAGCCATTGACCTCAGGATCAAGACGTTGACTGTATTCGGGGATTCAGCTCTGGTAGTTAATCAAACCAACGGCAAATGGTACACCCACCAGGATCATCTGATACCTTACAGGGATTATACAAGAAGGTTATTGACTTTCTTCACAACGGTCAAGCTTGAGTATATCCCTCGGGACGAGAATCAGTTTGCAGATGCTCTGGCTACCATTTCATCAATGATCAAAGTTCAAGCTACCAACTTTGTACCGCAGATTTCAGTGTCCAGACTTGACAGACCAGCATATGTGTTCGCAGCAGATGTTGTCAAAGATGATAAGCCTTGGTTCCATGACATTAAATGCTTCTTGGAGGATCAAACATACCCACCTGGGGCATCTTCCAATGATAAGAAGACATTAAGAAGGCTAGCTGGTAGTTTCTTTCTGAACACTGATGGTTCCCTGTACAAGAGAAACTTTGATATGGTACTCCTCAGATGCGTCGGTAGAGCAGAAGCAGACTTGTTGATGCACGAGGTGCACGAAGGATCCTTTGGTACCCATGCGGGAGGGCATGCCATGGCCAAGAAGTTGCTAAGATCGGGCTATTACTGGATCACAATGGATGCTGACTGTTGTGCCTACGCCAGAAAATGCCATAAATGCCAGATTTATGCGGATAAGGTGCATGTGCCTCCCAATCCTTTGAATATAATGTCTTCACCCTGGCCCTTTGCCATGTGGGGCATTGATATGATTGGCAAGATCGAACCGACTGCTTCAAATGGCCACAGATTCATCCTGGTAGCCATTGACTATTTTACCAAGTGGGTTGAAGCAGCGTCTTATGCCAATGTTACAAGACAAGTGGTAGCCCGATTCCTGAAGAGAGATATCATCTGTCGGTATGGAGTGCCCGAGCGAATCATTACTGATAATGGTTCCAACTTAAACAACAAAATGATGGCTGAGCTATGCCGGGACTTCAAGATCCAACACGACAACTCTTCTCCTTACAGGCCAAAGATGAACGGCGCTGTTGAGGGAGCTAATAAGAATATCAAGAAGATTGTGCAGAAGATGGTAGTTACGTACAAAGACTGGCATGAGATGCTACCGTTTGCCTTGCATGGGTACCGCACGTCAATCAGAACATCCACTGGGGCAACACCGTATCAGATTGTGTATGGTATGGAGGCAGTCCTACCTGTTGAAGTTGAATTACCCTCCCTGCGAGTACTGATGGATGTTAAGTTGAACGAGGCAGAGTGGGTCCGGTCCCGATACGAGCAACTGAGTCTGATTGAAGAGAAGAGATTGGCTGCAATCTGTCATGGACAGTTGTATCAAAGAAGAATGAAGAAAGCCTTTGATCAGAAAGTCAGGCACCGAGAGTACCAAGTAGGAGATCTTGTGCTGAAGAGAATCCTCCCTCCTCATACAGACCACAGGGGCAAATGGACTCCGAACTATGAAGGACCATTCGTGGTAAAGAAAGTTTTCTCCGGTGGAGCACTGATGCTCAGCACCATGGATGGTGAAGATTTCCCGTCCCCTGTAAATTCAGATGCAGTTAAAAAATACTTCGCATAAAAATGACCCGCTGGTCATAAAAACAGAATGTAAGTCCAGGCAAAAAATAGGGCATCCCGGCAAGTCAAAAACAGAATAAAAGACTTGGGCAAAAATAAGGGAAAAAATGTACACCCGCCGAGTTGAAAAGCCGCATTGGACAACTCAGGCAAAAATGGGTATCCCGATGGATTGAAAACCCGAAAGGGCGATCCATGCAAAATAAGGGAATAAGCGAACAACTGCATTCTGAATTCGTCTGTATCACTTACAACTTGGTAAGCTTCGAAAGGATCAAGCCTCTTTCAGAATCAGCCTTCTTCAGAAAGCGAGACGAGAAGAACGTCAAAAGTCATACGAGTCACAACAAAGGGGGAAGCTCCTTAAAGCGTCGTCAACATTGCCAGCATTTTGTTTCTCAATTTGTAACAATCTCCTCATTTCAGGGGATATGTTTCTTTGACTGTATCTTGCCAATTCAGGGCATATGAATTAATAAAAACAGATTTTCAGTCAAGTTTCACCTCGTACACTTCATCTTATTTGCAAAGAATGTCTGGTGTCTTTAAAATATTGATTGCATGAATACATATGCTTATCTTTAAAAATAAAAATACGTGCTTGCAGGAAATATACTTACTCCCGGGAGTGTCTGAACTCCTATGATGGAATCCGGTAAAGGATACCTCGGGATTACTTGTACGTTTCTCTATCTTTACAGGATTGCAGGTATCCGAAGCGCGACGTGGGGCATGTAAGCTTCATCCCAGCAAGCTGGCAAATCAACACTCATTCTTAGCACCCGAAGTGCTCTCTCCCCAGCTGAGTTGCCTCTTGTTACTTCCCCCGACTGAGTTGCCGATCATTCTTCCTCAGCCAAGCACAAACGCCAGGGAACTGCTTCCCCACAGAGTCTCAGCCTCTATCCAGAAGGGCAACACACGAAGGAATCACAACAGAGTGGAGAAAGCTCCTACAAACCCCAGCTGGGTCCCCCAATTTACAGGAATAGGTCTATCATTGACCCATTTCCCCAAGCAGAATCATTTCATCAGAGCTACCAACGATCTCATCCCCAGCTGGGATGTTCACTTCAAACAGATCGACCAGAGATCTTCACAGCAATGGGATCCGAATCCCGGATTGGTATCTTTGCATAATCATGGCATTCGCATCATATTCACCCACAAAGCGTAGCATTCCGTCTAATATGGAGCATTACGGCAAAAATCAAACATATTGCATAATCATAAGCCATGTTTTGAATCAAGCACTCGTGAATAATAACAATCCAACAATATACAGAATACCCCCCAGATTCCCCAGCAAATACAGTTGCCTTACATTCCCAAACACCAGTATATACTCCTGGTGGCACCCGTCCATGCCATATCCCCAGCAGAAAGCCAAAGTCATCCTCTTTGCACTCACATATACTTATATATATACATTTCCTTGACATCCGTCCATGTCATTTTTCCAGTACAGTAATGTAAACACTTTGTATACCAGATATTTGTTCATACTATACTCTTCTCCCTTTTGACACTCATCTGTGTCACTCTCCCCAGCGAGTTAAACACTCATCTATACACTATTCACTCTTATACAGATACTCGTCCGTATCTTGTATACACCATTTATATCCCCGCAGATTCAACACTCGTCCGTGTTCTTTGTTAACCCGTTGGTACTCGTCCGTACCATCATCTCAGAATATGCGTCAAGCGTTTGTTTCTACATGATACTCGTCCGTATCATAAAGTCTTAAGGATGCTCGTCCGCATCTTTAATCCATACACTGTGTCAAACACTTCTGTCTTCTTGAATATAGACACTCGTCTGTGTCTACTATTCCTCAGAAGAGTCCTTTCAGATTCAACACTTGTCCGTGTTCCTCGTTAACCAGTTGATACTCGTCCGTATCATCATCTCTGAACACGTGTCAGTATTTGTCTCTACCTGATACTCGTCCGTATCATAGTCTTAAGGATGCTCGTCCGCGTCTTTAATCTATACACATCTAAACACTTATACCTTTTGTTTCTTGAATATAAACACTCGTCCGTGTTTACTATTCCCCAGTAGATCGCCAACAAAGCAAATTTTCTTTTCTATCTGACATTCGTCCTATGTCATGATAAATCCTGAGAGCAGCCGTACCCTGCTAGGTGGTCGTCCTCCACCTCTTGATGACCGTCCTTCATCATGCTCATCCGATGGCCGTCCCCATCGTTGATTTTCTATCCGACATTCGTCCTATGTCGTGATATTTAGCAGCCGTCCCCTGCTAGGTGATCGTCCTTCACCTTTTGATGATCGTCCTTCATCATTTTATCCAATGGCCGTCCCCATTGTTGATTTTGGTTATCTGACATTCGTCCTATGTCATGATAAACCTTGAGAGCAGCCGTCCCCTGCTAGGTGGTCGTCCTCCACCTCTTGATGATCGTCCTCCATCATGCTCGTCCGATGGCCGTCCCCATCGTTGACCTTTTATCCGGCATTCGTCCTATGTCGCGATATTTTCGGCAGCCGTACCCTGCCAGGTGGTCGTCCTCCAACTTAGATGACCGTCCCTCATCTTAACCCTTACAGAGCAGCCGTCCCCTGCTAGGTGATCGTCCTTCACCTTTGATGACCGTACCTCATCATCTGTTTATTTCATTTATTCTTTAACCCGATGGCCGTCCCCGTCGTGGTCCCTTTTCCTTTTTCCTGATGATCGTCCTTCATTAGTTTTAGCCCGATGGCCGTCCCCATCGTTGGTTGCTTTGCTTTATGAAATTGATGGCCGTCCCTGTCATGTTTCATTAATCCCCAGGGAATCTTACAGCTTTACTTGATGGCCGTCCCCATCATAATTCCTTTTATCCCCAGCATGTCGGCCGTCCCCGTCATTGCTTTATTTTCCGCACTTTTCAGCATGTCGGCCGTCCCCGTCATTGCTCTTTACCTAGCAGTCGTCCTCTGCTCGACGGTCGTCCTCCGTCGCCCATACTTTATAATATACTTTATTCTCTTTTACAATCTATATCCCTTTTCTTCTTCATTCTGTGAGTGCAAATTTTGGACTGTCTTTGGTATTCAACCACAAGTTATCTTGTTTGCCTGTTAAGCCGTTGCTTACAACCTGCACAACTAACTCATGTTTGAATAGGGGCAGCTGTAAACACCCCAAATTTGCCCTCACCCATTCACACCATGGCTTGTGATCACTTCATGTGCATAAACACAATCATAACATCTCATACCACATTTTGGATTCACTGCATAAATTCTAAGTCATCTGCATCTAGGGTTTGTGATCTGAGCAATCCAAAAGCTTCTTGAGCCACTCCAAAGGTCATCAACCACTTCAAAGAGGTCCATGTGTGTTCATGTATCATATTGTGTCCTCTCAAAGTCAAGAATGTCAAAGAATCACAAGAACTGAGAATGGTGTGGAAGCAGAGCCAGGTTTGACTACACAGTTGACCTAAAATTAGGGTTTTGGTTTCAAAGGCCATAACTCCAAATTTTTTGGTCATTCTTGTTTCTATTGGTCTCTATATGGTATAGGGAGTATGCATATCAATTTTCATGAAGAAATTCCATGGGGAAGTCATCTGATCAAGGGTTGACTTTCTGGGCAAGTCAGTGTAAAATTAGGGCATCTGAGGCCCCCAATGACCCAACCAAAGGGTGTTCTTCATCATTTTGATTGTATATGATCTTTATTTGATCATGGAAGAGGTTGGAAGTTCACAAAATTGAAGAATTTCAAGTCTTTTGCAAAGTTGACTTTTTGGGCAAGTTTGACTTTTAATGAAAATGTCATTTTAGGCAACTTTTTCAACCCTTACTTTTTGATTCAAGAAAGCTTCAAATGGAAAAACTTTAGTCATGAAAGTTGTAGAATAGATCTTTCCCTTTTCAAAAAGTACAAGAACATGACCTAATTCATTTTGAATCAAAAGTTATGGCTTGTCAAAGTTGGCAAAAATCACTAAATTTCAAGTCATGCACCAAAGAGGCAAAGTTGCAAATTCACTTCTCAAGGCCAATTAAGTCATCAAATGGGCTCCTAAACTTTACCACATGATCACACAACATCTAAAGTTCAGAATGCACCCAAGGAATCACATGTTTTATGGCCCATGGATCAAGTTTCTTTCATAAGAACCAAAGGCAAGGCAAGTTGCAAAGCTCATGATAACTTCTCATCCACTTGCTGGCTAGTTGGCTGATCAATCCTAGGCCCTTCCTCACATCATGCTGCGCAGCACACCCTCCTTGTACTAGGCTAGCAAGTGGCCCATGCTTCTCTTACACAAACTTGACATTTTAGCAAAGGCACCCATACCAATCAATAAAGGACATGTCACTTCATCTGACCAATGGCATTTGTTTATACAAAGAAAATGCAAGCCAAACACAACAAGAGGCAAGCCTGAAACACACCACAACTCAGCATTCTCATTTTGACCCTCTTGAGCAAAAGCTTTCGAAACTCTCAAGACAAGCCTCAAACACACAAATCAACTTCACCAATCATCTCACCATGCTTCACTGAACCCAAACCAACCCTCAAAACAGCCTGAAAGCCATTGAATCAAAAACACGATCACCACACCACCTTGAACAGAACCTCTGCAAACTCTCAAACCAGCCCAAATAAATTTGTTCCAAGCCTTTCAGAAGCACAAGGGAGGTCACAGGAGTGGTTTTGCACAAGAGAGGAGGTCAGAAAGTTCCAGACTGAAAAGCTTCAAACTCAGGTAGCTTCATGAACTTTTTTTCCAGAAATGGATTTTTAAGTTCCTAAGTTGTTCCTCATGATTCACTGATCACTCTGATGTTCTTGGTTTTGAAAATGGTTGAGAAATAAGCATTTAATCTTACTCTGAAACTTTTCTGACCTAAAAATGTTTGCTTTCGATTCATGTGATTGATGAAAGATAAATGAGTTTTGAGTTAGGGTTTTGATTCAGGGGGATGTGGGGATGATTTCTGGGTTCTTAGTTTTCGTTTTAGTGAGGTTTTGAGGATTTTGGAAATTTTCAGGTGGGGTTCCCACCGGAGAAGACGACCGGAGGTCTCCTCCGGCCACCTGAAAATAATTAGGGCTAATCCCTGTGTTTAATGAAGTTTGAATTTGGTCCCTTGGATGTGTTGACTCGCGCGTGTTTGGACGCCCAGGATCACTCCATTTTGCCCTAATCCCAGTTGACTTTATTAATCTGGATTAATTAATTCATAAATCAGAAATTAGGAAGTTTGAATGTGGACCTTAGGATTGCGCGCGTAGTCAACAACCCTCTCCCCAGTCTCAATCTGATCCGTCCAATGCGTTTACTTTCTTTTATTTTTATTTTAATTCATTTATTTTGCATTTGTTTTGTTTAATTTATTAAAAATAGCAAAATCATTTCAAAAATTCTGAAATTTTTTGTACAAACTTTTATTTAATTTCAGAAACCAAAAGCATTTTTATTTTTATTTTTTGCATTAAAAAATATTTTTAAATCATTTAAAAGTTTATTTTTAATTAATTAATGAGAATTAATTAATTAAAAATGCTTTTAGATATTTAAAAATCACCAAAAAATTCATGAAACATTTAAAACCATTTAGAAACATTGTCCAACCCTCAAACCAAATTTCTTTTTTGATCTTGATGCATTTTGAGAATTTTTCATGGAATTAAAATCAATTTAAGGCATTATTTTGATCCAAACTTCCAAAAATCATTCCTGCCTAACCATTGAGAGTTGGACCTTGATTCTTTTTGCATTGCATTGTGTTTAGCATGTAGTTTGTGAGATTAAATTGGTTTGATTTGATCTTTCATTTTTCATTTGTTTGACATTTTTCTTGTTAAGGAACCCTAAAACCCTAGAAATTTTAGGAAATTCATAACTTTTATTAGGTTAAGAGTTGGAACTTCTCCTTTGGGCAGTGGATTAGTATAGGTTTAGGGATCCTTTGAATGCATTTTCAATTTTTTATCTTGATGTTTGCTTCTGATTTTGGTTTTTGTTTGAGGCATTGATCATAAACCCTAATTTGGGCTTCCATATGCATCCATCTTGCATTTGCTTGCATACCTTGACTTGCCATAACATTTTGTGCATCCATTTGATTCATTTAACATCTTAAGACATATTGTAAGCATGTTTGATCATTTCATCTTGCATTTGCCATGTTGTATGCCATTTGCACTTCATAACTCTTCATGTATGATCATGGTTCTCAACTTGTTTCATCTGCATCCATTGGTTCACATGACCATCCTCATACCTTGATTCATGTTTACATCATCTCATAGCATCATTATCATCTCATATGTGCTCTTGGTTTTGACTTACATCATGTCATTTCATCTCATTTTGTATTGCATTGCATCTCCTTTACTAACTTTTCAGGTGGTAAGTAACTTTGAGAAGTGAATTTGCCTTCACTTCTCATAACTTCTCTTCATCTCTTTTATGCATCCATGCTGCATTTTTTTATGTGTTTAAGATTAAGCTTGTTCATTCTTTTTCTTTTTACTTTCTTTCCTCAAGTGAATTGTCTTCTTCAATGAAGCAAGTTACTTCGTTTCTCCTGATCCTTTTCATCTGCTTCCTGGTGGTTCCATTGAAGATTTTTCTTGTTAAACCTCACAAACCTTAGGAACAACCAAGCATGACAATGATTAGGGTTTTGATTAGTCCCCCCACTTAGTCTTTTACCTTTGTGTCTCATTGAGTCTTCTCTTCTCATCTCATAATCAGGGACTAAACCCTAAAGGCTTTAAGGCTTTGTGATTAAGCTTATGCCTGCATCCTTCTATTAGGATGGAATGTATAACTTTAATCCTAAGTGTTAAACCCTTAATGTGTTTAAATCTCTTAATCAATTCACTTAATAAACATCAAGGCATCACACTTGTAACTTGGGCCTTGCATTAGGGTTCTAATTCTTCCTTAATTGGTTAAGAAGGACTAACCCTAGTGTTAATGGACAAGTCCCCCTCAAGTTTGTATTACAAATCATAAAACTCACTTCATCATCATATCATTAAATAAAATCCACTTAATCAAAGGCTTGTTTTGTCATGAGTTTAATCCCTAATCATGGATTAAGTTGAGGAGCTTTCCTCAGCTTAAACACCCTCATCTATTATCCTTCTATTAGGATGGTGTAATGAGTCTGTTTAATCCCTGATTATGGCTAAACCTCATTACTTAACACTAAACAAAAACACAAAAAAAAACATCTAATTAATCACAAGTAGGTTAATGATCTTAACCCTACACCAAAGGTGATTAAGTGTGAGAATCTGACTTCACACTTAAGGTATTCTCATTACCCCTAATCAGAGGGAAGATGTTATGAGTTTACTAACCCATTGGTTTAGACTTAAGCTCATTATCTTATGACAAACATCCAAAAGCAATAAAAGACTGAAAACTCAAAAACAAACAATAATCGTCTCCTTCGGGATTCTTTTCTCATCTCATTCACTCATAAACGAGAACTTGCTTCTTCCGTCTAATGCAAGACAGTTTGCACCTGAGCCAGACATGTCATACACTTGAGCATAGGCAAGTAAGCAGTTCGCAAGTCAATTCATCTTTCAGTCTCTTTGGGTTGAACTACGGTGTTCTGACTTCCTCATTGCACGAGAGGATACGTAGGCATAACTTAATAGTTATCGAACAAAAGTCTCTGTATATTCCCCCTCTTTCTAGCTTCATTCTTTTAACCTCATGATCTTGAGCATCTTATTCCTGTCCTTACACTGACACTTCACTTATACACTTCACTTTCTTTTACACTGACACCTGTATATCTTTTTTCCAGCTCTTTTACACACAGATTGCACTGACACTACCCCTTTAAAACACAAATCTTTTAAGCGTGGATCCCGTCGAGTACGACGGACAATCTGGGTGCTAATACCTTCCCAGATTGTAACCAACCCCCTTTCTCAGTCTCTCTGGTTCGCAACCGTCTTATCCATATCTTTCTAGGTCTATGCAGCATTGCCTTTCCTCCGGGATAAAAATGCCTAGCTGGCGACTCTTTTCATTCCCTGTGAGTTCACTCCTGTGTGTTCTCACACCCTCTTTCGCCGACCGTTCGCGTCTGTACCCTATTTGACCCGGCTTCATTTAGTGGGAGCGACAGCTGTATGTTTGTTTTGTCAGCATATTCATATGCACATTCATACGCATAAGCATAGCATCATTTTCTTGCATTCTTGCATTTATCTTTGTTCCCCTCTCTTTAGTGTGATCTTTCCCCACAGAGTGTGTGTGTTGTCTTCCTCTCAAGTTTAGAGTGTCGACCATTAAGCAGAAAGTGTTGATCCTTTCTATTTCCCCACTGAGCTTGTTTCTCATGGATGATTTTGATGCAGTTTCCTTCCCAGTTTATTATCTGGACGAAATTTCCCCAGTTGAGATATTTCCTCCTCGGGATGAGTCTTGTTTGACCGTTTCTCTCTAATTTGTTCTTGGATTGAATTTTGGTCTCTTTTGATGAGTTAATATTTGCTTTGGAATTAAGCTATCATTGTTTGATAGTGGGAAATAGTATCCCCAGCTTGAGTATGTTATTTTGGAATTAAGATATCCATTATTCGATAGTATGTAACGTTACCAAGCTAATCAAGCTCTTTTGCTTGTACTCTTACCCAGTAAATCCGGTAGTCGAGAGTTCTTCTTTCTACCCAGTAAAAAGGTAATAGAAGTTGTTTCCCTTTGCTTATACTCCTACCCACTAAATTCAATAGTTGAGAATTTTTCTACCCAGTAAAAAGGTAATGGAAGTTATCCTTTTTTGTTTTTCTCCTATCCAGTAAATCGATAGTTGAGTCCATCATTTTCATATCTTCTACCCAGTAAATCGGTAGTTGGTGATTCTTTTCCAACTCAGTATTCCTCCATATTTAGGCTTGAATACTTTGAATGGTTATTATTCCCTGGAAAAGTGTTTACTCTCCCTCGTTGAATCTTTTACCTTGATTATATCATTGAACTTTTCCCCCGTGTAGATTCTGCTATCCATTGATTTATTTTCCTGGTAACTCTTCTGGTGTTTTTCATTTTTCCCAGCGAGTTCTTTCTTCTGTGTCCCCAAGCTTTTGCTTTCCTCTGGTGGTCGTATGTCCCCCACAGAGATCTTGGGTTTGCATATCATATCATATTCTCTTAGGACAAAAATTTGGGTTTTCTATATTTAAGTCTCTCCCATCTTGCAGAGACGAAGATGTCAATCTTCATATCATCAGATTGAAGAAACTTAAATAGGGGCAGCTGTTGCACCCTAATTTTTGCCCTAAGTTTTCTTTGCATTTTCATCTACATCTTGCATACAAACAAGATCGCACTGGTTGCTCGGTTCTTCTCGGGTTAGGTTTATGCCTCGCAGGGGATCACTGTTGTCTTTAAATACTTTATTTGTTTATGTTTACTAACCATTAATAAAAATAAAAAAAAAATTGTTTCCTTTTACTAATCTTTTTCAGGAAGAGGAACCATTGGAAATGCCAAAAATAGCAGTCATGCTGCTCGAGTAAATTTCACAAACAAAAGTCGAAGTTGATCCGCAAATAATTCAAATTTATCTGATCAAGGATTTCCCAATTTAATTGATTCATTCAAAGGATTTCCAAGGTTCATGTGTTTATTTCTTCGACGTACAAAAAGAATCAGGACACAACTACCAAACAATCACCTTTGAATAAAATATTCAAATTTTGACTTGGTTAATCGGTTAACTATATACGTTAACCGGTTAACCATATACGTTAACCGGTTAACCAGTGCGAAATTTGAATATTTTACTCAAATTCAGCACCCTTAGATCATTGATTTAATTGGAATATTCTAGATCCATTGGTTTCTGATTTCTCTACGTCACTTTGATCATTTCCTACCATAAATCCTCACTAATCACCACTTTTTTCCATTTCCCACCAAAATTGCAATTACCAAGCCTAATTTTAATTACCAAAGCAAGTTCCATTCCACCAAATTCCCATACCTAAAGTCTTTAATTAGAACCATAATTTCATTCATTCACCAAGCTTTTGATAGCCACAAAACCTTTTGCAAAATACTTCCCCAACACCAAAATTCTCCAAAGCTCACTTTTTTTCTTTTGAAGTTATCAAGAATTCACATTGAATTCTTGATTAACTTGAGCTAAACCTTCATCCTTTCATTATTTTGTTCATCAATTTTAGTAGATATAAGCTTGATTTGATCCTATTTGAAGAAGTCCTTTTGATAATTTCTCTCACTCCATAAACCCATATTCACCATCAACATTCAAGATGTAGATCCTTGGTGGCTTTGTTTCTAGATCATTTGGATCTTTATTGATTGTTTGATTGCTGGGATTTCACTGTATTGTGGTTTTAAAATTCGTGCAAATTCAGATCATGATCATTAAAAGTTTGAGAAAAGGTTTTGGAAATGGATCAATGCTGAATTTCTGCATATTTTCTATTGATGCTTCAGCGTTAACCGGTTAACCATATACGTTAACCGGTTAACGTAAGTCATAATTGAATTTTTGGCTTGTTTTAAGCCTCTTTTTGGTTCCTCTTTATTCTTCTTCTTCCTCCTTTTACTTTTACCTTGGGAAACACTTTTGGGAGTGATTTCTCCTTAATTTCAATGAATTTTGGGTGTAGATTAGAGTAGTTAATGTTCATTAATTTAAAACTACCTTAAAGTGGATTATTCAATTCATTTGAGGTACTTTGGGTTAGTGATACATTCTCATGCTTGAATCCACCAAGATGAGTGATTGAACTTAAGGATGGAAGAATACTGTAAGTGTGACTCAATTTGATATTCACCTTTAGTTTCGTGTGGTATTGTGTTCGGATGGCGATTTATATATCGTTTATCTCGCATGCATTAGCACTAACATTATCCACCTTAATTGGTGGGGACCGGCCTCATTTGTAGGATAATTTCTTCGTAAATTACTCGGCGATTGCTTAACATAGACCTAAATTTGTCCGTAACTTCGGAATAAAAATTTAATTTGGTACATGCACTTTCGTGGACCGGATCTCTTATTGATCGCTTAATCCTAAAGTGGTTAATCATATTGCATTAAGAATCGAGACTTATGAATGTTTGATCCGTAGGTGATTTGGGTTTCCCAATCGCCTTTCAAATTTCATTGAAATCGATTTGGTTTGCCTTGATTAATCACTATAGTGTAAGATGCTAAGCGGATCTGCTTGCCTTTCGATTTTGGTTGCTCTTTTCGGTCGTGGTTGATTAAGTTCACCATAACATTCTTATGTATATATTATTATACTACTATTATTATTAATATTTTAGATTCTTTCACTTTAATTGATTTTTCTACTAACATTTAAATTCTTGTACTTTTATTGCTTTTATTTTATTATGCTTTATTCATCCATATCATGTTTATTATTTGCTCTTATTTTGTTGTTGATTTTCCATTTGTCCATTTGGACACAAAAAAATTAATAAAGGATTAAACCTCTTAAAAACTTGTGACTTTAATTTTTGGACTATTGGTTACTATCCTTGGCTTTGGAATGAAGATTTGGACTTAGATTCTTAGGACACACTTCCTTTGCCTTGATCTTTATGAAGTTGGAATTTGCCTTTATTTGGCCATTTGCTAGCTTATAAGTATGGAACTCTTATGCTCATAATTTGAAATATCATCAAGTTTGGTTAGATCTTTCTTCCCTTATCTTCTTATTTTCTTTTTTAGGATAGTCCCTTCATCTCCTCCCCTTCTTTAATTTTCAAAATCTTCTCCCTTTTTCAAAGGATTCCTTCTTTTAAAATCATCACCTCTTTAATAAACAAAAACCTTGACTTTTGTCAAGTGGATTTTACTCTTTTTCTTTTCTTTTAAAATCAATGAATCTAATCATGTTGATCTTAATTCAAAAATAAAAAGAATCAAACTCATTCAAGTTGTTTTGTGCCTTTGTGCACTTTTGTGTATTTTTTAAAAAAGAGTGTCATTATTCTTTAGTCGGGTGCAAGTCTTTCAAACTCCATGGTTGTAGTTTGATGTAATTGAGTATCTTGTCATTTGTGGGGGTTTAGTGGCATACTCGTTGATTTTATCCGAGTTGGTGCCCTCCCCATAATGATGTATGATTCCATGTCTTCATTCTCATGATAGTTTGTTTGGCCATCCACTTAAAGATGACAAATTCTCTTCACTTAATAAAATTAATGACAACCCACCCTTTTCACTATTTGTACCATGAACTATGGGGTTTTGATCTTACATTGCACTTTGTGGGTACGTAGGCATGAGGTGGTAAACCTCTCCAAACACAAAAATATAAAAAATAATAATAATAATTCTTTACTCATCCCTCCACTCTCATTTAACAAACCTTTTTTAAACCAAAAGCGGTAAATTTTTCGAAGGGCTCCCGTGGAGTACCACAAACATTTTGGGTGCGTAAAACTTTCCCATTGTGTAACCTATCCCCTTACATGTTTCTCTGTTGTGTTTCTTTAGCTTTTTGCTTTTAGATTCATTAGGATTTATTCGCTCTTTTTTCCTTTTCCTCTTGGAATAAAAATAAAGCGCGATGACGACTCTGTTTACTTTGAGTTAAGTTAACTAATAGCTTACAATCATGATTTTACCGCTACACTAACAACTGACTATTATACCAATACTCTTGCCATGGGGAAATAATCAACTCAAACTGAGCAACAAATCAAAACTCGGTTGAGTATTCTCATGAAACAAACATTCTTCAATTTTCTCACTACTTCTTGTAAGTTTGAGATATGCCTAAGAGGGGTGAATTAGGCCTATATTATTTTTCTCGATTTATCACCGATTTTTTTATTTTACTTTCCTTAAAGTTACTAAGTTATGAAAACTGTAAAATACGGAAAGTAAAGAACACGAGAAATTTATACTGGTTCCGTTCACAGTCCGAGAGTACTACAGTCCCATTTCACACAAAATATATTTCACTATTGCTAGATATTTGTACAAGCCTAATCCAATATTTATTCTACAATCTTCTAACAACAACCCACCAAGAACAACCTCTTAGATTTTACAAGCTTAAAGTCCCATTGAGAACAATTATCACTTTGAGTGATATATCAATATAATTGATCTTCCCTTCCAAACAAGCAACTTATAATGATATAATATAGTGCTCAAGTTTTTTTAAATATTGTATGAAGTTTTCTAGATTGATATGGAAATACATGCAAAAAAATTCCTTGTGAAAGTTCAAGAACACAAACACTTGTTTTGAAAATTGAATGATTATAATATTGTTAAATTGCAATGGAATAGGTTTAATTTAATTTGAAATTTCACGTATTTATAAGTGCATAACACATCTATGAAACATTGTAAAGTTATGCAAAAAATTTCATGAACAACTGTCAAGTTAAAATAAATGGTTTCATGAAAAGATGCATGAAAAGGTGTTAAAAATATTATTGTTTTTTCAAATTTGTACAGGACTTCTTAAGTCAGTTTTAACGGATACCCGACTTAACAAATACAAAATAATTTTATAATTTCAAATTTTAAATACTACTTCAGAACACAATAATTTACCTAAAACTGCAATAATTTAATGTTCTTACGCCGGTTCAAAACACAATAATTTACCTAAAACTGCATGTTTAAAAAGATTGAAAAATTAAAAATTTGTCTAAAATTTTGAACCAATCTTATGCAACATCTATTGATTTATCCAAGTCAATAGATTATATTTGAAAGTGATTTAACATGATTCAAATATGAAAAATAAAATTTTCAAATGTATGATAAAAAATATTTTGTTTTTTTAAAGCTAGAAATAGTGATATATTTTCAACCAAATGAACCATGTATGCAGGTGAATTTTGGAGATTATATTGAGCACTATTTTATCAATATATATTGCATGCTTATACCTCAATAAATAAAGATCAATGCAAGTCTTCATAATGTTGATACTTTGATCCATAGCCATATTGTTTCATGATGTTTTTTCTCATCATTTGATAAATGCACATAGTAGTTGTCTTCATCAAAACATGATGTTGAAGAAACTTGGCTTCATATTCTCCCCCTTTTTGATGATGACAAAAATTGAAAATTGAGATGCTTGAATCTTTTAGAATGAATGAGAATTTCTTATGTGAATGCTCCCCCTTAACTTTCCCTTGATCAAAGCTCTCTCTTGATTCTTAGATAATTTGCATCTTTTGATCTACAATTGTTAGAGACAAGCATATACATGCACATATATATCTTCTCCCCCTTTGTTATTAGAAAAAAAGGATGGGAAAATTTTTATAATACATAATGAATTTAATGAAAGTAAAAATAATTTATACCAATGAGTTTCACCTCAAGAGTGACTTCATCAAACATCCATATTTTGTGAACATGATATTGAAATCTTTGTCACAAATTTGACTTGTACTTAGAAGATTATGGTTTAGTCTTTTAACATAAAGTATATCTATATTGGATGTGAAAGTTAGTGCTTCAACTTTGTCAATGCCAAGAATTCTTCCTTTAAGGTATTCCCCATATGTGAAATAACCCTTGGACTTTTGAAGTAGACTTGAAAATTACTTTATGCCTCAGCATCAAAAACTTAGAACAACCACTTTATCAATAAAGCATAGATTTTGAAGTGATCTCCAAGTAAACCATCAAAAAAATCAAGTATTATTTGGTACCCAATGTTCTTTGGATCCACACATAATGCCCTTGTGCTATACTAAAATTTATTACATAGCATGCATTAGGTGTATGGCCAATTATTCCACAATAAAAACATATTGGTTCAAAGTTTCTTTTATACCTAGGAACATAAGACTTATTCTTAACAAATCTTTTTCTTTTAGGATGATTATGAATTACTTTAGGCGTTTTCACTTTCTCTTTAATTGTTTGGTTACTTTTCTTTACAAAGATTGTTTTATTGGAACTTGGTTTAGAAAATTTAGAGTATCCAAGTCCACTTTTGTCATTTGAATATCTTTGTTGGGTAAGTATCATTTCCAATCCAAATTGTCCTTTCTCATATCTTTCAAGGACTCGTTTCAATTGGACAATTTGAAAAGATAGTGACTCTCAATTTTTACATACAAAATTTTGTCTTTCTTCACTTACAATCTTTTTTTTCATCCCTAGCATCTTTTTCTATATTAACAATTTTATCTTCCAAGGATGTTATTTGTTTCTTTTGACTTGAATATTTTCTAGAAAGTTTCAAAAGTTCATCATGTAATTCATGAAAAGCACTTTGTAATTCATCATAAGATGGAATATCATTAGTTTCACAATCACTAACCTCATGTTCTTCATCACTTGAATTATGTGAGGCTATCAATTCCTTGTTTACATGATCTTCATCTGAAGATGGACTTATTTAATTGTCATCTTACACAACATATGATTTCTTTGGCCTTTTGTCCTTCTTTCTTTTAAAGTATTTATCCTTCTTTTTAAGTGTAGGACATTCAGTTTTAACATAAACTTTTTCACCACATTCAAAGCATTTAATCTTCCTTGTTGGTGCTTCTTCTTTAATGATTTCTTTTTTACCTTCTTTTCTCATAATCTTTTTCAAATTTACCAATACGTTCATCGTCTTCATCACTATCAGATTCATCCTCTTGATTGCTATTATATTTTTTTACTCTTGTATTTAATGAGACATCTTTTGAATCATTTACTTGAATTTCATGCATCTCCAATCTTTCAAGTTATAATTCATGCTCTTGAAGTTTTCTGAACAAGGAAGCAGATGTCATTGTAGAAAGACTTTTTTTTCCTGAAATTGATTCCACCATTGGTTTCCATTCCCTATTTAAAGATCTAAGCACTTTAGGATTTAATTCATCGTTAGTAAAAGTCTTACCGAGAGCGATCAGGTGATCGGTCAAGTGAACAAATCTCTTTTGTAGAGCAAGTATTGATTCTCGAGGCTGCATTCTGAATATTTCATATTCTTGACTCAATGTATTCAATCTTGATCTTCTTACTTCAGCGGTTCCTTCATGAGTATCCACAAAAGTATCTCATATTTGCTTTGCCGATTTATATTGAGAAATGCAGAAAAATTCATCCATACTTAATGGACTTTAAAAAATATTTATAACTTTCTTTTCATTGAGAATTTTTTTCTTGTCAACTTCATCATACGAATTTTTAGCCTTAGAAGTACTAACACATCGACCATACTGACTGGATTATGTGGACCATACCCAACGGTTTCCCATACACCATTTCCTTGTGCTTCTAAGTGTGCCTTCATTCTAATCTTCCAAAAGTCGAAATATTCATTAGAGAAAAGTGGAGGTTTGTTAATACTGCCACCGTCTTTGAAAACTGAGATTGTGGAACCAATTCTGGATCTTTTAGGATCAAGTTACCTATAACTTACTCTTATGCCAATTGTAAGTTTGAGATATTCCTGAGAGGGGATGAATTAGACCTTTAATATTTTTCTCAATTTATCACCGGTTTTTTATTTTGCTTTCCTTAAAGTTTCTAAGTTATAAAAACTGTAAAATACTGAAAGTAAAGAACACGTGGAATTTATACTGGTTCCCCTCACAGTCTGAGAGTACTCCAGTCCCCTTTCACACGAAAGAGATTTCACTATTTTTAGATATTTGTACAAGCCTAATCCCAAGACTTATCATACAATCTTCTAACAACAACCCACCAAGAACAATCTCTTGGATTTTACAAGCTTAAAATCCTATTAAAAAAACCTCTCACAATGGACCTCTTGTATCCACAATCTGGATAACAAGGAATAACCATCCAAGTAGAATAAGAAAACAATCCTTTCCTTTCTAGTCTCTAATTTTCAACAATCTTGGACAACAAGGAATATAAAAAAAGTTTTTTTTTTAAGAATAATAAAATTTGTAGGACAATTATCACTTTAAGTGATATATCAATATAATTGATCTTCTCTTCCAAACAAGCAACTTAAAATGATAGAATATAGTGATGTATTTGGAAGTATTGTATGAATTTTTCTAGATTGGTATGGAAATACATGCAAAAAAATTCCTTGTGAAAGTTCAAGAACACAAACACTTATTTTGAAAATTGAATGATTATAATGATGTTAAGTTATAATGGAACAGGTTTAATTTAATTTGAAATTTCACGTATTTATAAGTGCATAACACCTCTATGAAATATGGTAAAGTTATGCAAAAAATATTATGAACAATTGTCAAGTTAAAAGAAATGCTTTCATGAAAAGATGCATGAAAAGGTGTTAAAAATATTATTGTTCTTTCAAATTCGTACAGGACTTGTTAAGTCAATTTTAACGGATACTTGACTTAACAAATGCAGAATAATTTTTTATTTTCAAAATTAAAGTACTGCTTAAGACCCATGCAAACATTTATCTTTTGTGAACATGATGGTAAATCCTTTATCACAAAGTTGACTTGTACTTAGAAGATTATGATTTAGCCTTTTAACATAAAGTATATCTATAATGGATGTGAAAGTTAGTGCTTTAACTTTTTCAATACCAATAATTCTTCCTTTAAGGTATTACCCATATGTGAAATAACCCTTGGACTTTTGAAGTAGACTTGAAAATTAGTTTATGCCTCTCCATCAAAAATTTAGAACAACCCTTTTATCAATAAAGCATGGATTTTGAAGCGGTCTCCAAGTAAACCTACAAAACAATCAAGTTTTATCTGGTACCCAATGTACTTTGGGTCCATCATAGTTAGTTCCTTTCTTGACCCACCCATAATATCCTTGTGCTATACTAAAAATTATTACATAGCATGCATTAGGTGTATGACCAATTGTTCCACAATAAAAACATGTTGGTTCAAAGTTGCTTTTATACCTAGGAAAATAAGACATATACTTAACAAATCTTTTTCTCTTAGGATGATGATGAATTACTTTAGGCTTGTTCACTTTCTCTTTAATTGTTTGGTTACTTGTCTTTACAATGACTGTTTTATTGGAACTTTGTTTAGAAGATTTAGAGTATCCAAGTCCACTTTTGTCATTTGAATACTTTGTTGGGTAAGTACCATTTCCAATCCAACTTTTCCTTTCTCATATCTTTCAAGGACTCGTTTCAATTGGACAATTCGAAAAGTTAGTGACTCGCAATTTTTACATACATACTTTTGTCTTTCTTCACTTATAATCTCTTATTTTTCATCCTTAGCATATTTCTCTATATTAACAATTTTATCTTCCAAGGATGTTATTTGTTTCTTTTGACTTGAACATTTCCTAGAACGTTTACAAAGTTCATCCTGTAATTCATGAAAAGCACTTTGTAATTCATCATAATATGGAATATCATTAGTTTCAGAATCACTAACCCCTTGTTCTTCATCACTTGAATTATGTGAGGCCATTAATGCCTTGTTTGCATGATCTTCATCTGAAGATGAACTTATTTCATTGTCATACCATGCAACATATGCTTTCTTTGGCCTTTTGTCCTTCTTTCTTTTGAAGTATTTATCCTTCTTTTTAAGTGTAGGACATTCACTTTTAACATGACATTTTTCACCACATTCAAAGCATTTAATATTCCTTGTTGGTACTTCTTCTTTAATGATTTTCTTTTTCCTTTCTTTTCTTAGAATTTTTTTCAAATTTTTTGATAAGTTCATCATCTTCGTTACGATCGGGTTCATTCTCTTGATTGGTATCATAATTTTTACTCTTTTCTTTAATGAGACATCTTTTGAATCATTTACTTGAATTTCATGCTTCTCCAATCTTTCAAATTCTAATTCATGCTCTTGAAGTTTTCCAAACAATGAAGTGGATGTCATTGTAAAAATACTCTTCTTTTATGAAATTGTTGTCACCTTTGGTTGACATTCCCTATTTAAATATCTAATCACTTTAAGATTTAATTCATTGTAGTAAAAGTCTTACCAAGAGCGATCAGGTGATTGGTCAAGTGACCAAATCTCTTTTGTAGAGCAAGTATTGATTCTAGGGGCTACATTATGAACATTTTGTATTCTTGACTCAATGTATTCAATCTTGATCTTTTTACTTCATTGGTTCCTTCATGAGTCTCCACAAAAGTATCCCATATTTGTTTTGCCGATTTACATTGAGAAATATGGAAGAATTCATCCATACTTAATGCAATTTGAAAAATATTGATATCTTTCTTTTCATTGAGAATTTTGTTTCCTGTCATCTTCATCATACAAATATTTAGCCTTAGAAGTGCTAACACCATCGACCATATTGATCGAATTATGCGGACCATTCTCAACAGTCGAAATATTCCAAAAGTGTGCCTTCATTCTAATATTCCAAAAGTCGAAATATTCACTAGAGAAAAGTGGAGGTTTGTTAATACTGCCACCGTCTTTGAAAACTGGGATTGCGGAACCAACTCTAGATCTTTTAGGAACAAGTTACCTATAAATTTCTTTGATGTCAATTGTAAGTTTGAGATATGCATAAGAGGGGGTGGATTAGGCCTTTAATATTTTTCTCGATTTCTCACCTGTTTTTTATTTTACATTCCTTAAAGTTACTAAGTTATGAAAACTGTAAAATACAGAAAGTAAAGAACAGATGAAATTTATACCGGTTGTCCTCATAGTCCAAGAGTACTCTAGTTCCCTTTCCCACGAAAGATATTTCACTATTGTTAGATATTAGTACAAGCCTAATCCTAATACTTATCTTATAATCTTCTAACAACAATCCACCAAAAACAACCTCTTATATTTTACAAGCTTAAAGTCCTATTGAGAACAACCTCTCACAATGGACCTCTAGTATCCACAATCTGAATAACAAGGAATAACCATCCAAGTAGAACAAGAAAACAATCCTTTTCCTTTCTACTCTCTTGTTTCCAACAATTTGGGACAACAAGGAATATAACAAGAGTTTTTTTTAAGAATAATAAAATTTGTAGAACAATTAGAACTTTGAGTGATATATCATATAATTGATCTTTCCTTCCAAACAAGCAACTTATAATGATAGAATATAGTGCTCAAGTGTTTATAAGTATTGTATGAATTTTTCTAGATTGATATGGAAATACATGCAAAACAAATCCTTGTGAAGTTCAAGAACACAAACACTTGTTTTGATAATTGAATGATTATAATGATGTTAAATTGCAATGGAAGAGGTTAATTTAATTTGAAATTTCACATATTTATAAGTGCATAACACCTCTATGAAACATGGTAAAGTTATGCAAAAAAATATCATGAATAATTGTGAAGTTAAAAGAAATGGTTTCATGAAAAGGTGTTGAAATATATTATTGTTTTTTCAAATTCGTACATGACTTGTTAAGTCAGTTTTAACGGATACCTGGGTTAACAAATTCAGAATAATATTTGAATTTCAAACTTGAAACATTGCTTCAGACCCATGCAAATTACGTCGGTTTTTAGTGCTATTATGGCGGTTCAAAATGTCATAATTTACCAAAAATTGCATGTTTAAAAAATTGAAATATTGAAAATTTTGTCTAAAAATTTGAACCAATCTTATGCAACATCTATTGATTTATCCAAGTCAATAGATTATATTTGAAAGTGATTTATCATGGTTCAAATATGAAAAATAAATTTTCAAATGTATCATAAAAAATATTGTTTTTTTTTGTAGCTGAAAATAGTGATATATTTTCCACCAAATGAACCATGCATGCAAGTGAATTTTGGAGATTATATTGAGCATTATTTTATTAATATATATTGCAAGCTTATACCTCAATAAATAAACATCAATGCAAGTCTTCATAATATTGATATCTTGATCTATAGTCATATTGCTCCATGATTTTTTTTCTCATCATTTGATAAATGCACACAGTAGTTGTCTTCATCAAAACATGATGTTGAAGAAGCTTAACTTCACACTTCTTGTAACAAGAAATAACAATTTCTACTGAGGAAAAAGTTAAAACTCGGTTGGGGATTCTCATGTAGCATGGACCATTTCAACAATACTCGCTGCATGGAGGAATAACTCTTATCAACATTGCATATTACCTAGATTGTCAAGAAACTTTGTTTGGAGAAACAGTCAGATCAAGCCCTGCTTTGGGAAAGGTAAGCTACGCATTTCAAGACCTTACCGTCCCTGGAATAATTGTTTACATTCTTTCCTCATTCATAAATCAAAAGAAAAATGTTTTTATAATTTTCAAAAGTTCAATTAATTATTAAATTTGTTTCAAAAAATCATCATAAAAAATAAATGAAATTTTGTAAATAGAAACAACATAAAGAATTGCAAACAATTGGATAAAACCTCAAATTTCATTGAAAGAATAGTAGTCTGCAAATCGCGTGACACCATGAATCAGTACAAGTTTGAAAAATAGTAAATACATGGAAAAGGGTGTCGCTCCCGGGATTTTTCATCCTAGTACAAACGCGAAAGTGGCGCGGAAAAGGTAGAGTCGCCAGCCATGCATTTTTATCCCGTAGGAACAGGAAAGGTAATGTTGCACAAACCTGAGAAATAAGGAAAGGACGAGGTCATGCGAACCAAAGATCTGCGTTCGGGAGTCGGTTATGACCTGGGAAGGTATTAGCACCCCAGATCGTCAGCCGTACCCGACGGGATCCACGCTTGCTGGTTTGTTTCAAAGGGTAAGAAATAAAGTGTTGCTGAACAAAAACTACTACTAGAACTAGAAATGAAATGAGAAAGGGAACTAGAGAAAGAGAATAAGAAGAAAGAATGGGGAAAATGTAGGGAAAATAAAGAATGTGCTCAAACAGGTCCTACCCCGCTGCCTACGTACCTCATCGAGATAATGAGGATCAAAGTTGACGTAGTTCGCCTAACTAAGGCGGGAACTTGTTTGTATTGTTTATAGTTGGAACTGCGTATGTCTATGCTCAGGTGTTGCATGCTCGTTTGGTACGAGTGCGTTTACCGTCTTGCATGTAAGACAAGTCGTCGCGAGTTCGTGTTGAGAGTGAATGAGGTGAGAAAAGAAGTTCCCGCAGGAAAGTCGCTTATGGTTTGTTGTTTGCTTTTTAAGAGTTTTTTATATGAATTTGGCACAAGGAAGTGAATTTAAACTCTTTTCCATGGAATGTATACTTACTACTACATTCCAAGATGGAATAATAGAACAAGCACACCAAGCAAGGAGAATTTATCCAAGGCTTGTTTCCATGAATTAGGGTTTAAGTTCACTAGCTTGTTGAACTTATTACATGTTTTTGTAGCTTTTATGAAGAAGTATCTTTCAGATTTTTCTTTGTGAAACAACCCCTTGATAAGACTTGTACATCATGCTAGACAAGCTTACACCATTCCAAGATGGAATGAATGTAAGTGCCCCATGGAATAAGGCTATACACAAGGAATCATTTCATACATTTATTAAGTCATTTTGGATTTTGTTTGAAGATGAGAAGAGAAAGACTCAAAAGGTAAAGGGAAAAACTAAGGGGGAATAATACATAACCCTAAGTTATCTTACTATGTACAAAAATATGGTCCTATGGTTAATGAGGTATTCTAACCTAAGGAAGAGAAAAGAAAGTTAGAATTCAACTTACTTCCTAAGGAAGTTAAGTTGAATCTAAGGAACACAAAGAGAAACCTATGAACAAAGCACCAAGGTGCTAAACACAAGCATATAAATGCATAAGAGATAGGAATGAAGTGATTACCTCATCTTTTCCCCTACAAAACAAACATTAGCATGATGGAGAAATATGAACAATTATATCATGGTAAATCTCATAAACAACTCACACTAAGTAAGGAAGATGTTAGTGAACTCCTAAGACAAATACCTAAGCCTAAAGCCTCCTATAAGATAGAAAACTTAAAATTCAGTAGCTAAACTCAACTTAAGTATTCTAAAGCTACAAGACTGAACAACTTCAAACTATGCCCTAAAAGGAAGTTAAGCCTTAATAGGAGTTAAGGTGAAGTTACATAAGGAAACCTAAATGGTTAAGTATGCTAAACTTGTATGAAATCAAAGGTGAATAGAAAATCCAGGAGCTAAAACTTAATGAAAGTATCCTAAGATGTAAAAAAACATGTGAGAAAAGAGATTCAAGTGCAAGAGGTTCAAGCACTATGTGGAATGGTGTGAAAATAAAAAGAAATGAACATTGAACTTCAAAGGAAAGAAAAGACTTAGAATAAAATCAAACATGATCAAGAAGATTTGAATTTCTCATGAAAAACCAGGAGCTTGATGAAGTGCTAAAATGTGTTTTAAACTCAAAAATTGGTCACAAAGGAAATGGAGTGAATGGCATTAAGGTTAAGGAACCTAAATGTGAAATTTTGAAGTCTTAAGGAAGCATATGACACTACATGAAGCACAAAGACCAAAGACTTGAAGTGAACACTTGAAAATGTATATGAAACACTTATGAGGTGTATGACAATGATTTAACAAGTATGACATAGTCACAAAGTTGGTTTTGAGGGGTTAAGATGGAAGATGAAGAAGAATTAGGGCAAATGAACACATATGTGACTTATGGATCAAGTAACCACCAAAAATAAAAATGTGATGACTTAAAATGGATGCAAATAATTCAAGGACTTCTAATGGGACCTAAGAGACTCAAATTAAAGACCTCAAGTGAATGGCATAAATGCCTTACCAGAAGGGGATAAGAAGAAGTGATAATAAAGGACCAAAATGTGACTTATGGTACAAGGTACTTGAAAAAATATCGAATAACATTGAAAAGTTATGAAAATGAACAATCAAAGTCACCATCCAGAAGGTAAACTACCTCTAAATGATCTCCCGAAAATTCACATTTTAACTCATTGAAATGGAAGCACAAAGTGACTTAGGGTTTTAAGGGATAAAGCTCAAAGGAAGGGTTCAAAATGAGACTAAACAAGACCTAGAAATCCAGAAAAAACTATTTTGAGGAAGTATGATGAATTATTAAAAGGATTCAAAAAGAATGGGACCTTTATCATTTTTAGTTTAGGATAAAAAAAATGGACAAATTGATTGGTCTAAAATGAAGAAATTATGAAACAATTAAATGGGAAATTAATTCTGATTTCAAAAATGAATAAAAATAAAATCTAAAAGTATGGAAAATTAGAGAAAAATAAGAGGAATGCTCCTGAATTTAATTGGAATATTTGAGAGGTTTTTGCTATTTTTTATAAAAGGAAACGAAATTGAATAAAAGAGAAAAATAAAAGAAAAGACAAAAGGATGGGAGGTGTATATATGAAGAGATTCAGTTCAGAATGACTGGGCCCTATGTGTGTGGGGTGTGACTAGCAAAGAAGCCCAAATCCAAATGCAAGCTGATACACGCATGTTACTATGGACCTTAGGTCAACAGTTGACCTCAACAAAACCACTGGATTGATCAAGCTCACCTGATGAAAAGATCTGATGGACACTAAATGAAGACTTGTGATACCACAACACACTCACGCACACCTGAAAACTCAGGATCCTAAAAGAAGGCACGTGATAGACCTCACATTCATTTATTCGTTGGCGCTATAAGAGCCCTTAGATCAACCTCGTCGTGTTGCCCTGATATAATTGATCTTAAACCCTAGCCAAAACCCTCAGGTCACCTTGCCGGCCGGAGAACGACCTTCGGTCGTCTTCTCTGGCCATCCTCATCAGAAGCTAACAATCCACATGCCTAAAAATGCTCTACAAACACATCAATGGAAAGAGGACGTGGTGATGATCAAAATATGGCTTTGAAATTCCCAAATAATTCACATTGAGAGATGAACTCTATGAGGTTCTTGCACAAAACTCAGAGATCGAAAACAGAGAGAAAATTGTCAAATATTGTGGCAAGTGTGAGCAAAAAATGATTGAATCCCTTCACCATTTTGTTAGAGTTGTTTATATAGCTTGAGTTAGGTTCTAACTGTTAGAGTTAACAGTTAGAACCATAGTTGAGTTAATGATGGTGCAATGAGACCTTGGAGGTAAATTGAGCAACTCAAGTAAACCAAGCTCGTGCATGGCCATTGATCCAATGCAATACAGTCTCCTGCTCTTATAGTGAGGTCTTGATGATAAAGGGTGATAATGAAAGGAATGTTGCTAACATTGGTACTTGCAGCATCATGGTGAAATGATATTCCTAGAGTGCAGCCAATCTTTTCCTACCTTTGGAAGTGTATGACTAGCATAGACAATGCATGATGCGTTGGATTGTTTTGAGAAGAGCAACTAGGAGCATGATGCGTGTGAAGCAAGGCTGAACACTGGTATTTTATTCCTAGAGCATAATGAAAACAATGATACTTGAAGGTAAAATGCTTGATGGTTAATGGATGGAAAGATTTGATTTTTATTGCAATTTCAAGGTAGAATATCATATAACATCTTTGATGTTTGAAGTATGCTAAGACAAAGCTTGGAAACAACTTGAAAATGGCATAGAACAATCATGCATGAAACTGGCCTTTTCCATGCCAATATGGTGAACATGCCTGGCCAAAGGCCCAAGGAATTTCCAATTGTGACATCCCCTCTTTGTGATCTCATATCTCTCAAATGGTTGTTCATATGAAAATTTTCCTAACATCAATCTTGAGGAAAACATGGCAATGAACAACTTTCATGTTGGAAGATTTTTAATTTGAGGTCATCTTGATGAATAAAAATGACCATACTTGTGGCATAACACATGTTTGACAAAATGTAAGGCAAGTCACGCGCGTAGGCCTTGCCTTGCCCAGCCCATGACTTGGCTTTTGTCTTGATTTGTCTAAACGTTGGATGACCATAACTTCCTCAATTTTGATGCTATGAAAGAGTTCCACCAATGGATTTGAAGCTCAAGATGCCCTATTTAATTGGCTTAAGGTATAATTTTGATAGCCCTCATATTTTGGGAGAATGCCTCTCTCAAAGATGCTGTAAAAATGGTCAAAACTTGCCATTTTTGGAAACCCTAATTTTCCAAAAATGGTAGGTTTTGATTTTCTTGATTTCTCTTGATTCCTCCATCATTTCTTTATCAAATTTGAACCATAGGATCCTTGTAACCATAATTTCATGATTTTGATCTCAAAGAGTCAGGAGTTGACTTTTTCTTCAGCATGGTTGACTTTTCCCCAAATCCCTGATTTTCAGTCATCTGGCCAATTGAACCTCTTCCAAAATGAATTTGTGGATGAAATTTGAACCCTAGGCACTTGACATCATATATAAGACAATGGAAAGAATCAAAATTTCATGGGGAGGCCCAGTAGAAGTGAAACCCTAATTTGTCCCTTTTCATTAGGAGATGTTGCACTGCTTGCCTCTTCTAATCAATTCAAATCTTTCCATGGCTTGTGGCTTCCAAAGAAGACTTGTAGGATGTTGTGAACCCCTTACACAAGGTTGAGAAGCGTTGTGGCCCTTTGGTTGCCTTTGTATAGCTTTCAATTGCTCCAATCAATGATCACATACCTATGCCTCAGCTATGATGCAAATGATGCAATGTCTTTGGTTATTTCATGAATTTATGTATGCAAGATGCTATGCAAAATGATGAGGAAATGAGAGGAAAATTTTTGAGGTATTACAGCTTCCCCTATTCAATCATCTGCAGGCCTGAACGAATAATTGCAACGGCTTTTTAGACGTTCAAGGTATGGAGTGATTGAATACTCGAATAAAACTGGGAAATTTGAACTCTGCGGGTAAGAGAAATGTCATCTGCCTTTTTATTATTATTTTTTTGTTTTGACCTCTAAATAGGTAGCGGGAATAGAACCAAGTGGAATAGGGTCATTGTACATAACGATAACCTGCAATGTGACTGTTTAGCGAATCAAGCCACAAAGAGGGTGCTTGTTGGCGAAACAAGGCTTAAAACGAGACCATTACCGAAATGGAACTCGACAATGTGACTGCAGAGCGAATCAAGCCACAGAGAGGGTGCATGTTGGCGAAACAGGGCTTAAAAACGAGACCATTAGCGAAACATAACTCGACAATGTGACTGTTGAGCAAATCAAGCCACAAAAAGGGTGCCTGTTGGCGAAACATGGCTTAAAAATGAGACCATTAGCGAAACGGAACTCGATAATGTGACTGTTGAGCGAATCAAGCCACAGAAATGGTGCATGTTAGCGAAACAATGCTTAAAAACGTGGCTGCTGAGCGAATCAAGCCACGAAAAAGATGACAAACATTGACTTGGAAAGACAAAGATGCTTGGAAAATGGTATAAGTATCCTCTGTGGGGAGTATCTCAGGTGGAAAAGATGTTACGGGTCGTATGTAATACCTCAAAACTGGCCCATGTTGGCATGCATATGTTTGGATTTATGGTGTAATGCTCCATGATGATGGAAATGCTATGCTTTGGAGGATGTAAATGTAATGATATTTATGTATATGCAAATGCAAAGAGATATCCTGACAAGGAGACTGCAAGTATCCCATGTGGCTTGACTGGGGGGAACTGATGACCACTGCATTGATCTAGTTAATCTCCGAGAAGAGAAGACAACTCTGCGGGGAACACTGTTAATGATACATCGACTCTGAACTGCCGCTATTTCCAAAAATAAATTGGACCTTGAGATTGGAGAGCCAAGACCCTGTTGGAGATGGACCCTTTTTGCACTCTAATGGGGAAATGAAGACACTTCTGACTTGGCTGGGGAACCAGATGTATGGCACTGCTGAGGAAGCAACCTGTTGGGGAAAAAAGATACTTCCTATACTGCTGGGGGCTGCCCCTGTATTTGAAGAGAAACTTCTGCTTGGGGAGGTGTTGCACCCCAAAATTTGCCCTCACCTAGACAAGACATTGTGTACCAAGGTATCCTAAGAGGTTCACAAGGTTCACAAGGTATCCTAAGAGGTTCACAAGGTTCACAATGTATCCAAAGAGGTTCACAAGGTTCACAAGGTATCCTAAGAGGTTCACAAGGTTCACAATTAGTCAAAAAAGTTTGACAATTCCCTCAGACAAAGCATCCTCCTAAGCAATGCATCCTAAACTAGGGTTTTGAGTTTCATCAGGCTAAATGGGTTTCCAAGGCTTCAAGTGAGCTTCATAGCATCCTATATGTCTTCAAGAATCCCTATGTCGAGTTCCAAGGCTTTCCCAAAAGGTTTGCTCAATCAGATGATCAGATAGGCTAAAATCAGTTAAAGCAGTCAAACTAAGGTCAACTGTGGTCAAACCAAAGTCAAACTTCATGATTTTTTTCTAACATCAAGTATATGAAGTAAAATTCATCATTTTATCAAGGGTTGATCATGATTCATCAAGGAGATTTCAGATCATCAAGAATCAGGAGTTTCTAAATTAGGGTTTTCATAGGAAAAGTCAACTGAACTTTGACCAGCCATAACTTTCACATGCTTCATCAAAAAAATTCCATCCAAATCTCATTTTGAAGGAAATTGAATTCTCTACAACTTTGTGTCTCACAAGCCAAGCCTAAAAATGCTTCATTTGGAAGGTATGAGCTAAGACATTATAGGTCATTTTAAAAGTCAACAAAAAGTCAACATCTTCCAAAGGGCATAATTTGAAAATGGTAAATGATATGGACATGAGACAAAAGTGGTTGGTTATATTACTCTCTAAGCTTTCTAAAATGTCCAAGAACACCTTCATAGCCTTAAAATTGAGGGAGATATGCCTTTGCAAAGTTGGGAAATTTTTGGGAGGTTTATGAAGCAAATGGGGCCTTAAAACCAAATTTCTCCAAATGGGCTTGCAATGTTGTGATCCAATCCATACAAAGACCTCAAGCACGACCCAAAGCAACAAAATCCTGATTTTTATTATTTATTTATTATTTATTTTGATTTTATTCATTAAAATACAATTTAAATATAAAATAAATATGAAAAATAAAATATTGGACAAGATATGTGATTGGAAATTATCTAAATCATATTTAGAATGATTGGGAATGAGTTAAAATCAGATTGATCAAAATTAGAAAGGTTTGATTAGATATTTTTCAATATTTGAAAAGATGAATCTTCATGATCAAGTAACCACTACAAAGCCCAAAAATCCATGATCTCTTGACATAATTCTCTTCCATACATATACACAAACTCAAGACAATAACAAGGACACGAATTTCTTCCTCCAAGAACAAAAACCAAACTTCAAAAAATTCAAGAAAAATTCACAATCGGATTCTTTGGTAGAGGTAGTTTCAATGCATTCTAAGCACATCAATCTCTTCCATGATGTTCATTGAACGTATCTCAATCATCATTCACATCCAAAACAAGCTAAATTGCTTAAACCGAATCTCTTTTGTTCTTGGTTTTGAAATTTTCGATTCTCACTATTTATGCATTGCACACTAATTTTGTTTGTTGATTCATGGTTAGTTGAAGCTTGTGATGGAGTTTGGGCAAAAATCTTGGAGAAACCGTTGCTAAATCGTTAGATGCCATTCTAGGGTTTATACCTTCTAATTTAGGGTTTTCCAATTTAATGGATATTAAATTATTTTGAAACCATATATCAACTCAGTGAAGTGTATGGATCATGTTTGTGTCAATAATTTGATAAAATCGTATGTATTTGGCCATGTATGAATTTCGCAGGTTCAAGAACGCAGAAGAATTCGCAGGAAAATTCCTGGGTAAATTCGCAGGAAAACCTGCGAATCCTGAGGAAGAAGATGATGAAGTTGGCGCGAATGTGATATTTTAAATTTGTTTTGTTTATATAATATATTTTTGCTATTTGTTTATCACAAACGCTGCAGTGGTCCAGTGGCAAGGTGCGCGTGTGTACAAGTATGAGAACTTGGGTTCGATTCTGGCTGGAGGCAATTTTTTGTGCTTTGTTGTTTATTTTGGCAGGATTAAAATATAATGATTAGGAGCCGTTCAATATCACAAGCGCATGGCTTGTCCCAGTGGTTATGCAGGCTGTGTGTTGAGGTACCTGGGGTGGGTTCGATCCTTGGCTGACCCCTCCACCCCATTTTTTTTAAACCTTGTTTTATTTTATTTTATTTTATTAATTATTTAATTATATAAATTATATTATCTAATTAACTAATTTAAAAACCCTAATTTTCCTATTTAAGATTGTTAACCCTAATTTTTCTATTAACTCTAAAAAAAATTAACTTATTTTTATAAACCCTAATTAAATCATTATTTTTAATATGTAAATAATTTATTATTTCTTTTTTATTATTAAACTTATTTTCCTAATTAAGTCTTAAAAACTTTTCTAACATTAATTTTTCTTGCTAAAATTCTTATTTCTTTTATTTTATTATTCTAATCTTTATTTTTATTTTATTATTACTAATATTTAATTATTGCTTATTTATTATTATTATTATATTTATCATTATTATTATTTCTCGATTATATTGTAATTGTCCCGAAGCCTTGTAATATTTGTAGGTTTATTTTCTCGTATTTATTTTTATTGTAAATATTTTTATTGTATGGTTAGTAAATAGGGAGTGCAAACATAATTGTAATTAATTTGATTTAGATAATTAATTTAAAAAAGATAAATATTTGAAAATAAACACTCACACACGTAAGTCGATCTAAGATCGTCATCTTGCACTTCCTAGGGTTGCCTCTCAGTTGCCTAATTCAAAAGGTCAAGTAGGGTGTCTTAAGCAAGTCCCTTCATAAATATCATCAAGTCCCTACAGTTTTAAAGATCAAGTCCCTTCGAGATTGTCTACGATAAATGATCTTGTCCCTTCGATTAAAAGATGATAAGTCCCTACGAATTGCTAAAGACACCCTACAGTTGCCTATATTCAGATGACCTTACACATGTCCCTTAATACATCCAAGGTAATGACTACCTATTCCTTAATAATAGGGATAGTCTTACCATTGAAAGAACATACGAGAACATGAAAGGCTTAATCTAGGGTAGGTTTCTCTTAAGTACTTGCTCACTTTTCAAAAACACTCTTTACACCCCACTTTTCAAACAATTTTGAAAAACAAGGCTTTGTATACATCCATACGAGGATCATTACAAAGTACTTAGCAAGTTTCTAATCACACACTACACTTTTAAAAACAATTTAAAGTGAGCTAAGTAACTAAGAGCCCATGGATAACCATGGATATAAAGGGTGCTAACACCTTCCCTTTATATAACCTACCCCCCGAACCCAAGTCTTTTCAAAACGGTCTTTCTTGTTCTTTTATGTCCCTTCCTTATGGATAAAATAAAAGTAGGTGGCAACTCTTGCTATCCGCAACATGACTAAAAGTCAGTTCTCCCACCGTGTTACAGAACTGGCGACTCTGCTGGGGAAAATAAAAGAGGGGTACCCTTAGGAATTAGATCACTTTAATTTGTCTGCTTTGTTTACTTTACTTTACTTGTTGGGGATCTTATGTGTGAAAGATCCTAAACCGGATCTAGTGTACCTTAGGTAAATGGCAATAGACCAAGGAAACTGTACGGCGTATACCGATATGGTTGATCTGGTGGCCATAGTTAGTGTGACTTCTTGGTTGGTGCTTATGTTCCTTAAGTAAGTTAAGGATAATATGGGGCTTCCATATGTTGTCAATACACTAACTAACTTTTAGAACCCTAGTTATCCCATCTTGGCCTTTAGAAAGTAGTAAGATAGCCGGCTTTGTTGAAGACTGAACTTGGTTGATACTCGATGCTACACTCATTGAGATCCTAAACTTTGAGGGTTTTGGTTGGCAAGTAAATTGCCTACTGAACAACCACCCTTGTAGGACAGGATGAACCAACTAACTTCAGGGGAGGGTACATACCTTTAAACCTCATGCAAGCCTCTAAACCTAGGGCTATGGTGTGACTCGTTTGTGTGTGCCACATGTTTTTGATTGAGCATAACATCTTCATGCATCATAAGCATAGCATTTTCACTAACCATTTCAAGGACCAAAGGATTTATCTTTGTTCTTTGTTGCAGGTCATGGCTTTTGCTCGTAGGAATACTATCCGGATCGACTTTGTAGGGATACCTCCTAAGCTTAAGGAATTAGTCTCTCAAGTTTCTGAAAACTCCCAATTTATCAAGAGACATGGTCACCTACTGGATCTAGTCACTTCAGGGTTCAATGAAGACATGATGAGTGTCCTATTTCAGTTCTTTGATCCTAAACATCATTGCTTCACATTCCCCGACTATCAGTTGGTTCCTACAATGGAAGAGTTCTCCATGCTACTAGGTATACCTATCCTTGATCAGAGACCCTTCACATGCTTAGAGAAAGAGCCTAAACCTGAAGTCATTGTTGCAGCCCTACATTTGAAGAAATCAGACATTGTCCTAGAAGCGAGAAGTGGAGTTAAGGGTATCCTTGCCAAGGTATTAATGGAGAAAGCTCAAGTGTTCCTGAAGGCTATGAGTTATGATGCTTTTGAGGAGATCTTATCCCTATTTATTTATGGCTTAGTGTTGTTCCCTAATCCAGACCAGTTCATAGACATACACGCCATCAACATATTTCTGACTCATAATCCAGTGCCTACATTACTTGGAGACATCTTACATTCTCTCCATACCCATACTACGAAGGCACGAGGAACTCTGATGTGTTGTATACCTCTATTGTCTAGGTGGTTTATTTCTCACCTTCCTCGATCAGTGATGAAGAATGAACAAGGTTTCAGGTGGTCTAAAAGGATTATGTCACTTTCTCATTCAGATATTCATTGGTGCTCTCGATCCATGGAGAATTTTACTATCATTGACCGTTGTGGGGAGTTCCCTAATGTGCCACTCCTTGGCATAAGAGGAGGCATTACTCACAACCCTTCTTTAGCTCTATGTCAGTTTGGTTATGCTCGGAGTGATGGTCCTCATGAAATGCTTATTCAGGGTAATTGTGTTCGACTACGACAATGATCTACAAGGTTACCGTCAGAGGTTCATACGAGCTTGGGGTAAAGTGAACAAGGTTGACAGCAAGACTCTGGAACCAAAGTACTTCATTCCTATGGAACCTTATCTCAGATGGGTACGAGCACGTGCTCAGACTCTTATGATGACATATCCTGCTATCCTGCCAGTTACCATGGAGCCTGTTGCTGAAGGAGATACTCCTTATATCATTCTTCATCCAGACATGCCTACTGACATGGAAGAGTTGCAGAGATCCTGGATCTAGTTGAAGGAACAAAGGGATACTTTTGAGACTCATTTCAAAGCTAGTCAAGAAAGAATCCTGGAGCTGACAAGACAACTTCACGAGGAGCGGAATCTCAACTCATACCTCAACACAAAGAGGAAACGTCCATGGGAAACTTAAAACCCCATCTTTGTATTCATTTCATTTATTTTGTAAGCCCAAGAGGAAAACAAGTTTATTGATTACTAATAAAAATTTACTTTCTGGTTGTTTAAACAAAATTAAATCCTGCGGTCCTTGAAAACATTGCATATGCATTTACATACCATATCATTGCATCACAGGTTTCTTATGAACAGGTATCTTATCTTCTTGCTGTTTATTTCAGCAGAAATGGCTCTTGAACAGACTGTCAAGGATCTCCAGGCTCAGAATGCACAATTCCAAGAGCTGATCTTGAACTTGTCCAAGGGACAAGATGAGTTGAAGACACTGCAGGCTAAGAAGAAGAAGAAGACTAGAAAATTAGGGGGCCTTATCAACCTGGGAAGAAGATTCAAAGGTCCTATCAAGACAAAGGAAGAGGTTGAGGATTCTGAGTCTGAGAATTCTGAGAAAGAGGGAGGTAGTCTTCATGATACTGTGGAAGATTCTGATTCTGAGGCAAACTATTATCATGATCCTGCTAGCAAGGAGAAGTGCAAGATGTTGGTAGACAAAATGAATGCTATGGAACTACAAAAATCTTATGGGCTTGATTTTGAAGATTTGTGTTTAGTTTCTGGAGTGGTTATACCTATTGGCTTCAAGGTTCCTGTTTTTGTGGTGTATGATGGTATTTCATGTCCTAAACTGCACCTAAGATCTTATGTCCGGAGGGTTCAACCACATACTGCTGATAAGAAACTGTGGATTCATTTCTTCCAAGAGAGTTTATCTGGAGCTCAATTGGAATGGTACTATCAACTTGAAAGTGTTAATATTCGTGATTGGAATGATCTTGCTGAGGCCTTCTATAGGCAATACCAATATAATGTTGATTTAGCACCAACTCGCATGCAGCTCCAAAGCATGTTTATGGGTGCTAAGGAGAGTTTCAAAGAGTATGCCCAGAAATGGGGAGATCTGGCTGGCAGAGTTCAACCTCCTTTGACTGACAGGGAGCTGGTGGATATGTTTATGAGTACGTTGAATGGTCCTTTTTATAGTCACCTCATTGGAAGCTCATCATCTGGTTTCACCGAGCTGATAATGACTGGAGAACGTGTGGAAAGTGGTATAAGAAGTGGTAAGATACAGGTGGATGCCTCTTCATCAAGCACTGCTAAGAAGCCCCTTAGTGGAAAGAAGGAGTCTAATGTTGTGTATGGTCAACATAGTCGTAACAGGAGTCACCAATCTGTGGGAGCAGTTCACATCTCCAACCCTGCCCCTGTAGCACCAGAGCAACAACAAAACAATAAACAAAAGCCTAGAAGACAGTTCACCAAGATCAACATGTCACTGGCCCAAGCCTTGCAACACATGTTAAAAGGGGAGCTAATTACTTTGAGGGATCCTCCTCAGAATCCTAATACATCCTCTCCTCGCTACAATCCTAATGCAAGATGTGCATATCATTCTAATAGTTTTGGACATGACACCAACAACTGTTGGGTGTTGAAAAACAAGATTCAAGACATGATTGAAGCTGGGGAAATTGAATTTGACCCTCCTGGGATCCCAAATGCGATCACTGCTCCTATGCCCAATCATGAGAAGACTGTTAATGTTGTTGATGAGGTTTCATATGTTTCCTCAGTAGCAGATGTGACTACTCCTCTATCCATTATCAAGAAGAAGTTGGTGTAGGCTGGGTTCTTTCCAGGTTGTAATGAAGACTGTTTTTACTATGCTTATAAACCTGATAGTTGCTAGAAGTTGAAGGATGGCATTCAACGCCTCATGGACAATTACACTATATTGTTTGAGAGGACTCCTTCTGTTGAAAGTATGTGTGAACATCTGACTCGAAGCACGAAGCTTGAAGATGTAGCTATGGTTGATAAAATACCAGTGAAAATTACCTCCAAAGGTCCTATCTGGATCACCTCTAAGGGTCCTATCAGGATTACTGCTGAAGGCCCTGTGAAGACTGTTGCTGAAGCTAAAGTGGTTCCCATGATCATTACCACTCCTGGCCCTGTTCCTTATACCTCTGATAAAGCTATACCCTGGAATTATGGTTCTGATGTTTATATCCATGGTGTCAAACAAGAACCTTTGACTGATGCACCTATTACTGATACTAGTCTTGATGTTGACAATATTGCTGGATCTAGTAGGATCACTAGAAGTGGAAGAATCTTCTCTGCAGAATACCTCTAAAAGTGCAGTTGCTCCAACTCATACCTCCACTTCTGGGCCAAGTACTGATGCCCGGGGCAAGGGTCCTGTGATTGACCTTGTACAAGCTGAGGCACCAAATGCTGAAAATCTTTCTAAACAGATGGAAGAAGTACTGAAGATCATTCGCAAGAGTGATTATGATATTGTTGACCAGTTGGGGCATACTTCCTCCAAAATCTCCATGTTATCTTTGTTGTTGTGTTCTGAGGCCCATGCTAAAGCCTTAATCAAGTTCTTAAAGGCTGCTCATGTGCTAGATGAAATTTCTATGGATCAGTTTGAGAATTGTGTTGCACATCTGACTAGTGATAATGGTTTGGGCTTTTCTGATGCTGATCTGACTCCTGCCAAGAGAAACCATAACAGAGCTCTGCATATCTCCATTGAATGTAGGGGCACTACTCTGTCTCATGTACTGGTGGACAATGGTTCTTCATTAAATGTGCTCCCTAAAGAGGTTCTGGACAAGCTCAGTCCTGAAGATGTTGTGTTAAGGCCAAGTAATGTGGTGGTAAGGGCCTTTGATAGTTCAAGAAGAATGATACATGGAGAAGTAGACCTCCCAATCAAAGTAGGCTCTCAAGTATTCAACTCTACTTTCTATGTGATGGATATTCGTCCTGCGTATTTTTGTTTGCTTGGGCACCCCTGGATCCATGGGGCAGGTGTTGTGACTTCCACCTTGCATCAGAAGTTGAAATATCCGGTAAAAAACAAAATTGTCATTGTCTATGGTGAAGAAGAGTACATGGTTAGCCATGTGAATACTTTCAAATATGTAGAAATGGAGGGTGAATTGGTTGAAACTCTGTGTCAAACATTTGAAGTTGTTCCTTGCTCTGCTCCTGTTCCTCAGTCTGTCCCTGCTTCTGAAAGAGCTCATGTGGTTACTAGAATACCTCCTGCAATGGTCTCCCTCAAAGATGTTAAGGCTGTGGTTGAAAAAGGTGGTTGTGCTATTTGGGGTCAGCTTCCCAACATCCCTTACAAGTCTGACAAGTTTGGTTTGGGTTTCACTGCAGAATCTCAGAAGACTGTTCGTCGTGCCCGTGCTGTTCGTATCACTAATCAAGGGGTCATAAGAGATCAAATCAATGTTGTGGGTGACCATAATGAAGACTACAACCTGGATGATTGGATCTTTCCTACCATGGGTGATGGGCTCAACAATTGGAAGACAGAAGACGTTATTCCTATCTCCTTTAGTCAGGAGTAAATACTATTACTGTGTTTTTATTTTAAGTTTGTAATTTCGAACAATTAAACTTTTAAGCCTTGTGTCTTTCCCAGGGCACAATGGTATGCTTGTTTCGGGATGTCATTTCATTTGTAAACTTCATTCAATAAAAATCAATGGACGTTTCGTTTTTGTAAATATTGTGCTCCTTGTCTTTCTTTTATTATTATTTTTGTTTTATCAGCTATGTGTTCTTACACACACCCACATCACTAAAATGCAGATCCTCATCCACTCTGGATCCTGTTGATAACAGTTCTACTATTGCCAATTATAATTTCGAGAATCCGATCTATCAAGCTGAAGATGGAAAGGAGGAAGATTGTGAAGTACCTGTAGAGCTTGCCAGGTTGTTACAACAAGAAGAGAAAGCTATACAGCCACATGAAGAGCCAATCGAAGTTGTGAATCTGGGAACAGAGGAAAGCAGGAAAGAAGTCAAGATAGGGGCTGAATTAGAGGATGGTGTTTAGAATAGATTGATCCAGATGTTACATAATAATGTGGAGATCTTTGCTTGGTCTTATGAAGATATGCCAGGGTTGGATACAGACATTGTGGTTCACCGTTTACTGATAAAAAGAAGATTTTCGTCCAAAGAAGCAAAAGGTTCGTTGCATGCGTCCTGAAATGTTAGAAAAGATTAAAGCAGAGGTGATGAAACAATTTGATGCAGGATTCTTAGTTGTGACTTCTTATCCTCAATGGGTTGCAAACTTGGTACCAGTACCTAAGAAAGATGGTAAGGTACGCATGTGCGTGGATTACAGGGATTTGAACAAGGCCAGTCTTAAAGATGACTTTCCACTTCCACATATTGATGTTTTGGTAGACAACACTGCTCAGCATAAGGTATTCTCTTTCATGGATGGTTTCTCTAGTTACAATCAGATCAAGATGGCACCTGAAGATATGGAGAAGACTACATTTGTTACCCAGTGGGGCACTTTTTTTTATAAGGTGATGCCATTTGGTTTAAAGAACGCCGGGGCAACATATCAGCGTGCTATGGTGGCTTTATTTCACGATATGATTCACCATGAGATAGAGGTATATGTGGATGATATGATAGCCAAGTCCTAGAATGAGGAACAACACCTTGATCACCTACACAAGTTGTTTCAGAGGTTGAAGAAGTATAAGCTGAGATTGAATCCAAACAAGTGTACTTTTGGAGTTAGGTCTGGTAAACTCCTGGGTTTCATTGTCAGTGGAAAAGGTATTGAAGTAGATCCTGCAAAAGTAAAAGCTATACAAGAGATGCCCGCTCCCCGTACTGAAACGGAAGTCAGAGGTTTCTTGGGAAGACTGAATTACATTGCAAGGTTTATTTCCCAGCTAACTGCTACCTGTGAGCCAATATTCAAGTTGTTGAAGAAAGATCAGGTAATGGAGTGGAATGATGAGTGCCAGATAGCCTTTGATGAAATCAAGAGATATCTTCTAGAACCTCCAATCTTGATGCCACCAGTTGATGGAAGACCCTTGATTATGTACTTAACAGTATTAGACAACTCAATGGGGTGTGTGTTGGGGCAACATGACGAGTCTGGTCGAAAAGAGAAGGCAATATACTACCTTAGCAAAATTTACCGACTGTGAAACAAGATACTCACTGCTCGAGAAAACTTTATGCGCTTTGGCATGGGCTGCTCGCCGACTAAGACAGTATATGTTGACTCATACTACCTTGTTGATTTCAAAGATGGATCCAATCAAGTACATATTCGAGAAACCTTCTCTCTCCGGACGAATAGCGAGATGGCAAATGATCTTAACAGAATATGATATACAATACACTACTCAGAAGGCCATTAAGGGTAGTGTGGTAGCTGATCATTTAGCTCATCAGGCAGTGGATGATTATCAGTCAATGAGTTTTGAGTTCCCTGATGAGGACATTATGATTATTACCAAAGAACCTGGACAATATGACGGACCTGAACAGGGATCCCGATGGACTATGGTTTTTGATGGAGCTTCTAATGTGCTTGGTAATGGTGTTGGTGTTGTGATCATTTCCCCTGAAGGTTGTCATACCCCAATTACTGCAAGACTTTGTTTCTATTTTACCAATAACATGGCTGAATATGAAGCATGTATCATGGGTATTAAAGTTGCCATTGAGATGAAGATTCAGTTCCTGGACGTATATGGAGATTCAGCCCTGGTAGTTAGTCAGATTAAAGGAGATTGGGATACCAAGCATGAAAATCACATTCCTTATAGAGAGCATGTGTTGTCCTTGATCCCATATTTTAAAGAGATTACCTTTGGACATATTCCACGAGGAGAGAATCAGTTGGCAGATGCATTATCCACCATGGAATCTATGTTTGAGATTAGTTGGGATGATGAAGCTCCCAAGATCACTATTTACAGATTTGAGAAGCCTGCATACTGCAATGAGGTTGACACTGAAGGAGTAGAAGGAAAACCTTGGTTCTATGAAGTGAAAAGATATCTTGAAGCTCAGGAATTCCCTGAAGGGGCATCTGTCAATGATAAGAAGTTTTTGAGGAGGTTTTCTGCTAAGTTTTTCTTGAGTAATGGAATTTTGTACAAGCGCAATCATGATTCGACTTTGCTTCGTTGTGTGGATAAGAAGGAAGCAACAGAGATTATGGAAGACATGCATGATGGGATTTTTGGAACTCATTCTAGTGGTCATACCATGGCAAAGAAGATATTGAGAGCAGGTTACTATTGGTCTACCATGGAAGCTGTCTGCTATCAACATTCCAAAACATGTCACAAATGTCAGATTTATGCTAATAAGGTGCATATACCTCCAGCTCCATTGAATGTGTTGACTGCTCCTTGTCCTTTTGCCATGTGGGGCATTGATATGATTGATGAGATCAAGCCTACTGCTTCCAATGGGCATCGTTTCATCCTTGTTGCCATTGATTACTTTACAAAGTGGGTGGAGGCAGCCTCATTTGCATCTGTTACTAAGAATGTTGTGGCTCGATTCATTAAGAATAATCTCATATGTAGGTATGGCATCCCTGAAAGGATTATCACAGACAATGGCTCTAATCTGAACAACACTATGATTATTGATCTCTGCACGCAGTTCAAGATTAAGCATCACAACTCTTCTCCGTATCGTCCAAAGATGAATGGGGCAGTAGAAGCTGCTAATAAGAACATCAAGAAGATTCTACAAAAGATGACTGTTACGTATAAGGATTGGCATGAGATGTTACCATTTGCTCTTCATGGTTATCATACTACAATACGTACTTCAACAGGGGCTACCCCATTTTCCCTTGTCTATGGTATGGAAGCAGTTCTACCCATTGAAGTTCAGATCCCCTCCTTGAGAATCATGAAGGATGCAGGCTTGGATGAAGATGAATGGATTCAGACTCGACTTGACCAGATAAATTTGATTGATGAGAAAAGGCTGGCCGCTGTTTGTCACGGTCAGATGTACCAGAAACGGATGATCAAAGCTTTTAATAAAAAGGTTAAGCAAAAGGTATATCAGGTTGGTGACTTGGTAATCAAGCGTATCATATTACCACAGGGTGATCCTAGGGGCAAATGGACTCCTACATATGAAGGACCATTTGTAGTCAAGAGGGTATTCTCAGGAGGTGCCATGATGCTTACTACTATGGATGGTGAAGATTTCCCACAGCACGTAAACGCAAACATAGTTAAAAAAAATACTACGCATGAAAAGAGACCCGCTAGGTTGACTAACCTAAGCAAAAATAAGGGCATCCCGGCGAACCAAAAAGGTTCGGGAAAAAATTAGGGATATATATAAAAAAAAATGTACACCCGGCAAGTCGAAAACCTGAAAATGCGGCTTGGGCAAAAAAGGGTATCCCGGTGGATTGAAAACTTGAAAGGGCAATCCAGGCAAAAGTTAGGGATTAAAGCGTATGACTATGTCTCGTTTGGATCACTCATGTAACCCCAACCAGTTGTGTTATCTGAATCAAGTTCAAACAGATAAAGATCAATCCAATCATTTCTATCTCGACAGCAAAGGATGAGATACTTGAAGATGATGGCAATAGTGGAATTGGAACTCAATAGGATTATTTCTCACATAGTTGTTTTTCTTTGTTTTTGTAAAACTTTTACGACGAATTCCTCTTACTAGGATGTGTATAGGCTACTTTCTAAAATAAATAAAATCTCGTCTTTGAATTCAAATTTACTTTTACCTTGTTTACTTAAACGAAAACGTCCATTGGTTGTGTTTGAATGTATGTATTCTTTTGAATATGATTGATGTTTACCAGAAATGCATAAAATGCAGTAATAGTATTTACTAAGGACGAACGGAGGTAGGAATTCAATGAAACTTCGCCGGTCTATCCCCACAGAGTAATCTTTTCAGATACTTCAAGTAACATCTCCCCTCGGATTTATGTCCATCTCTTTTATCCTCAGTCAGGATACTCAGGAACCTAATCCTTCAATAAGAAGTACGACGAACAAAGACGGGAGGTTCTGAGTACCATACTATCAAACAAGACGGGAACAAAGTCTTCATGTTCCTCAGCAACAAACCGGGATTTATTTTCCCTAATCCAGCAGTTGTTATACAGAGATATTCAGACGCTTCAGGCTACATGATTCATACATACATCATTTACATCATATCATAGCATACGCATCCATAATGCATAAAACATTTACTTAGGTACATCATGCCATACATGCATACATATTGCATAAACTAACCTTTTTCTTTTCAGGATAGTTGCCGACAGATAAACACTATCAACAAATTCGAAACAATTTAGAGACGATCTATACGAAGATCTAGTACTGATACTTAATTCAGAGATAATCGCCACGAAGATTCATTTCTGATGATCAATACTCAATATGTCCTTGGAAGGGTACGTAAATGATCTATACGAAGATCTAGTGCTTAATCCAGGATATTTCCAGAGGAGATAATCATTACGAAGATTTATTTCTGATGGTCAATTATCTTTGGATGGTGTGTAAATGACCTATACGAAGATCTAGCACTTAATCCAAGAGATTCTTTCAGAAGAAGTTCAGGGATAATTTCCACGAAGATTTAATCCTGATATTCTTTCTATCCTTGGGATGGTATGGGTATATACGAAGATCTATTACCTAATCCGGGATATTTCCAGAAGAGATAATCGCTACGAAGATTTATTTCTAATGGTCTATGCAACAGTTTATCTGTGGGATGGTACATAAATGATCGATACGAAGATCTTGTACTTAGCCCAAGATATTACCAAAAGCAATTCAGAAAAGATCGCCACAAAGATTTGATTCTGATGCTTAAATTAAAGTATGTTCCTAAAGATGTATCTAAAGTACAAAGATCTAAAGTACTGACACCTAATGAAGGATATTCTTTTTCCCCAGAGATAATGCAGAGACGATCTATACGAAGATCTAGTGCTGACATTCAACTCAAACCATGTTACAGGAATGATTCAGAGACGGCCTATACGAAGACCTAGTACTGATATCCAGTGACAACATAAAGATACTATCACCTTCTAATATTATGGATGGCATCTATAAGCCCATCTCCAGTTCCTCTGAGTGGCATCTTTAAGCCCATTCCAGCATATACAACCAATCAGCAGTGTTACTTTACGCACTGGCGAGTGCAAATTTTTGGGCTTTTGTGTTCAATCCCCTTCAACCTTCCAAGTCACGAATGGCACGCAGGCCAATCTAACTCCTCAGGTTTCAGAAAATTGAACAGGGACAGTTGTTGCACCCCAAAATTTGCCATCACCTAGACAAGACATTATGTACCAAGGTATCCTAAGAGGTTCAAAAGGTTCACAAGGTATCCTAATAGGTTCACAAGGTTCACAAGGTATCCTAAGAGGTTCACAAGGTTCACAATTAGTTAAAACAAGTTTGACAATTCCCTCAGACAAAGCATCCTCCTAAGCAATGCATCCTAAACTAGGGTTTTGAGTTTCATCAGGCTAAATGGGTTTCCAAGGCTTCAAGTGAGCTTCATAGCATCCTATATGTCTTCAAGAATCCCTATGTCAAGTTCCAAGGCTTTCCCAAAAGGTTTACTCAGTCAGATGATCAGATAGGCTAAAATCAATCAAAGTAGTCAAAAAGTCAAACTAAGGTCAACTGTGGTCAAACCAAAGTCATACTTCATGATTTTTTGCCAACATCAAGTATATGAAGTATAATTCATCATTTGTTCATGGTTTGATCATGATTCATCAAGTATATTTCAGATCATCAAGAATCAGGAGTTTCTAAATTAGGGTTTTCATAGGAAAAGTCAATTGAACTTTGACCAGCCATAACTTTCACATGCTTCATCAAATAATTTCCATCCAAATCTCATTTTCAGGGAAATTGAATTCTCTACAACTTTGTGTATCACAAGCCAAACCTAAAAATGCTTCATTTGGAAGGTATGAGCTAAGACATTATAGGTCATTTTAAAAGTCAACAAAAAGTCAACATCTTCCAAAGGGCATAATTTGAAAATGATAAAGGATATGGACATGATATCAAAGAGGTTGGTTAGAGGACTCTCTAAGCTTTTTAAAATGTCCAAGAACACCTTCATAGCCATAAAATTGAGGGAGATATGCCTTTTCAAAGTTGGGAAATTTTTGGGAGGTTTATGAAGCAAATGGGGCCTTAAAACCAAATTTCTCCAAATGGGCTTGCAATGTTGTGATCCAATCCATACAAAGACCTCAAGCACGACCCAAAGCAATAAAATCATGATTTTTATTATTTATTTATTATTTATTTTGATTTTATTCATTAAAATACAATTTAAATATAAAATAAATATGAAAAATCAAATATTGGACAAGAAATGTGATTGGAAATTATCTAAATCATATTTAGAATGATTGGGATTGAGTTAAAATCAGATTGATCAAAATTAGAAAGGTTTGATGAGATATTTTTCAATATTTGAAAAGATGAATCTTCATGATCAAGTAACCACTACAAATCCCAAAAATCCATGATCTCTGACCTAATTCTCTTCCATACATATACACAAACTCAAGACAATAACAAGGACACGAATTGCTACCTCCAAGAACAAAAACCAAACTTCAAAAAGTTCAAGAAAAATTCACAATCGAATTCTTTGGTAGAGGTAGTTTCAATGCATTCTAAGCACATCAATCTCTTCCATGATGTTCATTGAACGTATCTCAATCATCATTCACATCCAAAACATGCTAAATTGCTTAAACCGAATCTCTTTTGTTCTTGGTTTTGAAATTTTCGATTCTCACTATTTATGCATTGCACACTAATTTTGTTTGTTGATTCATGGTTAGTTGAATCTTGTGATGGATTCTGGGCAAAAACTTGGAGAAATTGTGGCTAAATCGTTAGATGCCATTCTAGGGTTTATACCTTCTAATTTAGGGTTTTCCAATTTAATGGATATTAATTTATTTTGAAACCATAGATCAACTCAGTGAAGTGTATGGATCATGTTTGTGTCAATAATTTGATAAAATCGTATGTATTTGGCCATGTATGAATTTCGCAGGTTCAAGAACGTAGAAGACTTCGTAGGAAAATCCCTGGGTAAATTCGTAGGAAAACCTGCGAATCCTGAGGAAGAAGATGATGAAGTTGGCACGAATGTGATATTTGAAATTTGTTTTGTTTATATAATATATTGTTTCTATTTGTTTATCACAAACGCTGCAGTGTTCCAGTGGCAAGGTGCGCGTGTGTACAAGTATGAGAACCTGGGTTCGATTATGGCTGGAAGCAATTTTTTGTGCTTTGTTGTTTATTTTGGCAGGATTAAAATATAATGATTAGGAGCCGTTCAATATCACAAACGCATGGCTTGTCCCAGTGGTTATGCAGGCTGCGTGTTGAGGTACCTGGGGTGGGTTCGATCCTTGGCTGACCCATCCACCCTATTTTTTTTAAACCTTGTTTTATTTTATTTTCTTTTATTAATTATTTAATTATATAAATTATATTATCTAATTAACTAATTTAAAAACCCTAATTTTCCTAATTAAGATTGTTAACCCTAATTTTTCTATTAACTCTAAAAAAATTAACTTATTTTTATAAACCCTAATTAAATCATTATTTTTAATATGTAAATAATTTATTATTTGCTTATATTATTAAACTTATTTTCCTAATTAAGTCTTAAAAACTTTTCTAACATTAATTTTTCTTGCTAAAATTCTTATTTCTTTTATTTTATTATTCTAATCTTTATTTTCATTTTATTATTACTAATATTTAATTATTGCTTATTTATTATTATTATTATATTTATCATTATTATTATTTCTCGATTATATTGTAATTGTCCCGAAGCCTTGTTATATTTGTAGGTTTATTTTCTCGTATTTATTTTTATTGTAAATATATTTATTGTATGGTTAGTAAATAGGGAGTGCAAACATAATTGTAATTAATTTGATTTAGATAATTAATTTAAAAAAGATAAATATTTGAAAATAAACACTCACACACGTAAGTCGATCTAAGATCGCCATCTTGCACTTCCTAGGGTTGCCTCTCAGTTGCCTAATTCAAAAGGTCAAGTAGGGTGTCTTAAGCAAGTCCCTTCATAAATATCATCAAGTCCCTACAGTTTTAAAGATCAAGTCCCTTCGAGATTGCCTACGATAAATGATCTTGTCCCTTCGAATAAAAGATGATAAGTCCCTAAGAATTGCTAAAGACACCCTACAGTTGCCTATATTCAGTTGACCCTACACATGTCCCTTAATACATCCAAGGTAATGACTACCTATTCCTTAATAATAGGGATAGTCTTACCATTGAAAGAACATACGAGAACATGAAAGGCTTAATCTAGGGTAGGTTTCTCTTAAGTACTTGCTCACTTTTCAAAAACACTCTTTACACCCCACATTTCAAACAATTTTCAAAAACAAGGCTTTGTATACATCCATACGAGGATCATTACAAAGTACTTAGCAAGTTTCTAATCACACACTACACTTTTCAAAACAATTTAAAGTGAGCTAAATAACTAAGAGCCCATGGATAACCATGGATATAAAGGGTGCTAACACCTTCCCTTTATATAACCTACCCCCCGAACCCAAGTCTTTTCAAAACGGTCTTTCCTGTTCTTTTATGTCCCTTCCTTATGGATAAAATAAAAGTCGGTGGCGACTCTTGCTATCCGCAACATGACTAAAAGTCAGTTCTCCCACCGTGTTACAGGAGGACAAACATCGTTTGTCATTACTGTTGGGGAAGAATTTCACCTTCACCTCTACAGGGGATAACAGGAGACACACGGGAAGGCACATGTTCTTGTTCAAGTATGTTGTTGAAATATTATTCCTGGAGGTTTGCTTTAGCTTTGCTAGCAACACATGTACCTACACCTGCGTAAACACAACTGATAGTGCCTGAAACATGGAGAGTTAGTTTGGACCTGTATGCCCCAGGCTTATGTTATGAATCACCATCCCGGCCACTTAACTCTTTTAGAGTTGTATTAGATGTTTTTGTCCTCCTGCATGAGTTAGAAAGCATTCGAATGTTCGCAACACAATATAAATCACAATTTGTTGGACGTTTTTGCAATCAAACAATGTTAGATGAAAAACAAAAACAAAATTAACTAGTCACAAGTTGACTGAAATTGAACTTTATTGATTTGGAACATGGCCATGAATAGGAATTACATCAAGAAGCAATTCCCTGGAAAGAGGAAATAGCCAAAAAGGAAAACAGACTATCTTATTGGAAATGTGAAAAATGGATCTCATCAAGTTTCGACCCGGCTATGATTTGTATTTCTTCAAGACTATCTGTTTGCTATGCCCCTTGAGAAAGGTGATTGAACTGGTCTTCAACCCTTAGAATAACCTTAGTTGCATATGGATTACGAATTTCGCTGATTGCAGTCGTTTGTGTTAGTCCCTTTTTTTCCTGAGCTGTCCGATGTGGCTTTTCAACTCAGTGGGTGTACATTTTTTCAATATTTCCCTAATTTTTTTCCCGAGCCTTTTATTCTGTTTTTGGCTCGCCGGGATGCCCATTTTTGCCTGGATCTTTATTTTGTTTTTATCCAGCGGGTCTTTTTACACGAATTATTTTCTTACTGGATCTGCATTGACAGGGGAATGGAAGTCTTCTCCATCCATGGTTGTTAACATCAAGGCTCCGCCCGAGAAAACCTTTTTAACCACGAATGGTCCTTCATAATTGGGTGTCCATTTTCCCCTATGATCGTTAAGAGGAGGAAGAATCTTTTTCAGCACCAGGTCACCTGGTATATACCTTTGAGGTCGTACCTTCTTGTCGAAAGCCTGTTTCATGCGTCGTTGATACAACTGTCCATGGCACACAACAGTTAGGCGTTTCTCTTCAATAAGGCTCAGTTGATTGTATCTGGATCGGAGCCACTCAGCTTCATCTAGCTTAATGTCCATCATTAACCTCAACGAGGGGATTTCCACTTCGATTGGTAGGACTGCCTCCATACCATATACCAGTGAGAACGGGGTTTCCCCTGTTGAGGTACGCACTGACGTTCTGTACCCATGTAGAGCAAATGGTAGCATTTCATGTCAGTCTTTGTACGTCACAACCATCTTCTATACGATCTTCTTGATGTTCTTGTTGGCCGCCTCGACGACGTCATTCATCTTTGGGAGATACGGAGAAGAGTTGTGATGCTCTATTTTGAAATCCCGACACAAGTCAGCCATCATCTTGTTGTTGAGGTTAGAACCATTATCAGTGATGATTCTTTCGAGAATTCCATATCGGGAAATGATATCTCTTTTGATAAACTGGGCTACCACTTGTTTAGTAACATTGGCATAAGATTCCGCTTCGACCCATTTCGTGAAATAGTCTATAGCAACTAGGATGAAGCGGTGACCGTTGGAAGCTGTTGGTTCAATCTTGCCAATCATATCAATGCCCCACATGGCGAACGGCCAAGATGAAGACATGACACTCAAGGGATTCGGAGGTACATGGACCTTATCAACGTAAATCTGGCATTTGTGACATTTGCGGGAATATTTACAGCAATCGGATTCCATGGTGATCCAATAATATCCCGATCTCAATAGTTTCTTTGCCATAGCATGTCCTCCAGCATGGGTATCGAAGGAGCCTTCATGAACCTCTTGCATCAATAAGTCTACTTCGTGTCTATCCACACATCTAAGCAGAACAATGTCGAACTTTCGCTTATATAGCACATCATCTTGATTCAAGAAGAATTCGCCTGTTAGTCTTCTGAGTGTCTTCTTGTCTTTACTAGATGCCCTAGTTGGGTACTCTTGAGTCTTCAAGAAGTGCTTGATATCATGATACCATGGTTTTTCATCTTCACCACTGTCAACTGCAAATACATAGGCAGGTCTTTCAAGACGGGAGACCATGATTCGAGGCACGAAATTCTCTTGACAAACTTTAATCATAGATGACAAAGTTGTTTGAGCATCAGCGAACTGGTTTTCATCTCGAGGAATATAATTCAACTTGACTTTGGTGAAGAAAGTTAGCAGCCTCCTGGTATAATCCCTGTAAGGAACCAAGTGAGGTTGATGAACTAACCATTTGCCATTGACTTGGTTTACCACCAGAGCAGAATCTCTGAAGATCTCGAGGTTCTTAATTCGCAAGCCAATTGCCTCTTCAACTCCCATGATACAGGCTTCATACTCCGCCTCATTTTTGGTACATTCTAAAGTCAACCGAGCAGATAAAGGTGTATGGACACCCTCTGGTGAGATAATGACAACACCTACTCCGCTTCCGTTCATGTTCATAGCTCCGTCAAACATCAACTTCCATTTGGATTCAGGGTCTGACCCCTCCCCCGAAACTGGTTCTTCACAGTCTTTCAACTTGAGGAACATGATGTCCTCATCCGGAAACTTGAATTTCATGGGTTGATAATCGTCAATTGGCTATTGAGCCAGGTATTCTGACAATACACTCCCTTTGATTGCTTTTTGCAAAGTGTAATGGATATCATACTCCGTTAGAATCATCTTCCATCGGGCTACCCTTCCTGTTAGGGTTGGCTTCTTGAAGATATATTTCACAGGATCCATCTTGGAAATCAGGAGAGTGGTATGAGTTAGCATGTATTGTCTTAGTCGGCGAGCAGCCCATGCCACGCATCAAGTTTTCTCGAGTAGTGAGTAACGTGTCTCACAATTGGTAAACGTTTTTCTAAGGTAATAAATGGCATGCTCTTTTCGACCAGACTCGTCCTACTGACCTAACACACATCCTATTGATCCTTCAAGCACAGTAAGATACATAATTAAGGGTCTCCCTGACACTGGAGGCATGAGAATGGGAGGCTCTAACAGGTACTCCTTGATTCGGTCAAAGGCTTATTGACATTCGTCATTCCACTTGATAGCATGAATTTTCCTCAGAAGCTTAAAAATAGGCTCACACGTTGCTATTAGGTGTGAGATAAACCGTGCAATATAGTTTAGTCTCCCTAAAATACCACGTACTTGCTTTTCAGTCTTTGGCTCAAGCATCTCCTGGATGGCTTTTACTTTGGCTAGATCAACCTCAATTCCCTGCTCACTGACAATGAAGCCCAGTAGCTTGCCGGAGCGTACCCCAAAAGTGCATTTGTTCGGATTCAACCTTAATTTGAACTACCGGAGTCTGTCAAATAACTTTGCTAGATTGACCAAGTGCTCTTCCTCTGTTTGTGATTTTGCTATCATATCATCAACGTAGACCTCAATCTCATGATGGATCATGTAATGACATAACGTCACCATTGCTCGTTGGTAAGTGGCTCCAGCATTCTTTAGACCAAACGGCATGACCTTATAACAAAAGGTGCCCCAAGGCGTGATGAAGGTAGTCTTTTCCATATCATCGGGAGACATCTTAATCTAATTATAACCTGAAAACCTGTCCATGAAAGAGAACATGGAAAACTGAGCAGTATTATCAACAAGCACATCTATATGAGGCAGAGGGAAATCATCTTTAGAACTGGCCCGGTTCAAATCCCTGTAGTCTACACACATCCTGACTTTACCATCTTTTTTAGGGACCGACACAATATTGGCAACCCAAGGAGGGTAACTGGTCACAGCCAAAAAACCAGCATCAAATTTCTTTTGTACTTCCTCTTTGATTTTGATTGCCATATCAGGGCGTGTGCGCCTCAACTTTTTCTTCACTGGCGGGCATTCTTCTCTCAAAGGCAACTTGTGCACCACAATATATGTATCTAAACCAGGCATGTCTTGATAAGACCAAGCGAAGACATTAACATATTCTCGAAGCATGGCAACTAGAGTTGTCTTGATAGATTCCTCTAATGCGGCCCCGATTTTGACTTCTTTCCTGTCCTCTTCGGTACCCAGGTTTATCACTTCGATGGCCTCTTCATGTGGCTGAATCATCTTTTCTTCATGTTTCAGTAATCTGGCTAACTCTTCAGGTAGTTCGCAATATTCTTCACCTTTCTCATCGGCTTGGTAAATCAGATTGTCAAAGTCATACTTAGCCATAGCAGGGTCATCATTGATAAGATCCGGTGAAGAGCACATGCATGAATGATGATTCATGCAAGGCTTTAGAAAGAGTTTGAGAAAATGAGAAACATTGCCACTTTTAAAACTTTTTTTTAAAACAAAAGAAAAAAATAAAAGACAAGGAACAACATGGATGAATGCAAAATGTTAACTTTATTAATGATTATGTATTGTGTTAGGAACAAAAGAACCCTTACAATAAGCTGCTATGCCCCGGGCAAGACATAGCGCTTGAGTACAGGAAAGACAAAAGCAAAAATCATTACTCTTCAAAGGAGGTGACTAAGATGAGCCTTTCAGATGACCAATTGCTAAGCTGAGTCTCTGGAGCACAAGGTTTGATCCACTCGTCTAAGTCACAGTCATTATCACCTGTGTTGTCTTGCACTGCACTGATATTCCCATATTCCACCATTCCTACACTTGTGAAGGTAATCGGGCCTTTCTGACCTCTAGCGCTATGTTCAGATGACGACTTCCTAGGATGGTAGCCAACACCAAACATGTCCTTCTTTTCTAATACTTCCACTAGACTGCCTCAACCTTCTCGTATTCCTGACTCCACTACCTTCAGAGCTTGCTTATAAGATGCTATGGAGACTCCCTTCTTTGACTCTTTAGAAGAAGCTGCCGAAGAGGATGCTAATTCAGTCTTCAGGGGCTAGAAAGCTTGACACGGAGTCTCAACTATCCCACCGTCCATCTCTACATATTTAAATGAAGCCAGATAACTGATAAAAATATCCTCTTCTCCATAGACCGTCACGATTTGCCATTCCCGGACGAATTTCAGTTTCTGATGAAGCATGGACGATACTGCCCCTGCTGAATGTATCCAGGGCCTCCCTAGTAAACAATTATATGCAGGATGTATGTCCATTACATAGAATGTGGCATTTAAGATTTGTGGGCCTACTTTAATTTGCAAGTCCACTTCCCCAAACACTGATCTTCTTTATCCATCAAACACTCAAACCACCAGGTCATTGGGCTTCAAAATAACTCCGTCATAATCCAACTTCATTAATTCCTTCTTGGGAAGAACATTCAGGGATGATCCGGTATCCACCAATACATGAGATAACATTGCACCTTTACACTCCAAAGAAATATGCAGTGCCCGATTGTGAGCACGACCCTCAGATGTTAGATCCATGTCAGTAAAACCCAATCCATGACTAGCGTTTACATTGGATACCACAGTTTCTAATTAGTTCACCGAGATATCCTGAGGTACATAGGCTTTGTTCAGGATGTTCAAGAGAGATTTTCTGTGAGAGTCAGAACACATTAACAGAGACAAGATGGAGATCTTTGATGGAGTATGTTGCAAATGGTCCACGATTTTATAATCGCTCTTCTGGATGATTCTTAAAAACTCTTCAACCTCTTTGTCAAATGTAATGTCTGGGTCAGCCACAGGTGTGGGCTCATTAGCAGTTACTGGTTGCTTCCCTCTGGCTTTAGCTTGGACTTCTGCAGTATCTTTGGGTGGTATCACACTGTTTCTCAGTGTCTCCGGTGCGAACAATCTTCCACTCCTAGTAAAGCCTCCTACTCCAACATTCCCTACTTGAGCTGGAGACATACTAGGTGTGGCCAAATCTTGCTTCTGGCCATTACAATACATTTCACCTCCGTAATGCCATGGGATGGCCTTATCACTCTGGTACATCACTGGCCCTGTAGTAGTGATAGTTATTGGTGCTACTCTGGCTTGAGGAGGAACTTGGGATGGATCATAGAAAATAGTTACGGTACAAACTTCTTTTTCTTTTACAATTTTGTCAAACTGCAAGACCCCTTCATCAATCATGCTCTATATCCCCTTTTACAACTGTTTACAACTATCAGGAGCTTTATCACACTCTGGAAAATCATGCTTAAAGCTTGGAAAGATACCCTTATGTGTCAAGCACGCTTTGACAGCACTCAACAGAGTTTGCAGGTCATTGACATCACACACCAAATTCAGATTCTCTCCGTCATCAATTGCCCCAACTGTACCTCCGTGAGGAGGCATGGGGTTTTGTATCACATTCGGAGTGGGAGCGAAGTTAATCGCTTTGGAATCTAATAGGTCTTGGACTACATACTTTCAGGGCTTTGCAGTTTTCTGTGGTATGACTGGGGCTCCGAAATGGAATTCGCATCGGGCGTTTGTATCATAACCTTCAGGGAGTTGCCCCGACTTTGGGGGTTGTAAAGTTCTGAGCTGAACCATTTAGAGCTAGAGAAGATTCTTCAAAAGTTGTGAGTAGGACATAGTTGGAGTTTCAAACTGCCTATCTCTAGTCTTCTGAGAATAATAAGGAAGGGGAACCCTCTACTGATAACCATGTTGGCGTTGTTGTTGCGGTTGTTGAACTTACTGTTGAATAGGCTGAGCTGAGATAGTGACAGGAGCCACTTGCTGATAAACACCTCTATTACCTCCGCCTCTCTGTGCATACACTGCCCCAGTCTCTCTTTCCCTCTTCTTCAAGAGAGGTTTCTTGATACCAAAAGTTGAAGCGCCACCATTCTGAATCTTTCCATGTTTAATCCAGCTCTCTATCCTCTCTCCAGTCAAGATAATGTCTGAAAAACCGCTTGAAGAACACCCGGTCAACCTTTCCATGAAATGCCCAAGGGTGTCCATGAAAAGGTCTACCATTTCTCTTTCTAGAAATGGTGGTTGCACCCTGGCGGCCACTTCTCGCCATCTTTGTGCGTAATCTTTGAAGCTCTCCGAATTTTTCTGTGTCAAACTTTGGAGCTGAGTGCGACTAGGTGCCATGTCAATGTTATACTGATATTGTTTAAGAAAAGCTTCTCCCAACTCTTTCCAGCTTCTTACAGAGCTCCTCTCCAACTTCATATACCATTCCAAGGATCCTCCGGAGAGACTATCATGGAAATAGTACATCTTGAAGCAGTAGTATGACCGGGAATAGGAAGTAATATGGACCCTAAGAATAAAAAGAACACAAATGATTAATGATGTTATGATGATAATGCAATGCAAGGCATGTGATCAGTGATATGTATGTGTAGAGAATCAGGTAATCAAGTGTCTGTGCAAGGTCACAACATCATCACAAGTATCTCTCTGATCAGAGGTTCAGATCTCAGAATCCATGTGTAACAGAACAAGATCATATCACTGAAGTATGTTGGTACAATGGGTATGTTGAAGGTTAAGGTTCCTGCAATCCTGTAAGCCCCTCCCAATCTCACGGGTGTGCTACTCGGGTCAAACATCACAGACTCTCAAAGCTGAATAGAAATAATACGTTCACCATCTCCGAAAAATGGCTCATGACCAAATCAGGGAATCGGTTTGGCATTATGTACTACTCAGGGAGGTCTCAGTTGAGTCCAAGGAAACAAGCATCCCTTAGAAGTCCCCAGCTTCAAGCACTGAATCGAGAAACAATAGTATATTCATCCCGAAGGGTACAATACTATCGGCATACGAACAGTTTGCCTTAATTGGGTTCCTATGAGAGAACCAGACCATCCTATGCGAGTCCCCAGTGGGCCCTCGGATGCGAGTGGGTTTGCCAACAAATGTGGTATGCCACTGTCATCACTAGAGAGGGATGTTTCCACAAAGTTTCTCAATGATCGGTCCCTTGACTGCACATAACTATCAAGGTAGTGTATTTCCCCAGAAAGATTTTGGCATTAATACATTTCCGAGAAGGTCGCAAGTCAAGGTGTGGAACTCACTAATACCAACATAGCAAAATGCCATGAAGCCAAAGTGGAACCACTCTAAATCCTAGGTGCACTCAAGTCGGGTATTTGGCTTATCTCATAGTAACAAAACCCATCCCACAGAAAAAATGAAACCAGCACAGTCCAGTATATGATGCATGTGAAAATATATACTGTAAGCAGTAAATAAAACTGTAAAATAAACTGTAAATGAAAACAGTAAATAAGCACAATAGCACACACATATAAACAACCAAAGAAACAAAAACAAACAGGCACTAGGATTGACTCTACAAGGGAAATCATAGATTCTGGGTTCGGTCCCCAACAGAGTCGCCATCTGTCGCTCCCGGGATTTTCATCCTAGTACAAACGCGAAAGTGGCGCGGATAAGGTAGAGTCGTCAGCCATGCATTTTTATCCCGAAGGAACGGGAAAGGTAATGCTACACAAACCTGAGAAAGAAGGAAAGGATGAAGTCCTGCAAACCAAAGATCTGGGTTCGGGAATCGGTTATGACCTGGGAAGGTATTAGCACCTCAGATCGTCCGTCGTACCCGACGGGATCCACGCTTGCTGGTTTGTTTCAAAGGGTGAGAAATAAAGTGCTGCTAAACAAAAACTGCTACTGAAACTGGAAATGAAATGAGAAAGGGAACTGGAGAAAGAGAATAAGAAGAAAGAATGGGGAAAATGTAGGGAAAATAAAGAATGTGCTCGAACGGGCCCTACCCCGTGCCTACGTACGTACCTCATCGGGATAATGAGGATCAGAGTCGACGTAGTTCTCCTAACTAAGGCGGCAACTTGTTTGTATTTTTTATAGTTGGAATTGCGTATATATATGCTCAGGTATTGCAGGCTCGTCTGGTACGAGTGCGTTTATTGTCTTTTATGCGATACAAGTCATCGCGAGTTCGCGTTGAGAGTGAATGAGGTGAGAAAAGAAGTTCCCGCAGGAAAGTCGCTTATTGTTTGTTGTTTGCTTTTTAAGAGTTTTTTATATGAATTTGGCACAAGGAAGTGAATTCAAACTCTTTTCCATGGAATCTATACTTGCTACTATATTCCAAGATGGAATAATAGAACAAGCACACCAAGCAAGGAGAATTTATCCAAGGCTTGTTTCCATGAATTAGGGTTTAAGTTCACTAGCTTGTTGAACTTATTACATGTTTTTGTAGCTTTTGTGAAGAAGTATCTTTTAGATTTTTCTTTGTGAAACAACCCCTTGATAAGACTTGTACATTATGCTAGACAAGCTTACACCATTCCAAGATGGACTGAATGTAAGTGCCCCATGGAATAAGGCTATACACAAGGAATCCTTTCATACATTTATTAAGTCTTTTTGGATTTTGTTTGAAGATGAGAAGAGAAAAACTCAAAAGGTAAAGGGAAAAACTAAGGGGGACTAATACACAACCCTAAGTTATCTTATTATGTACAAAAATGTGGTCATATGGTTAATGAGGTATTCTAACCTAAGGAAGAGAAAAGCAAGTTAGAATTCAACTTACTTCCTAAGGAAGTTAAGTTGAATCTAAGGAACACAAAGGGAAACCTATGAACAAAGCACCAAGGTGCTAAACACAAGCAAATAAATGCATAAGAGATAGGAATGAAGTGATTACCTCATCTTCCCCCCCTACAAAAAAAACATTAGCATGATGGAGAAATATGAACAATTGTATCATGGTAAATCTCATAAACAACTCACACTAACTAAGAAAGATGTTAGTGAACTCCTAAGAAAAATACCTAAGACTAAAGCCTCCTATAAGATAGCAAACTTAAAAGTCAGTAGCTAAACTCAACTTAAGTATTCTAAAGCTACAAGAATGAACAACTTCAAACTATGCCCTAAAAGGAAGCTAAGTCCTAATAGGATTTAAGGTGAAGTTACATAAGGAAACCTAAATGGTTAAGTATGCTAAACTTGTATGAAATCAAAGGTGAATAGAAAATCCAGGAGATAAAACTTAATGAAAGTATCCTAAGATGTAAAACAACATGTGAGAAAAGAGATTCAAGTGCAAGAGGTTCAAGCACTATGTGGAATTGTGTGAAAATAAGAAGAAATGAACATTGAACTTCAAAGGAAAGAAAAGACTTAGTATAAAATCAAACATGATCAAGAAGATTTGAATTTCTCATGTAAAATCCAGGAGCTTGATGAAGTGCTAAAATGTGTTTTAAACTCAAAAATTGGTCACAAAGGACATGGAGTGAATGGCATTAAGGTTAAGGAACCTAAATGTGAAATTTTAAAGTCTTAAGGAAGCATATGACACTACATGAAGCACAAAGACCAAAGACTTGAAGTGAACACTTGAAAATGTATATTAAACACTTATGAGGTGTATTAAAATGATTTAACAAGTATGACATAGTCACAAAGTTGGTTTTGAGGGGTTAAGATGGAAGATGAAGAAGAATTAGGGAAAATGAACACATATGCGACTTATGGATCAAGTAACCACCAAAAATCAAAATGTGATGACTTACAATGGATGCACATCATTCAAGGACTTCTAATGGGACCTAAGAGACTCAAATTAAAGACATCAAGTGAATGGCATAAATGTCTTACCAAAAGGGAATAAGAAGAAGTGATAATAAAGGACCAAAATGTGACTTATGGTACAAGGTACTTGAAAAAATATCAAATAACATCGAAAAATTATGAAAATGAACAATCAAAGTCACCATCCAGAAGGTAACCTACCTCTAAGAGATCTCCCAAAAATTCACATTTTAACTCATTGAAATGGAAGCACAAAGTGACTTAGGGTTTTAAGGGATAAAGCTCAAAGGAAAGGTTCAAAATGAGACTAAACAAGACCTAAAAATCCAGAAAAAAATATTTTGAGGAAGTATGATGAATTATTAAAAGGATGCAAAATGAATGGGACCTTTATCATTTTTAGTTTAGGAGAACAAAAATGGACAAATTGATTGGTCTAAAATGAAGAAATTGTGAAACAATTAAATGGGAAATTAATTTTGATTTCAAAAAGGAATAAAATTAAATCTAAAAGTATAGAAAATTAGAGAAAAATTAGAGGAATGCTCCTGAATTTTATTGGAATTTTTGAGAGGTTTTTGCTATTTTTTATAAAAGGAAACGAAATTGAATAAAAGAGAAAAATAAAAGAAAAGACAAAAGGCTGGGAGGTGTATATATGAAGAGATTCAGTTCAGAATGACTGAGCCCTATGCGCGTGGGGTGTGACTAGCAAAGAAGCCCAAGTCCAAATGCAAGTTGATACACGCATGTTACTATGGACCTCAGGTCAACAGTTGACCTCAACAAAACCACTGGATTGATCAAGCACACTTGATGAAAAGACCTGATGGACACCAAATGAAGACCTATGATACCACAACACACTCACGCACACCTGAAAACTTAGGATCCCAAAAGAAGGCACGTGCTAGACATCATGTTCATTTATTCGTTGGTTCTATAAGAACCCTTAGATCAACCTCATCGTGTGGCCCTGATATAATTGATCTTAAACCCTAGCCAAAACCCTCAGGTCACCTTGCCAGCCGGAGAACGACCTCCGATCGTCTTCTCCGGCCATCCTCATCAGAAGCTAACAATCCACATGCCTAAAAATGCTCTAAAACACATCAATGGAAAGAGGACGTGGTGATGATCACAAATATGGCTTCGAAATTCCCAAATAATGCACACTGAGAGAGGATCGAAGAGAAAAAACATTGCCCTAAAATCTTCACATGCCTCTGCAAGGCCTAATTACTAACCAAAGCAGTTCATTCTTGCTTATTACACTTAAATTACACAGCATAGAGTCATTATTTAATGCTTTATAAGTTATACAAATTAGAGACTCAAACCTGGTGATGCAGAGCTTTGAAACGATTTTTGAGAAAACCAGAGGTTCCACTTGTTCCTTGAGCTTAACTATGGCCAAATAAAGGCTTTGTGGAAGGTGGATTCTTCAAGATATTGAATTCTGATTATGAACAGAAGAATGATGTTAATCCTTGGAATCAGTACTCTAATGGTATTGATCCTTGGATTCCATGCTTTAATGGAGTTGAGAATTGATTGAGGATGAGGAAGGTGATGCAATATTGATGAATTCTATGAGGTTCTTGCACAAAACTCAGAGATTGAAAACAGAGAGAAAATTGGCAAAAACTGTGGGAAGTGTGAGCAAAAAATGATTGAATCCCTTCACCATTCTGTTAGAGTTGTTTATATAGCTTGCGTTAGGTTCTAACTGTTAGAGTTAACAGTTAGAACCATGGTTGAGTTAATGATAGTGCAATGAGACCTTGGAGGTGAATTGAGCAACTCAAGTAAACCAAGCTCGTGCATGGCCATTGATCCAATGCAATACAGTCTCCTGCTCTTTTAGTGAGGTCTTGATGATAAAGGGTGATAATGAAAGGAATGTTGCTAACATTGGTACTTGTAGCAACATGGTGAACTGATATTCCTAGAGTGAATCCAATCTTTTCCTACCTTTGGAAGTGTATGACTAGCATAGACAATGTATGATGCGTTGGACTGTTTTGAGAAGAGCAACTAGGAGTATGATGCGTGTGAAGCAAGGCTGAACACTGGTATTTTGTTCCTAGAGCATAATGAAAACAATGATACTTGAAGGTAAAATTATTTATGGTTAATGGATGGAAAGACTTGATTTTTATTGCAATTTCAAGTTAGAATATCATAGAACATCTTTGATGTTTGAAGTATGCTAAGACAAAGCTTGGAAACAACTTGAAATGGCATAAAACAATCATGCATGAAACTGGAATTTTCCATGACAATATGGTGATCATGCCTGGCAAAAGGCCCAAGGCATTTCCAGTTGTGACATCCCCTCTTTGTGATCTCATATCTCTCAAATGGTTGTTCATATGAAAATTTTCCTAACATCAATCTTGAGGAAAACATGGCAATGAACAACTTTCATGTTGGAAGATTTTTCATTTGAGGTCATCTTGATGAATAAAAATGACCATAATTGTGGCACAACACATGTTTGACAAAATGCAAGGAAAGTCACGTGCGCGGGCCTTGCCTTGCCCAGCCCATAACTTGGCTTTTGCCTTGATTTGTCTAAACTTTGGATGACCATAACTTCCTCAATTTTGATGCTATGAAAGACTTCCACCTATGGATTTGAAGCTCAAGATGCCCTATTTAATTGTCTCAAGGTATAATTTTGATAGCCCTCATAATTTTGGGAGAAGGCCTCTCTCAAAGATGCTGCAAAAATGGCCAAAACTTGCCATTTTTTGAAACCCTAATTTTCCAAAACTGGTAAGTTTTGATTTTCTTGATTTCTCTTGATTCCTCCATCATTTCTTGATAAAATTTGAACCATAGGATCCTTCTAACCCTAATTTCGTGATTTTGATCTCAAAAAGTCAGGAGTTGACTTTTTCTTCAGCATGGTTGACTTTTCCCCCAAATCCCTGATTTTCAGTCATCTGGCCAATTGAACCTCTTCCAAAATGAATTTGTGGATGAAATTTGAACCCTAGGCACTTGACATCATATATAAGACAATGGAATCCACTTTGAATCAAAATTTCATGGGGAAGCCCAGTAGAAGTGAAACCCTTATTTGGCCCTTTTCATTAGGAGATGTAGCACTGCTTGCCTCTTCTAATCAATTCAAATTTTTCCATGGCTTGTGGCTTCCAATGAAGACTTGTGGGATGTTGTGAAACCCTTACACAAGGTTGAGAAGCTTTATGGCCCTTTGGTTGCTTTGTATAGCTTTCAATTTCTCCAATCAATGATCACATACCTATGCCTCAGTTATGATGCAAATGATGTAATGTCTTTGGTTATTTCATGAATTTATGTATGCAAGATGCTATGCAAAATGATGAGGAAATGAGAGGGAATATTTTGAGGTATTAAAAAGGGATACATTGAAATACAATAATCGTTATTCTCCCTAACTACTTTGAACTTCATTGTGCTTGAAACTTTATTCAAGGATGAGTGAATAAGAATATTTGATATCCATGGTTGCTTTAAGTAATTGAACATGTACTTGAACCCCAGGGTACAGGGTTCGGTTCCCACAGAAGGAAAAAAATCTACTAGTGAGGGGGTAGAGAAGATCGTGAGGTGGTAGTGCTGGGATTGCCTTGTGGGGGGGGGGGTTGTTACATAAAAAGGCGCCTTTCTTTTGTAATAGCCCGAGCCTTCTGCGCTCCCGGAACTATTACCTCACGACCTTCTCTACCTCCCCCCCCACTAGTAGAGTATTTTCCTTTCGTGGGAATCGAACCCTGTACCCTGGGGTTCAAGTACATGTTCAATCCATTCCCACTACCAATTGAGCTAGTAGCTCAAGTGGTAGTGGGAATGGATTGAACATGTACTTGAACCCAATGGTACATGGTTCGATTCCCATGGAAGGAAAAACTCTGCTAGTGAGGGGTAGAGAAGATCGTGAGGTAATAGTGTCGGGAGCGCAAAAGGCTTGGGCTGTTACAGGTTACCCATGTTGAAGTGCATACGGATATATGATACCCATGCAAAGCAAAAAGGAGCATCTCATGTCAGTCCTTATATGTCACAACCATCTTCTTAATGTTCTTATTCGCAGCTTCAACGGCACCATTCATCTTCGGTCTATAAGTAGAAGAATTATGGTGTTGAATCTTGAATTCTTCACAAAGCTCTTTCACCATCCTATTATTCAAGTTCGAACCATTTTCAGTAGTGTTCTTATTTGGAACACCATATCGGCAGATAATATGATTCTTGATAAACCGAACCACAATTTTCTTGGTCACGTTAGTATATGATGTTGCTTCTACCCACTTAGTGAAGTAGTCAATAGCCACAAGAATAAAATGATGCTCGTTCGAAGCCTTAGGCTCAATCACTCATGACTCTTGCCACAAGAATGAAATGATGCTTGTACGAAGCCTTAGGCTCAATCATGTCAATCATATAAATTCCCCACATATAAAAAGGCCATGTGGAAGAAATAACATTGAGATGATTTGGTGGCATATGAATCTTATCGGCATAAACTTAGCACTTATGGAACTTCTTCACATATTTGCAACAGTCAGATTCCATTGTCATCCAATAGTAACTCACTCTCAATATCTTTTTAGCCATTGCATGCCCATTGGCATGAGTACCAAATGACCTTTCATGAACTTATTTCACTAACATGTTTGCTTCATGTTTATTCATGCATCTTAGCAAGACCATGTCAAAATTTCTCTTGTAAAGCACATTGTCATTCAAAAAGAAATTGTCAGCTAATCGCTTCAAAGTCCTTCTATCTTTTCTTGATGTCCCAAGCAGGTACTCTTGACTTTGAAGAAAAATTTAACACATGATTTGGTCTATCAAGACGCATCACACTAATCATAGGAACTTCATTCCATTGATTCATCTTTATCATAGAAGTTATAGTTTCCAAAGTATCTACCATCTGGTTCTCATCATGAGGCACATAAATAAACTCAACTTTATTGAAGAAAGTTGATATCCTTTGAGCATAATCCCTATATGGAATTAAGTGGGGTTGATGAGTTTCCCACTTACCTTTGATATGATTAATCACCAAAGTTGCATCTTCATACATATCAAGATTCTTGATTCTTAAATAAATAGCTTCTTCAAGAACCATAATATAAGCTTCATACTCAGCTTCATTATTGGTACAGTTGAAAGTCAATCTTGCAGTGAAAGGAATATGAGAACCATGAGGAGTAATGAGCATTGCCTCAATTCCTTTTCCACGTGAATTCACAGCTCAATCAAAAATCAAACCCCATCGAGATCCAAGCTCATTCCCTTCCTCAATCAAAGGCTAATCATAGTCTTTCATTTTCAAATACATCGCATCCTCATCAGGGAAATCAAACTTGATGGAATGGTAATCATCAATTGGCTGGTGTGCCAAATGGTCAGCCAAAATACTTCCTTTTATAGATTTTTGAGCTCGGTACTCGATATCATATTTAGACAACAACATTTGCCAACGAGCAATCCTCCCAATTAAAGCACTCTTTTCAAAGTTATACTTGATCGGATCCATTTTGGATATAAACCAAGTTGTATAATTCAACATATACTTGCGAAGATGCTTGGCAGCCCAAGCTAAGGCACACCAAGTTTTTTCAAGCATGGCGCATTGAGACTCACAATCAGTAAATTTATTACTCAAATAGTAGATAGTATATTATTTCCTACCAGAATCATCTTGTTGACCAAGCATATAACCCATGGAATATTCCAACACGGTCAAATACATAATCAAAGGTCTACCTTCCATCGGAGGAGACAAAATAGGAGGTTCAAACAGATATTCTTTGATACTTTCAAAAGCTTTTTGACATTTGTTACACCCCAAAATTTTCCCTCCCACAATCAATACAATATCTCTCAAGACTTCTAAATGATCATAAGCTTCTCAAGATTCTCAATTGATCAAGAAGTGTGGAAGTTTCCCCAGACAATGCCTCCCCTAAGCAAAGTGTCCAAAACTAGGGTTTGGAGTTTCCTCAGGTTAAAATTATTTTCAAGGCCTCAAGTGAGATTCATAAAATCCCACATGTATTAAATAATCCCCATGTCAAATTTCAAGGCTTTCCCAATAAGTTTGACCAGTCAGATGATCAGATATGCAAAAATCAGTCAAAGTAGTTAAAAAGTCAAACTGAGGTCAACTGTGTTCAAATTAAAGTCAAACTTCAAGATTTTTTGCCAACATAAATTTTATGAAGTAAAATTAATCATTTGATCAAGGGTTGATCATGATTCATCAAGGAAATTTCAGATCATCAAGAATCAGGAGTTTCTAAATTAGGGTTTTCTAAGGTAAAGTCAACTAAACTTTGACCAGCCATAACTTTCACATGCTTCATTAAAAATTTCCCATCCAAAGCTCATTTGTAAGGAAATTTAATTCTCTACAACTTTGTGTCTCACAAGACAAGCCTAAAAATGCTTCATTTGGAAGGTATTAGCTAAAACATTATAAGTCATTTCAAAAGTCAACAAAAAGTCAATATCTTCCAAAGGACAAAATTTGAAAATGGTAAAATATATGGACATGAGACCAAAGAGGTTTGTTATAGGACTCTTTAAGCTTTCCAAAATGTCCAAGAACACCTTCATAGGCTTAAAATTGAAGGATTTATGCCTTTTTAAAGTTGGGAGATTTTTTAGGGGTGTATGAAGAAAATAAGGCCTTAAAACCTAATTTTTCCAAATGGGCCTATCATTTTGCAATCCAATCTTTATGATGACATCAAGCACGACCCAAAACCAAAGAGTTCTTATTTTTATTATTTATTTGGATTTTATTCATTAAAATTCAATTTAAATATAAATTAAATATGAAAAATCAAATAATGGACAAGATATTTGATTGGAAATCATTTAAATCATATTTGGAATGATTGGAAGTCAATTGAAATCAGATTGGATCAAAATAGCAAGGTATCATTTGATTTTTCTCACATTTATGATCATGGTTTCTTTCACACTCAAGTTATCTCATAAGCCCACAAATCCATAAGTATTTTGACCTAAATTCAATCCTTATAAGTACATGAACTCAACATAAGCATTGGACGAAATTTGCCGCCAAGAACACTAAGAACAACCTCAAACATTTCAAGAAAAAGTGGAAATCGAATTTTCACTTAGAGGCAATCTCAAAGCAATTTGAAGGTCTAAACATGATCTTTGATCATCCTTGATGTTATCCCAATGCTTTACATCATCAAAATTGCCCTCATATGCATAAACCGAATTCTCATTCTCCCATGGTTTTCTAATTTTTTGTTTTCCTATATTAATGAATTATAAATTGTATTTGAGTACCGATTTATGTTTGTGACATTGCAAGGATCGTTTATGGGCAATCAATCGAAAGAATCGTGGTCGTATGCGTTAGAACCAAAAATTAGGGTTCTTGGAAGGTTCATTTGGGGGCGTTCGTTTAGGATGATTTTTTAGGAAATTGATGTTATAATCTTATTTAGAAGCTTCATATTAACTGATTTGAAGTGTTAAAGTAAATTTATCCATGTTATTTGCACTGTTTGAATATGCAGGGGTTGTAGTGACAACACAAAATCCGTCACTAAAGCCTTTAGTGACGGAAATCCGTAGGTAAAGGTCTAAGTGGACGGCTGGAGGAAGAAGAAGAAGTGTGGTGCGAAAATTTGAATTTGAAACCTTGCTTATTTTATTATGTATTGTTTGTATTATAATTTCAGATTGGTGCAATGGCTCAGTTGGCAAGGACGTGTGCGTTAAAGCTCTTTGGCCTGGGTTCGATTCCCAGGTTTTGTATATTTTGTTTTTTAATACATTTGTTTTGCAGGTTGAAAATATAATGATTTGATCCTGCATGCTTATCACCAGCGCGTATTGGCCCTGTTGGTTTTTGTGATACGCATTGAGGTAAGGGACCTGGGTTCGATTCCCAGGTCCTATTTTTTAGCATTTTTTTGTTTCTTTTCATATTTTCTCATTTTCTTTTGTTTTAAGTTCTTTTATTTTAATATATTAATTAACCTAAACCAATATAAAAATAAATCTTTTCTTAATTAAGGTTTTATTGATTATTTTAAAAAAGGAGAAAGAGAAACGTTTTTTTATTTTTGTAAATTATAATAACTCTATTTTAATTATTTTCTTTTATAATATTAAGTTTGTAAATAAATCTTTATATATTATTTTGTAAATCAAATTTAAATAACTCTTGTTATATTTAAAAATTCTAAATTTTGATATTATGTATATAATTAATCTTTTATATTTTAATTACTTCTTATTTTCTTAATAAATTTATTTATTTAGTTTAAAATCCTTAACCTAATTTCTCTAACCCTAGTTTTTTTAATCAACTTTAATAAACCCTAATTTTCTCTAACCCTAAATAAATACCTTTTTTTAATTTGTATAAATTTTTAACATATTATTCTTATTATTATTAAACCATTTAAACTTGTATTTTTCTAATAATCTCTAAAAATTTAATTTATTTAACTTAAAACAATTTCTTTTAAAATTCTAATCTTTTTATTATTTCTTTATTATTACTTTATTACTTTATTGTTGCTCTATTATTACTTATTTACGTTTACTATTCTTGCTTTATTAATATATTTGCTTTATTATTCTTATTATTTATTTTTATCCAATTATTATGTATCTCCCAAAGCCTTGTAATAATCTGTAGATTTATTTTTCCGTCTTTATTTTCTTTATAAATTTTAATTGCGTGGTTAGTAAATAGGGTGTGAAAACCTAATTGTGTAGATAATTAATTTAAAAAGATAAATATTTAAAAATGTAAACTCACACACGTAAGTCGATCTTTGATTGCCATCTTGCACTTCCTAGGATATTCCTCTTGGTTGCCTTAAAATATGGTCAAGTCCCTCAAAAGTGGGGTGTCTAAAAAAGCAATGTCCCTTAACAGAAAAATCATCAAGTCCCTTCCAGTTTAAAAGGTCAAGTCCCTACGAGGTTGCTAACGATATAATGACCTTGTCCCTTCGAATAAATGATGATAGTCCCTACGAATTGCTAAAGACACCCCTTAAGTTGCCTTCATTGACCATACGATGACCCTACGCCCGTCCCTTAAACAAATCCAAGGTAATGACTACCTATTCCTTAATATAGGGATAGTCTTGCCCCTGAAAGTACATATAAGAACATGAATGACTTAGTATAGGGTAGGTACCTCATAGTTACTTGCTCACTCTTTAAAATTACTTTTTACACCTCACTTTCTTAAACATTTTTCAAAACAAGGCTTTGTATACATCCATACGAGGATCATTACAAAGTACTTAGAAAAATTTATAATCACACACTACACTCTTCAAAAACAATTTAAGTGAGCTAAGTAACTAATAGCCCAGGGATAACCATGGATATAAAGGGTGCTAACACCTTCCCTTTATATAACTTACCCCCTGAACTCAAGTCTTTTCAAAACGGTATTTCCTGTTCTTTTATGTCCCTTCCTTATGGATAAAATAAAAGTCGGTGGCAACTCTTGCTATCCGCAACATGACTAAAAGTCAGTTCTCCCACCGTGTTACAACATTCATCAGTCCAAACACAATCTTTCTCTTTGCAAAGCAACTTGAAGATCGGATCACATGTGGCAGTCATGTGAGAGATAAACCTCGAGATTTAATTCAAATGACCCAAGAATCCTCTTACTTGTTTTTCAGTTCTTGGTGTAGGCATTTCTCGAATAGCTTTTACTTTATCCTGATCAACTTCAATGCCTTTTTGCTGACAATGAAACCCAATAACTTTCCAGAATGAACACCAAAAGTGCACTTGTTCGGATTCAAACGAAGCTTAAACTTCCTTAACCTTTGAAACAACTTCAACAAATGTTTAACATGATCTTCTTCAGTCCTTGACTTAGCGATCATATCATCAACATATACCCCAATTTTCTTCTGCATCATGTAATGGAAAAGAGTTGTCATAACTCTTTGGTACGTCACACCAGCATTCTTCAATCCAAAGGGCATCACTTTATAGAAGAATGTTCCCTAAGGTGTAATAAATTATGTCTTTTCCATGTCTTCGAGTGTCGTTTTTATCTGACTATAACCGGAAAATCCGTCCATAAAGGAGAATACATTAAAATTAGCCGTATTATCTACCACCACATAATGTATGGCAATAGAAAATCATCTTTTGGACAAGCTTTATTCAGATCTCTATAATCCACACACATTTGGACTTTTCCATCTTTTATTGGAACATGCACAATACTGGCCACCCGTTGAGGATACTCATATGTAACATGAAAACATGCATTAATCTGCTTTTGAACGTCCTCTTTAATCTTTACGACAATATCAGGATGAGTTATTCTCATCTTTTTCTTCACAGGTGGACATTCAGGCTTCAGCAGCAATCAATGCTCCAAAATATTAGTATCAAGACCTGGCATATCTTGATAAGACCAAGCGAGCACATCAATAAAGTCTCTAAGAAGCTCTATCATTCTCTTCTTAACACCAAGACCTAACAGTGCCCTAATCTTGATTTCTTTCTTATCATCTTCAGAACCCAAGTTAATAATTTATATCGACTCTGCATGAGGCTGAATGACTTTCTCCTCGTGCTCAAGCAACCGGGAAATCTCATCAGGAATCTCTTCAGCATCCTCTTCCTCAACTTCAAACACAGGGAATTCAAAGTTGGGAATGGGCATAGGATCATTGTTTTCAATGGGTTTAATTTAATCTTCATAATGATTTATTTTTTATTTTAGAGTATGAACAAAAGTGCAAACATTATGCAGGTAAAGAGTGATTATTATATTTGGTTTTTTATGTTACCAATTTTCATAATAAAGAAAAAAGGAAAAACATAACATGGAATAAACAAAAGTCACTAGCGGTTGCTAGTGCGCTTGTAATCAGCTGATTATAGTGGATTAAGTCCTTGGGTATAAGGTGAAATCACCTTGGCGGGTGGATTGGATTAACTTTGAAGTTTTCAAGTGAACTAGTATAAAAATCATTGTGTTCTTTTCTTTATTTGGTCTTCATAGGTGATTTTTATTGGTTGGATAAAAAGCTTTTATTTTTGAAAACCCCAATTCACCCCCCCCCCTTCTTGTGTTTTTCTCACCTTCAATTGGAATTAGAGCTCCAGTTCTGATAGTGATAAAAAAATTATCAAACATTTAATCGTGTTCAGTACCGATCCAGTGTGTGTGTGAGAAACAATAGTTACCACTGCTACTCCAGTAGAGAAAGATCACTACATTTCTAAAGAATAAATCTTTGATGGTGATAAGTTTGACTATTGGAAAGATATAATCGAAAGTTTCTTTCTTGGTTATGATGTAGATCTTTAGGATCTTGTTGTTGATGGATACAATCATATTGTTACTGCTATAGGTAAAAAAAAGTTTCTAGAAGTGCTATGATTGATCAACAGAAGAAAGATTATAAGAATCATCACATGGAAATAAATATACTTCAAAATGTTATCTCTTATATTGAGTATGAGAAGATAACAAACAAAGATACTATCAATTCCATTTTTTATTCTTTGAGAATGACTCATGAAGGTAACACTCAAGTTAAGGAGACAAAGGCGCTTACCCTAATCCAGAAATATGAGGCATTCAGAATGGAAGATGATGAAACAGTTTAGACAATGTTTTCAAGGTTTCAGATGCTAGTCATGGGACTAAAGATTTTAGACAAAGGGTACTCAACTATTGACCATGTCAAAAAGATCATCAAAAGCCTTCCTAAGAAGTGGAGACCTATGGTAACTGCCTTGAATCTATCTAAGGGTCTGAATAGTATTAGTATTGAAGAACTTGTTAGTTCTTTAAGAAGTCATGAGATAGAGCTTGAGGGAGATGAACCTAAAAGGAAAGGAAAGTCAATTGCTTTGAAATCCAAATCTGAAAAGTCTAGAGCTTATCAGAAGATTCGAATGATGATAAACTTTAATTAATTTCAGATGGGTCAACAAACATTGGAAACACATACAAAATGGTCAAGTAAAGTTCAAAAGAGATAGAAGGACTGCTGATCATTCTGAATCAACATCTGGACAGAAGAAGTCTAGTTCTGGAAAAGAAGTCATTTGCTGTGAATGCAAAGAGCCGGGTCATTACAAGAATGTATGTCCTACACTCAAGAAAGACAGGAAGTACAAGAAGAATTATGACAAAGGTAAAGAAAGGATTTATGGCTACCTGGGATCACTCTGATTCAAGAGAAGATGATTTTGAAGAAGAACAAGCCAATGTTGCACTGATGGCAATAACTTATGATGTTGAAGTCTCTATAAAACCTGAAGACGAAGTATCATCAGACTTAGAAGTAGAATCTGATCAGGATTCTGAATAGGTATTTCCAAACTCTCTCATTCTGAATTAGAATCGTGTCTTTATGAAATACTGGAAAAGTATCAAAGTCTTCAAAGCAAATACAAAGACCTTAAATAAGTCCAAGTAATTGCTTCTTAAACTTGTGAGAAGTATGAAGAGAATATTTCTTCTTTAAATGACAAAAAAGTATTTAGAGAGTACAAATTATGCTTTGAAAATCCAAATCTCAAAATTAGAAGAAGAAATAGGTCCAGATGCTTCCGGTACCAACTGTGTATTCAGATATGATAGAGCTTTTTAGCACTTTCTGGGTAAAAGCATAGATAGAAGCAAAATTGCTTCCCTAATCTATAGAGTTAGAAGAAATGTCAAGAAAGGTTTAGGTTGCTCAGATACTTCCAAAATTGATGGAAGTATTGTGGCAAAACCAAAACCTCTCTACAAGCAATTTGTACCTTCTGGTAAAGAACCTGTTCTTTTTTAGCTTGCACACAAACCTCCACCGACACAAAAATCTATTTCTAAACTTAAATATCATGCACAAATTCCACTTGATTTTCCTATTGCACATAAACCCAAAGTTGTTAAACACTTTGGGAAAACTAACAAGAAAGCACCCAGAAAGTGGGTACATAGGAAAAGATAGTTTATGTTGCAAACATCCTTAGCAACTCAGTTGAAACACCAATCATGGTACCTGGAGAGTGGTTGCTCGCGACACATGATGAGAAGAAGGCATATGTTCCAAAGTTTGGAACTTAAGTCGGGCGGCTACGTTGGTTCGGAGGAAACCAGAAAGGAAAAATCATTGGCTCTAAAACTACTGATAATGGTAAACTCCCTTCTATGTTTTTCTGGTCGATGGTTTGATGCATAATTTATGGCCAATCAGTCATCTTAGTGATAATGGTTATGATATTACCTTTAATCAAAAGTCTTGCAAGGCTGTCAGTCGGAAAGATGGCTCAATCCCTTTTAGCGGAAAGAGGAAAAACAACATTTACAAGATTAGAGTTTATGATCTAAGTGAACAGAATGTCAAATGCTTAATGTCTTATAATGAAAGGCAATGGGTATGGCATAGATGTTTGCTCCATGTTAGCATGAGGATGATTTCTTAGCTAAATAAGCTTGATCTATTCAGAGGTTTACCAAATCTGAAGTTTGCCTCAGATGCTTTTTATGAAGCATGTCAGAAAGGCAAGTTTTCAAAAACTTCCTTTAAAGAGAAAAATGTTGTTTCCACCTCTAGACCGCTAGAGCTTCTTCATATTGATTTTTTTGGACAAGTGAAAACTGATTCAATCAGTGGAAATAAGTATGGATTACTAATCATTGATAACTATAGTCGTTAGACATGGGTAAAGTTATTGAAACATAGTGTTCTGGTCTGGGCCTCAAGAATGTATAAGGTCACGGCCCAACAGGTCGAGCAGAGGCCCATATACTCGAGAAGGGGCACCTCTTGGTCAAACCAGCTGCTTATGCGACGGGCATACACTAGGGACGGGCAAAGAGTATGTCTGCCAGCTCACTTACCACGTCACCCAACTGCCCTTTATTATCTCCTGAAAGATAGGGACAGTTGGACCAAGGACCAGACCTTTTAGCTAGGTCCTCACGCTTCTCACGCGTTCCTTGGCAGTGCCTCATTGGGCCTAGCTGATCTAGGCCCATAGAGGGACCTTGGCCCAGTGCTGGGGGCACACTATAAATACCCTTTTTCATTAAAGGGTCAGGTATTCTAATTTCACTCTAAATTAACCTATTTCTCTATGTACCTCTTCTCACTTAAGAATTGGAGTGCCTTGCAGGTACACCCCCCCCCCCTTTTTTCTTCTCCCATTCTTTGGCCGTTACATCAAGTCACTGGAAGGTCCTTCTGATCAGGTGAGATCAGTGGAGCCGTCTGTGGGAAACTAGCTCCCCCTTCTTCTACGACAGAAGATCAAAGCTCAAACACCATCCTTCCAACATGTCCGGAGAACAACTCAACGAGCGCAGCCGCCCCCTCGTCGACTACACAATGGAGGACAGTCTGCAGTACCATGAAGCGGACGCCCAAGATGGCCGTCCAGCCACCCCGTCTCCTGAGCCCTAGAACAATGGGGACCCACCTCAAGTTCAAAACCAGGGGACAGAGGCGTTTCAGCCCATCCCCGTTCCCGTCGAGGGAGACGCCACCATGATTGCTATGGTGAACGCCCTCAACCAGGCCAGCTCCATGCTCTACCAACAGCATGAGAGAATCATGGCCCTAGAAGCTGATCGGCAGGAGGTCCGGCCTCAGCAAGAAAGGAGGACGCAACAACGTCCAGAAGCAACAAAGAAACGAGGACGTCGCTCCCCAGAGCCTAACGTCTGTAGGGCACGTGCCCGCCGTGACTCCGGTCGATCGGGAACCTCACCAAGGCGCGATCGAAGTCCCGACCACAACGAACTCTCCCCACCAAGGAGCGACGAAGAAGACCTGCACTGCCCCCTGTCACGGGCAATAATGGAAGCTCCACTCCCCAAAGGCATGGAGAAACCTCTAAATCTGGCCGTATACGATGGGACTACCGACCCCGACGATCAAGTCGACAACGTCAACGCAATGCTTGACTATCGCAATGACATCACCGGGCATCTCAAGTGCAGGCTGTTCTCAACGACCCTCAGGAAAGGGGCCATGGCCTGGTACAAAAGCTTGGCCCCAGAATCCATCACATCCAGGAGAGTTATGAGATCCATGTTCACGAGGCATTTTACAGCCTCCCGACGCCATCCCAAAACGGAGGCGACCCTTGAAGCCATAGTACAAAGGAAAAATGAAACATTGCGCTCATACATCGAGCGATTCAACCAAGAGGCTGTCGAGGTGGACACCACGGAACACATGAAGAAATATCTCCTCGAGAGGGGACTCTTGCCCGGAAGTGAGCTTAGCCGAGCCGTCAGGATAGAACCTCCCCGCACTCTGAATGACCTCCTGCATAAAGCCCAGGCTTATATCAGATACGAGGAAAAGCAAGTAGCCCACAACGCTCGCAGCAGCCGTAGTACCGGGGACACTGATCACCCCAAGCGCGAAGATCCGAACATTACCCGTCGCAAAGGAGACAGACGAAGAGAAGAGAAACCCCGCGAACCCCGGGAAGGAAGAGGCCCCGCGGGCCGTTACAGCGAGTATACATTACTGACAGCTCCCCGCGAGTGCATCCTCGCCGAATGCATCAACTTCGAGTTCAAACAGGGCAGGGTAAGGTTCCCAAAACCATCTGCACCCAAGCCTCACACCGACAAGTCCAAATACTGCAGGTTCCACAGAAGCCACGGGCATGTGACTGAAGACTGCGTTCACTTGAAAGACGCAATAGAGATCTTAATCCAAGAAGGGCATCTAAAGCAATACACTAGAAGGAACGAAACCTCCAAACACGAAGAGCCAGAAAAGAAGAAACCCCGGGAGGACACTCCCCCCGACGAGTCTCGTTATCAAGTGGCCCTTTGCATATCACGACCAGAGGATTTCAGCTTCCCCTGGACACTGCTCGAAGGGCGGATCACTGCTCTTAGCCCCTGGGAAGACTTCCCGACTGCCCTCGTCATATCGGGCGGAGGGATGAACGGCGAGGCCGCCTCCCTTTCAGTAAAACGCAAGTTTGACGAGCTCCTTCTGACCGCACTCGAGCAAAAGGCAACGCTGACAAAGTATCGGGGCAAATCCAACCCAATATCTTTCTTTTTGGAGGAGCTTCTGGGTGGTTCCCCAAATTCGGGCATCCCATTGTTGATTAGAGCCAAGATGGCTCAGTTCGACGTCAGACGCATTCTGGTTGATCAAGGCAGCTCGGTGGACATCATGTACGTCCACCTTTTCAAGACTCTGAAATTAGACAAGACCAACCTATCTCCCTACGTCGGATCCGACCTCCAAGGATTCAACGGGGCCACGACAAAGTCTTGGGGCTACGTCGAGCTCCTCGTCACCTTCGGAGAGCAGGAGATGGCCAGAGAAATCAAGATCCAGTTCCTAGTCATAGAGTGTCCCTCTCTTTACAACTGCATCCTCGGCCGCCCGACATTAGCCGAGCTGACCGCGGTCCCGTCTACAGTCCATCTGAAGATGAAATACTACACCAAACTAGTCCGCATAGTCACCATCCACGGCGACATCGAAGCTGCCCGAATATGCTACGATGCCGCAGTAAAAGGACAGGCCACGGTCAATACAAAGAGCAACAAAAAACCCAGGACCGAAGATCCTCCCCTCCAGGGAATCAATGCCATCGACCTCGATTGCCGCATCGGCCAGGACGAAACTGAAGAATGGAAGCCCACCGAGGAATAGACTCCCGATCACCCATTCCGACCAATCCCGGACGGAGAGTTCGAGCTCATCCCTCTGGGCGACAACCCTGGCAGAACAGTAAGAATAGGCAAAGGATTGCCCGAGGAAACGAGGGAGCAGCTCGCGACGTGCCTTAAGGAGAACTCCGATCTCTTCGCATGGAACGCCGCAGAAATACCCGGTCTAGATCCTGAGGTCGCGTGTCACCAATTAGCTTTGGACCGAGCGGTCAAGCCCGTAGCACAACGTAGGCGCAAGCAGTCCCCCGAGAAAGCGGAGGCTGTCGAGCGAGCTGTAAAAGACCTCTTAGAGGAAAATTTTATTTCTAAATCCCAATACACAACCTGGCTCTCTAATGTAGTCCTCGTTAAGAAAAATAATGGAAAATGGCGCATGTGTGTTGATTATACTGATCTTAATAGGGCTTGTCCCAAAGATGTTTTCCCTCTCCCTAACATAGATAAACTGGTTGACAATTCTGCAGGTTTCAGACTCTTGTCCTTCATGGATGCATACAGCGGATATAATCAAATCCCTATGTCGGACACGGACAAGAGACGCACGACGTTCATGACCCCGACCGGCAATTACTACTACAATGTAATGCCCTTCGGATTCAAGAACTTCGGGGCCACATACCAGCGCATGATGAACAAAGTCTTCAGGGGAGAAATAGGGGATATGCTCGAGGTATACATGGACGACATGATCATTAAATCACACGAGGAGATCGACATGCTCGACACCTCTACAAAGTCTTCGAGCAGGCGAGACAGAGCAAAATGAGGTTTAACCCTGAAAAATGCACGTTCGGCGTCCGGGCAGGAAAATTCCTAGGTTTCTACCTCACCGAGAGGGAAATCGAGGCCAACCCCGACAAATGCCGAGCATTTTCGGAACTTCCGACCCCGAAAACCAAAAAATCCATCTAATCCCTCAAAGGGGTGCTCGCCTCACTCTCTCGTTTCATCGCCAAATCTGCCCAGCACGCGTTACCTTTCTCCAGACTCCTTCGTAAGGAAGCCAGCTTCGAATGGACCGACGAATGTGAACGGGCGCTACTCCATTTGAATAAGGTCCTCTCCGAACCCCCGGTCCTATATCGACCATTGGAAAGGGAGACCTTATACTTGTATCTGTCAGTGGCAACCGAGGCCGTCAGTGCCGTCCTAATAAGAGAAACCGACGAAGGACAAAAACCCATCTATTTCACGAGCAAAGCGCTCCAAGGCCCCGAACTCAGATACCAACAAATCGAAAAGGTCGACTTGGCTCTCATAAATGCAGCAAGGAGGTTACGTCATTACTTCCTCGCCCACACGGTCAAGGTAAGAACCGATCAACCAAAGAAACAACTCCTCGGGCGACCATACATGGCCGGAAGAATGCTAAAATGGTCGCTGGAACTTTCCGAATTCGATATACAATATGAGAACAGGAAGGCCCTGAAGGCTCAAGCCCTGGCCGACTTTGTCGCAGAAATGACCCACAGCCCAACACCGACGGACGGCGCCCATAAATGGACGATCTTCGTCGACGGCGCCTCCAGCACGACGGGCAGCGGGGCCGGAATCATCCTCGAAAACAAGGACGGGATCCTGATTGAGGTCTCATTAGCACTAGCTTTCCCAACATCAAACAACCAAGCCGAATATGAGGCTTTCATCGCCGGTCTGAGATTGACCGAAGACCTAGGAACAAAGGAAGTAAAAATATCAACAGACTCCTAGCTTGTGGCATCACAAGTACGGGGAGAGTACCAAACCAAGAATGACAACCTCATCGAGTACCTGGCATTGGTCAAAGAAAGACTCGAAAAATTTGAGAAGTGGGAAGTTCAACACGTACCTCGTAAGCACAACACACGAGCAGACATCTTGTCAAAGCTAGCTAGCACGAGAAAGAAGGGCGAAAACAAATCAGTAATCCAAGAAATCCTTCCTCGACCTAGTATCGAAAAGCCACCTCCTTCACTTGAGGTTAACGTGATCGGGGATACTCATTGTTGGATGACGCCCATCTATAATTACCTCACGAAGGGCGAACTCCCCGCCGACCCTAAAGAGGCGACCGTCACCAAACGTAGGGCATGCTCGTACGTTCTCCTCGGAAGGAAACTCTACCGTAGGGGGTTTTCCATCCCATTACTCAAATGCATCGAGGAAGAGAAAGTTCCCGACATATTAGGGGAAATGCACCGAGGAATCAACGCCCAACATCCCGGCGGACAATCACTCGCACGAAAGGCGCTTCGAGCAGGCTACTATTGGCCGACTATGCAACACGACTCCAAGGAACACGTCAAAAAATGCGACAAATGCCAACGGCACGCCGACATGCACCTTGCACCCCCGAACGAACTAAAAACACTCTCCTCTCCTTGGCCCTTCGCATGGTGGGGCATGGACATCCTCGGACCCTTCGTAACCGGATCGTACCAGAATAAATACCTCATCGTAGGGGTAGATTATTTTACCAAATGGAACGAAGCAGAGGCGCTGGCTAAAATAACAGCACATAACATTCTTCGATTTTTTAAACGAAATATCCTCGCTCAGTTCGGCGTGCCCCAGGTCCTCATCACGGACAACGGGACGCAATTCACAGACGGGGGATTCCAGGACTTCGTGGTCGGCTTAGGTACTAAACAACATTTCACATCTGTCGAGCACCCTCAAACCAACGGGCAAGCAGAAGCGGCCAACAGGGTAATCCTGCGCGGGCTGAAACGCAGACTCGGCGAGGCAAAAAGGGCATGGGTCAAGGAATTACATAGCGTCTTGTGGGCTTACCGCACGACACCTCACTCCACAACCGGGGAAACCCCATTCCGACTAACATACGACACCGAAGCAGTCATCCCAGTAGAAATACGGGAGCCGACGAGACGCGTAGAGGAACCCCTAGACGAGGAAATGAATGACGAGGCACTTAGAGCCTGGTCCTCATAAGAAACCAAAAAAAACCCAAGAGAGGGTAAACTGGCCGCCAACTGGGAAGGTTCCTACCGCGTCCGCGACAAGACAAACAACAGGGCCTACTATCTAGAAAACCTACAAGGTGAAGAACTCGCTCGACCATGGAACGCAGAGAAACTTAGACAATATTACAGTTGAATATGTCACGGGGAGACATGGGAGGTACGACCATGCTCTTCACCTCCAAAACTACAGGGAGGAACCACGCTGCCCGGGGACGAGCACGCCCCTCCAGTGGACAGAACCCTCTCCGACAGTTGGGACCTCGATCGAGCCCCAGCGTCGCAGTATCAAGATCGGCAGGGCACCCAGCTCCCGATGGGAAAGCCCAAGCCCCGTGGTCAGAGTTTCCAGACCACGAACTCGGCTTTGATCTTAGACGGGCACAACGCCCGCTACCTCGTCGGTTCCCTAAAACGACGAGACAAACATGGTCAAGCATAAATCAGTTCATAAAAATACAAGATACAAACTAAATAAAATCGAGCAAGGTGAACAGTTAAAAACAAAATATTCATTCATATGTGGCAGTAGCCAAAGAAAAGACAAGTTTGCCCGAAGGCCAATATTCGTACAAACCAGGCACGCAGGCCATACAAATAAAGCAAAATAAAAATACATAAGTCTTCGCCCGGAGTTACTCTTCCCCCAGTTCCTCCTACGCTTCGAAAGGGCACACGATCTCCCCGTCCTGGACGCAATAATTATGGGCTGACCCCTCCGTCACCAACTCAGGATTCAGTACCCTCAGCTGCTCGACAGTATTGTCAAAACCCTCTTTCAACATAGCTACCAGGTCCTGGTTGAGTGAACGGATGTGTCCTACCAGCTCACCCAGGGAACGGAGGGCAAGCTCCTCTTCACTCTCATCATCCAAGGGACGGACATTATCCTCGAGCAGAGCAAGACGAGCAGGAAGCGCAGCATTTTCCTCGGCCATCTTCTTGTGCTCAACGGCTTGCTCCTCCAGGCTCGCCTTTTCCGCCTTCAGCACGTCCCGCTCCCCCTTAACTTCGTCCAGCTCTTTCTTCAGCCCCTCCTGTAGCTGATGCTCCTCCTTGTAGTCCGACAGGTCCTTTGACAGCTTGTCTTTTTCGGAACGAACCTTCAGAAGGGCGTCCTCCAAAGAAGTCGTGGACACAGAGGTGTCGGTCAGAACCATGGTCGTTTCCATCACCCTGATGACAGCAGCCAGATCCTTAGCCAACTCTTTGCATCGGACACCAGCCTCCTGGTTCAGAATAGCCTTCGCCTCGGGCGCTGGCACAGCAATGGCGTCCTAAGTCTTGAAAAACTCCTGCTCTATGTAGCAGTGGGGCAGTAAATAGCTTCTGGGGCCACCCGGACTGCTGCTCCTCGCCAAAGTTGATCTGGAGAGTGTCCCATCCGGGCGCTTCCGCTTGTGGAGAGGGGAGGTTGATGGAGGAGGACTGTCCGGGATGTCGATCGGAGAGGCGCACGGAGGAGAAGAGGGCACTAGGCTCGCTGTGTTAGAGGTCCTAGCCCCTGAATCACCAGCTACCTCCTGGACACGAGGAGTGGTCTTCTTCTTCTTTTTGGGGACCCTGTCCGAGGCACCCGCCTGGTTGGCCAGCTTGAGAACCCGGTCGCGAGCAGTGGGCATAGCACCTACAAAACGGAGACACAAACATCAGTGGGCGAAAACATAAAACAAAATAGCATAAGAATAAAAGAGACACCTACTCAATAATTCCATGGCTTGATCCTCGGTATTACATTCGAGCAATGCCTTGGTATTAATAAGACGAGGCTCGCAGAGCGGCATCCCGGCCTCATCAAGATAAGGCACACCCTTTCGGTCAACCCAGACCGCCAGGTTGAAACTCTGCACGAACTCCACCAGCCTCTTGTAAGCGAGTCTATCCTCAACACCTAGGCTCGAGAACTTGACCCGGTAATGGCTGGTGGAAAGGTCAAAGTGGTCGGGCTTCCACCTCAATGGTATCTTCGACATGATCTTCTCTTCCCCGTCCGCATCTCGCTTGTAATAATAAACAGAATGCAGGGCAGCACGGGTGATCGGCCTCACTACATACCATCGCCCTTTGAAGTGGCGGGCAGAATCCACATACGTCTTGAACAGTCTCACTGGCTGCTGGAAGGAGACCCAACCATACACCTCCCCGACTCTACGAGCCGTCCTCGACCCCGCAAACATCCTCGACACTATTGGGAATCACATGTCCGACGAAAAAGAATACTACAGTCAACTCTGTAAACATCATGCTTGACCCTACCATATGCCCGCCACTCTGTCCCTGACGCCTGCGCCCGACTGCATTACAATTCATTGCTCCGACTCGGAGACTCGACTTGGGAGGCTCCAGTTCTGGTCTGGGCCTTAAGAATGTATAAGGTCACGACCCAACAGGTCGAGCAGAGGCCCATATACTCGAGCAGGGGCACCTCTTGGTCAAACCAGCTGCTTATGGGACGGGCATACACTAGGGACGGGCAAAGAGTATGTCTGCCAGCTCACTTACCACGTCACCCAACTGCCATTTATTATCTCCTGAAAGATAGGGGCAGTTGGACCAAGGACCAGACCTTTTAGCTAGGTCCTCACGCTTCTCACGTGTTCCTTGGCAGTTCCTCCTTGGGCCTAGCTGATCTAGGCCCATAGAGGGACCTTGGCCCAGCGCTGGGGGCACACTATAAATACCCTTTTTCATTAAAGGGTCAGGTATTCTAATTTCACTCTAAATTAACCTATTCCTCTCTGTACCTCTTCTCACTTAAGCATTGGAGTGCCTTGCAGGTACACACCCCCTTTTTCTTCTCCCATTCTTTGGCTGTTACATCAAGTCACTGGAAGGTCCTTCTGATCAGGTGAGATCACATAGGGATGAGTCACATTTTGTGTTCTTTACCTTTTACTCAAGTGCAAACTGGGAAGAATTTCAAAATAGTCAAAGTCAGAAGTGATCATGGCGGAGAATTTGATAACAGGTACTTTGAGGATCTATTTGATTCTCATGGCATTTCTCATGATTTCTCTTGTCCTAGAACTCCACAACAAAATGGAGTTGTAGAAAGGAAGAATAGGACTTTGCAAGAAATGGCTCATATCGTGATCCAAGAAACTGATATGGATAAGCATTTATAAGCATTTTTGGCATATGTTTCATCCTTTTGGTTGTATTTGTTTTATGTTGAATACTAAAGAGAATCTTGGCAAGTTTGATTATAAGGCTCAGAAGTGTTTGTTGTTAGGATATTCTGAACGCTCAAAAGGCTATTGAATCTATAACACGGAAACACGAATTGTTGAAGAATCAATTCATGTTACATTCGATGATAAGCTTGACCCTAAAAAGTCAAAGCTAGTTGAGAAACTTCCAAAATTAGAGATCAGCTTCTCAGAACCCATGGACAAAGACTATGGAAATAAAGACACGATTACATAAACTAAAGACTCAGAAACGACTCTATCAAAAAAATTTGTTAGTTCATATCATCAGAAGAAGAGTATACCAAGGACTTCACATTCTGAAGAATTGATTCTAGGAGATTAGGATGCTCCAGTAAGAACCAGATCTTCATTCAGACCTTCTGAATGAACTCTTCTTGGATTGGTTTCTCTCATTGAACCAACCTCTATAAATGAAGCTTTTCAATATAACGATTGGATTCTGGTTATGGAAGAAGAACTAAATCAATTCACGAGAGATGATGTTTGGGATCGTGTCCATATCATTGGAACCAGATGGGTATTCAGAAACAAACTCAATGAAAAAGGTGAGGTCGTTAGAAACAAAGCACGACTGGTTGCACAAGGTTATAGTTAGCAAGAAAGAATATATTATACCGAAACCTTTGCACCAATATCCAGGTTATAATTGATTCTCCTCTTAGTTTCTTTCGTTGTTAATCATGGCATCACTTTATATCAGATGGATGTAAATAGTGCATTCTTAAATGGATATATTTCTGAAGAAGTGTATGTACACCAACCTCTTGGTTTTTAGAGTTCTGAAAACCTAGATTTTGTTTTCAAACTTAATAAATCGTTATACGGTATGAAATAAGCTCCAAGAGCTTGGTATGAAAGGCTAAGTAACTTTCTCTTGGAAAATAACTTTACTAGAGGAAAAATGGAAACAACACTCTTTTGCAAAACTAACAAGAATGACATTTTGGTTGTGAAAATTTAAGTTGATGACATTATATTTGGTTCTGCTAATGCTTCCTTGTGCAAGGAATTTTCTAAGTTAATGCAGGCCGAATTTGAAATGAGCTTAATGGGAGAACTGAAATTCTTTCTGGAATTCAAATTGATCAACGGACAGAAGGAATATACGTTCATCAAAGCAAGTATACCAAGGAACTTCTGAAAATGTTTAACATGTTGGAATACAAGTCAGTAAAGACTCAAATGCATCCTACTTGTATTCTGGAGAAAGAAGAGGTAAGTGTTAAGGTAGAACATAAGCTATTCAGAGGTATAATTAGATCTCTCCTTTATTTGACGGCTTCTAGATCAGACATCCTCTTCGGCGTATGCTTATGTGCTCGATTCCAATCAGATCCTAGAGAAACTCACTTAACAGTTGTTAAGAGAATCTTTAAGTATCTGAAAGGTACTTCTAATCTTGGATTGTTTTATAGAAGATTGTAACGCCCCGATTTTATAAATTATTTCATTAAATAATTATTGAGAGTATGGTGATGTATTTGGAATAATAGTTAGAGAATTATTTTATTTATATAATAATATGATAATGAAGTAGTTTTATTATTATAATATTGTTATTAAATAAAATAAAATAGTAAGTTGGAGGATTGAGGGGCAAGGTTGTAATTTGGATATACTATGTGTGAACACCCCAAATTTTCCCTCACCCATTCACACCATGGCTTATGATCTTTTCATGTGCATAAGTTCAATCATAGCATCTCATTTAGCATTTTTGCTTTACTGCATTGTTTCTAAGTCACCTGCATCTAGGGTTTGTGATCTGAGCCATCCTTGATCTATTTGAGCCACTCCAAAGGTCTTCAATCACTTCAAAGGGGTCCATGTGTGTTCAAACATCATATTATATCCTCACAAAGTCAAGGAAGTCAAAAAATCACAAGAACTGAGAAAGGCATGGAAGCAGAGCCAGGTTTAACTGCACAGATGACCTAGAATTAGGGTTTTGGTTTCAAAGGCCATAACTCCAAAATTTTTGGTCATTATTGTTTCTATTGGTCTCTATATGGTATAAGGATCATGCATATCAATTTTCATGAAGAAATTCCATGGGGAAGGCATCTGATCAAGAGTTGACTTCTTGAGCAAGTCAGTGTAAAATCAGGGCATCTGAGGCCCCCAATGACCCAACCAAAGGGTGTTCCCCATCATTTTGAATGTATATGATCTTTATTTGATCATAGAAGGTGTTAGAAGTTCACAAAATTGGAAATTTTCAAGTCATTGGCAAAGTTGCCTTTTTGGGAAAGTGACTTATAATGCAAACTTGCCATTTTGGGAAAGTTTTTCAACCTTCTCTTTTTGATTCAAAAATGCTTCAAATGAGAAAACTTTGGTCATGAAAGTTGTAGATTGGATCATTCCCTTTTCAGAAAGTACAAGAACTTTTTCTAATTCATTTTGGATCAAAAGTTATGGCTTGTCAAAGTTGGCAAAAATCACATAATTTCATGTTTTACACCAAAGAGGGAAAGTTGCAAAACCTCATGCCAAAGCAAAATGTGACTTCAAATGGACTTCTATGCATTACACAAACATAAACCATGACCTAAAAATCAGAATGCACCAAAGAATCTCCAAGTTTCATGACTTGTGCATTAAGAAACTTCAAAAGGGCCAAAAGATCACAAAATTGCAAAACCTCACATAAACTCCAATCCATTTGCAAATTGGCCTCAAATTCATTTCCATGGTTCTCCTTGATCACAGCTGAACCAAGCCATGCCTCTAAACCAGCCTGCCATGACCCATACCTCAAAGGACACCTAACATTGACTTTTGGCAAAAGGGACCATACCAATCAACATAGGCCAGCAACAACTCTCTGACCTATCCCAACTTGATACATGTACCAAAAGAAGCTCAACACAACACACAACACAACCTGAAGCTCCAAGAACATAGCACACTCAAAAATCCCAAAATTTGAAAAAGCTTTCGAATCTCTTGATTCAGCCATCAAACCTTCAAACTTTTTCCACCATTCAACTCCATAAACTTCACTGATCATTTCCCACCTTCCATTTTGCCCTAAAACCTTCATAATCAAAAACACGATTTCAATATTTCATGAACTGAGATTCTGCAAACTTCCTCTAGAGGCCATTTAAACTCCAGCTAAGTATCAGAAACACTTGAGGGAGATCATTGGAGAAGTTTTGAAGCAAAGAAGCAGCCAAACAGTGCCACTTTCGAAAGCTTCAGTTCATGTATCATCAAGAACAAATTTTCCAGAAGCTTGATTTTAAGTTATAAGCTTATTCCTCATGTTTCCCTGATCATGCTGATGCTTTTATTTTTGAAAATGATTGAGTTTTGAGAATGTTATGTTGTTCTGAAATTTTGCCCGTGAAATGTATTTTGATCTGATTCTCTTGATTCATGAAAAATAAATGAGTTTTATTGTGGGGTTTAGATTCATTGATGTCTAGGGTTTGATTCTGGAGAGTTTGATGAGGTTTGGTTGCGTATTGAGTGAGATTTAAAAAATGGTTGGCCGGAGAAGATGATCGGAACACTGTTCCGGTCACCTGAAAATCATTAGGGTTCAGATTAGGTCTTAATTGCGTAATTAGTGAGTTTGAATGTGAGCCGTCCATTAGCGCGCGAAGTCAATTCCCTCCTCTTTTTGTTTGAATCTCAGCCACTGGATTGGATTACTTTCATTAATTCATATTTAAAATTCATTTTTATTGCATTTTCTTTCTCATTTATTTTAAAATATCAAAACACATTATAAAAATTTTATTTTTTGCATGCTGTCTTAAAATATTTTTCTCATTCTGAATATAATTTTATTTTTATTTTTTTGCATTAAAAATTATTTTTAAATCATTTAAATGTTTATTTTTAATTAGTTAATGGAAATTAATTAATTAAAAATGCATTTAGGTATTTAAAAATCACCAAAAAATTCATATTGCATTTAAAAACATTTAGAAACATTATCCAACTCTCAAAACAAATTTCTTTTTGGTCCTTGATGCATTTTGACAATTTTCATTGGAATTAAATTTTTTTAAAGGTAATATTTTGATCCTAACTTGGAAAAATCCATTCTGCCTAACCATGAAGAGTTTGAAAATGGTTCTTCTTGCATTGTATCCTTCATAGCATGTAGTTTTTAGGGTAAAATTGGTTTGAATTTATCTTGCATTTTCAATTTAATGTGCATTTTCCCTTTTGAGGTATCTTGAAACCCTAGTTGAATTAGAAAAATCATAGCTCACATTAGGTTAAGATTTAGGTCCTCTCCTTTGGGAAGTGAACTTGTGTAGGGTTAGGGTTCCTTTGATCCCATTTTCAATTTTTTATCATGTCATTTGCTTCTGATTTTGAATTTTTGTATTGCATGTTGTTCATAAACCCTAATTCTTGTCTTCTTTGGCATCCATCTCTCACATGCTTGCATTCAAGAACTTGTCATGACATTTTGTGCATCCATATGACATATAAGACATCTTAGGACATATTAGAATCATGTTTGATCATTGCATCATTCATTTGACATGTCATACCTTCATTGCATTTCATAAGCTTTCATGAACTTTCATGGTTCAAAGCATGCTTCATTTGCATCCTCATCCTTGTATGATCATCCACAACTCTTGACATGTGTTTGCATCATCTCTTAGCATCATTAACATCATGTTTATGCTTCTGACTTTGGTTTGCATCATTGCATTTCATCTCATTCTCACTTCATTTCATTTCTTGTTACTAACTTTTCAGGTGGTAAGCCATTGAGAAGTGAATTTGCCTTCACTTCTCACCATCTCTTCTCATCTCTTTTATGCATCATTGTTGCATTCTATCTTGTGTATTAGAGTGAGCTTGCTCATTCATGTTCTTTCCTACTTTCTTCCTTCAAGCAACTTGACTTCTTAAGTGAAGCAAATTGTCTTGCTTCTCTCTGCTTCTTTCTCCATTCATCTGTTTCTTTCCTGGTGGTTTCTCTGAAGATCTTCTTGCAAGCCTCATTAACCCTAGGAACAACTAAGCATGATAACAATTAGGGTTTGATTAGTCCCCCATTTAGCTTTTACCTTTGTGTCATCTTTGAGTCTTCTCTTCTCACCTCATAATCAAGGACTAAACCCTAAAGGTTTTAAGGCTTTGTGATTAGGGTTATGCCTGTATCCTTCTATTAGGATGGAGTGTATAACTTTAATCCTAAGTGTTAAACCCTTAATGTGTTTAAACCCTTCAATCAATTCACTTAATAATCATTAAGACATCAAGCTTGTAACTTGGGCCTTGCATTAGGGTTCTAATTCTTCCTTAATTGGTTAAGAAGGACTAACCCTAGTGTTAATGGACAAGTCCCCCTCAAGTTGTCTTACAAACCATAAAATCACTTCTTCATCTTATCATTAACTAAAATCCATTTAATAAAGGTTTTGTTTTGTCATGAGGTTAATCCCTAATCATGGATTAAGTTGAGGTATCTTCCTCAGCTTAAATGTTCTCATCTATTATCCTTCTATTAGGATGGTGTAATGAGTCCATTAAATCCCTGATTATGGCTTAATCTCATTATTTAACACTAAACAAAAATACCAAAAACACCTAAATAATAACAAGTAGGTTAATGATCTTAATCCTACATCAAGGTGATTAAGTGTGAGGTGCTTACTTCAAATTTAAGGTATTCTCATTACCCCTAATCAGAGGGAGGATGTGATGAGTTTACTAACCCTTGGTTTAGGCTTAAGCTCATTTTCTTATAACAAACACCAAAAATCAATAAAAGATTGAAAACACAAAAACAAACAATAATCGTCTCCTTCGGGATTCTTTTCTCATCTCATTCACTCATAAACGGGAACTCGCTTCTTCCGTCTAATGCAAGACAGTTAGCACCTGAGCCAGACAGGTCATACACTTGAGCATGGACAAGTAAGCAGTTCACAAGTCAATTTACCTTTCAGTCTCCTTGAGTCGAACTACGGTGTTCTGACTTCCTCATTGCACGAGAGGATACGTAGGCATAACTTAACAGTTATCGAACAAAAGTCTCTATATATTCCCCCTCCTCCAGCATTGTTCTTTTAGCCTCTTTATCTTGGGCATTTCATTCTTGTTCTTACACTGACACTTCTCTTATACACTTCACATTTCTTTTACACTGACACTTGCATTCTTTCCAGCTATGATACACAAATTGCACTGACACTACCCCTTTAAAACACAAATATTTTAAGCGTGGATCCTGTCGAGTACGGCGGACAATCTAGGTGCTAATACCTTCCCAGGTTGTAACCAACCCCCTTTCTCAGTCTCTCTGGTTCGCAACCGTCTTATCCATCTTTTCTTAGGTCTATGCAGCATTACCTTTCCTCCGGGATAAAATGCCTAGCTGGCGACTCTTGTCTTCTGAGTTCACCCTTATGTGTTCTCTCTCCTTTCACCGACCGTTCGCGTCTGTACCCCTCTTGGCCCTAGTGTCATTTGGTGGGAGCGACAGCTTGGCGACTCTGCTGGGGACCCTTATACTGTAACCAGGGCTTCTGGTTCTTTTTGTGGGTTCCTCCTAGCGTTTGTTTGATTTGTGTTTACTGGGGTGTTATGTGCTAATTGTGTTTATATATTTCCTTTATTTACTGCTTATGTACAACTTTATTTATTGCTTTCCTTTACAGCTTTTCATATTTCATACTGTCATTATCATTGCTGGATCTGGTTTGTTGTCTTGATGGGTGGGGTTTCATTGAGAGTTTAAGGTCCTATACCTGGGACCTGAGTGACACCTAGGCTAGAGTGGTTCATGTTCTTTCCCATTCCATTTCGGTCTGGTGCGGGAATATGAAACACGGTTTAGATGTGGGTTTCTTTTTGAGAACTCTGTGCTACAGATTTCCTGTAGTGCTAGGGCTATCTGGGAAGCCTGCTAAGTCTGGATGACCTTTATTATGACCTTCAGAAACTGAGGTGAATTAGAGGAGGGTCTTTTATGGTTATTGTAAACACTGTACCTCCGGGTTAGAAGTGTTTACACTTCTTATAACTGATCCAAGTCTGAGGATCCTTGTTTTAGAACACTACCTGTGAGGGGGTTGGGCTGTTTACAGGTTTGCAGGTACCCTTGACCACATCATACCTTGTTACTGGTTTTGTTTAAGAGTACTCCACTTTGGACAGTTCTTGTGATTTAACCCTGGACATGTGACTCTTTATTTGAGTCCCCCACCTTGGTTACTGGATTTCTGAACCTTCATCTGGACCTTCTTTGAACATACATGGGCTTTATATCAAGACAGATAATCAGATCCAGCTTGATCACAAACCCTTGCATATCATTTGCATACATCATCATTGCATCATTTAAAATTTGTTTATTTGTTTTTCAGGGTATCCATATCATATCTGGTTTGGTTTTGACCCCTTCACTTGTATAGACCTCAACTTCAGCTGTCTTCATCAGTTACCTGCTTCAGCTATCTTCATCATCACCAGCATCAGCCTATCAGTGGTTCATCTCCAGTGTCAGTTTTGACTTTCATCAGCACTTGTCTTCAGCTCTTCATCAACACTCATGACCACTCCCAGGAAGAGCAATATATCCTACCATTTCTTTGAGCCTATGATGACTGGCATCAGGCAGGTCCAGTCACTTATCACACCTGACCACATCCCATTATTTAGAGAACACTATGGAGGTATCCTGGATATGGTTATGGACCTTGACCCTTCTCAAAGGAGCATGATCCACACTTGCTTACAGTTTTATGACCCTCCTTTGAGATGCTTCACATTCCCAGACTTTCAGCTAGGACCTCTGCTGGAGGAGTTTTCATCATTGATTGGGGTACCTGTCAGGGGTGGACTCCCTTTCAACCCAGAGATGACTTTTCCCAGCAATGGAGAAGTAGCAAAAGCACTATGCTTGGAGCCTGCCTTGATTGAACAAAGCATGACAACAAAAGCTGGAATCCCTGGTCTTCACTTGGACTTCTTGATTTCTCAGGCCATTCTGAAGGCCTCCTTGGGAGAATGGAGGGCAGTCTGTGCATTGTTAGCCCTCAGCATATATGGGGTTATATTGTTTACAGATGAGCCCAAATTTATCAGCAAGAATGCCATTCATCTTTTCCTTCTGAGGAACCCAGTACCCATATTGCTGGGAGATTTTTATTACTCCATTCATCAGAGGAATGAGAAACAAAGGGGGAAGTTGGTGAGATGCTGTGATCCTTTGTTTCACACTTGGCTGCTCAGACACCTGCCTAAGTCAGATGCCTTCTTGAACCCTCACCAGCAGAAGAATTGGGCTAAGAGGCTCATTGCTTTGACTTCAGATGATATCAGATGGTGCACCCAGAGCACCAAAGGCAAAGACATTATCACTAGCTGTGGGCAGTACCCAAATGTACCTCTAATAGGAGTAACGGGTTGCATCAACTACAATCCTTTGCTGTTTAAGAGACAACTGGGCTATGCTCTGGTCCACCCTCCTAGAGTGCAAGATTTAGCTGAGACCCTGTATTGTGAAATAAAACCTAATCTAGTTGCTGTCAGACAAGCATCTTGGGCTTGGGACAACATCCAGACAAAAGGGATGGCTATTCTTGGGAGGTGCAATAATGTTGCTTCAGCTCAGTACTATGACTGGTCCCATGCTAGAGCGCAGATTACTGGAATGCCCTTCACCTTGGAGGACACACTAGGACCATCTACAGTACAGCCAGCAGCCACTGTCAGCCTGGAAGAATTTGAGAAGCTGAAGGAAAGGAATGAGAATCTGTCTCAAGCTCTGAAGAAGACCCTCTGGGAAAGGAGTGATGGTCGTCTGGACATCGATAGGTTGGAGAAGCTTAGGGTGGAGTATCTGGCCATGATTGAGAAAACAGAGGACTACATCAGGAAAGCAAGAGCTGGGGAGCAAATATTGAATAATGCCTGTAAGGAGGCCAAGATTCAGAAGGCTAGGACTGAGCTCTATCTGCAAGAAAGTCAGGCTAGGTGGGTCAGGATCACCGAAGCCCGTACTCAAGAAGATCAGAGAATTCAAGCCAAGATTGAGCAGTTAGAGGCCAATGAAAAGAAGCAGCAGGAAGCTTTGCTGGCAGCCCAGAAGGAGATTTCAGAGTTGAAGCTTAGGGCTGGTTTGAAAAGATCAAAGGACCAGGACAGGCACAAGAAGCTGACCACTGCTATTGCCACCAGAAACCTCCTCATCAGGACTATTACAGAGCATCCAACTGGTCCTGTAACTGAGGCACTTCTGAAGGAGGTTAAGGAATATGAGTTTGGACTAGATGTCTGACTTTTTGATTGTTGTTATTTCCATTTGATGTACTTTTCTTTTTGTTGTATTTTGACCCTTCAGGGGCATGTGTTGTAAAAACAGACTATGTATTATTCATCGTTTGTAATATATTTTAGTTTGTTTCCATTGTGGGGTTTCTTTTTCTCAACAACATCAAAGCATCTTCCTCGAGGTCTGGAAAGGTCAAAACCAAGAACCAAGCCGGATACTTTGGAAAACAAATAAGCATACTGCATTGCATACTAACTTTTGTTTTGTTTTGTAGGTTTTGTTATTATTTTATTTGTTTCTAACTCTGTTGTGGTTCAGGAAATATTGCTCGCAGAAGAGTGTTCCCTGTCAACCGTGCACACCGGTATCCTACTCGCAACAACCTTCTGGGTATCCTAATGGAGCAAGTACAGCAAGACCTAACTGAGGTCAGAACCCAGATGGCTAATGAAAGAGTGGATATGAGGAACCAAATGACCCAATTCATGAATGTAATGACTGGCTTGGCCCAGAGTCAAGAGAGGCTAAGGGCATTAGTAGAAAGACAAACTCCCGAGGAACCTCATCCCGGAACTAGAGGAACCAGTAATAAGGAGAGGGGCCATCCTCATGTTAATCCACCAGTATTTGGACCTCATTTAGATCCGGAAGTCCACATCCCGGGAAATGTGCAAGGAAATACTGCTGGGGGAAGAATTTTACAGGAAGATCCCCAAGAAGAGCAGTTCACTGTTATGGGAGCAGGAGATGAAGTCTATGACTGGAGATTAGATGAAATTGCTGAGAAGTTGAGATCTTTGGAGTCTCAAAATTCCTTGGGCTTCGATGTAATGGATATGGGGTTAGTGGATGGGGTGAGAATTCCCCACAAGTTCAAACCCCCGTACTTTGAGAAATACAATGGAACTTCCTGTCCACGAACTCACCTACAGTTTTTTCTGGGGAGACTCAAAGCATATACCATGGATGAAAAGTTGTGGATGTTCTACTTTGAAGACAGTTTGACTGGGGATTCAAGAGAGTGGTATTCACACTTGACCAGAGCTACTATCAGATGCTGGAAAGACTTAGCTGAAGCTTTCATCAGGCAGTATCAATACAATCTGGACATGGCTCCTAACAGAACCCTTCTGATGGGGATGTCTCAATCTTCCAGAGAAAGCTTTAGAGAATATGCCCAGAGGTGGAGACAGCTTGCTGCTGCTGTCCAACCACCCATGTAGGAAAGAGAAATGGCCGACATGTTCATGAATACTTTGCAAGGAACATATATTGATAGATTGGCTGCCTTTTCTTCCACCAGTTTTGCTGACGTAGTTATAGCTGGAGAAAGGATTGAAAGCCTTTTGAAAATGGGCAAAATTTCTGATAATGGTGCAAGTTCGTCCAGTAATCCCAGGAAGCCTTTTGTGGGACCACGAAGGACCAGTGAGACAAATGCCATTCATGCCAGCAGGGGCAGACCTCAGTATGTCCACAGATCAGTAGCAGCTGTCACAATTCCAGCTCCGATTCCTCAGCAACCAGCATATCAACAACCACAACAACCACATTACCAACAGCAAGTCCAGTATCCTCCACAGAGAACCTACAACAATAGCAACAGCAATCAACAACAACGACCCTTTCAACAAAGACCATCACAGGCAAACAGGGTGATTGACCCTATTGATCACACTAAAATTCACCGTGTTTCTGACTCCGATTTCGCATGCATTCTTAGCTTTTATTGTTATTTTGTTATGTTATTACTTTGTTTTCTTATGTTTTCAGGTTTTTATAATAATCGGGGCTTGAATCGAGAAAGGGAGCGAAAAAGGAGTGGAAACGGACGAAAACCTAGAAATTCAGCGTTTTGCACTTACGGCACCCACTGTGGCGGGCGCCATGGGGTTAGCCATGATGTGGCCACGTCTCAAGACCACTCCTCAACTTCCAAGACCCACGATCCCCACTCTCCAATCCCCTGTCAGCACCATGGCGGGCGCCATGACCTTGTGGCGGGCGCCACAAGGCAAATTTCAGTAACCTCCACTTTTTAGTGGAGGGGCATCCCAGTTTTTCATGCTTTTAGTTTTCCTATAAATAGGACTTTAGTTTTTCGTTTTTCATCATCCAAAATTAGATTTCTCTAGGCATATATCAGTTTCAAAGCAGTTGCCATTCCACATCGGGGTGTTTCTGCAATCGAGTGATCGAGTCTGTAATCTGTCTGTGCGATCGAGTTTTGGAGCACTCTGGAGGAAGTTAATCCTGCCGCCATTTTAATTCAAGTTCGTATTTTACTTTATTTATTTCTGCATTGCTTTACTTTTATTTATTTCTCGCATTGCTTTACTTTCTTTATTATCCGCACTCGCACTTTATTTCGTTTATTTCCCGCACTCGCTTTACTTTCTTTATTTCCCGCACTCGCACTTTATTTCATTTATTTCCCGCACTCGCTTTAAATTACTTTATTTCTCGCACTCGCACTAAATTCATTTACTTTCCGCACTCGCACTAAATTACTTTTATGAAAAATTATAAAAAGAATCTTTACCTTACCATGTCTAACTAATTCCATAAAGGTTAGAATGTAAGGATCGTAATTAAACCAGTAATCCGTATAATTGTTCGTGGAAACACTTAAAGGGCTATTTTATCTTTCAATTCAATCTAATTGTTTTTAACTATTTCAAAAACAGCCAAAAGCGCTTTGTATAGTTCATTAGGAGTTTTTAGATTAAAAAGAAAAGAGATTTTAAAACGATTTTCGGACGCGTTAGGAAGTTTAAACTCTGGTTCGTAAGAACCTCTTTTTGTTAAGAAGTCCAGGTTAAAATACTTTTCAACTTAGTTAAGATACTATATTTCTTAAAAATAGGTTTACTACTCTAACGCAGTACGCACCTTTTTATCCGTGACAATAGGAGGGGTTGATTAGAGAGTACAACTCGGTTCTGAATACGCGAAAGCGACAGTTCCTGTTAAATTAGTTCTTTTCAAAGGAGAAAACATTGCCCATAAGTAGTTCCATTAACAAGTACTGGATTATCATTGATTACGTGAATTACATTTGAGCCTGTCTTTTATTTATTATTTAAAATTATAATTTTATTTACCATTGCACCCTTACTAAAACCATTATATTTAGTTGCCTTAGATACACACCATAACAACAGGTACGATAGATTGACACTTGGTCTCTGTGGATTCGATAATCTTTTATATTACTCTGACGTGTTCGTACACTTGCGAAAAACACGCATCAAGTTTTTGGCGCCGTTGCCGGGGACCAATATCGTCAAATTTCATTACCCTGTAGTTATACCGTTTAGACTAAGGTTGTTACCCACCGGTCAATGCGAAAGACTCGCAGTGCCGGAAGTTTAGTAGACCCTCTAGCTGAACCTGAACGTTACGCTCGCGCACGTTTATTTTTCCATAGGAATAGGAGAGCTATGGCCGTAGATCAAAACCGAAGACCTCTTAAGGACTTCGCCCAACCATCAAACGAGGAACCTAGTTCCAGTATAGTAAACCCCGCTATCCCAGCCAATAATTTTGAACTTAAACCATCCCTGCTGCAATTAGTGCAACAGAGACAATTCGCAGGTCTCGCTACTGATAACCCGAACCAACATTTAAAAAACTTTCTTCAGTTAGCAGACACCTTTAAAACCAATGGAGCTTCTCCTGAGGCGATACGCTTAAGATTATTTCCCTTTTCCCTCAGAGATAAAGCTCTATCTTGGTTAGATTCCCTTCCACCCAATTCAATAACAACCTGGGATGACCTTAGGAAAGTTTTCCTTGCTAGATATTTTCCCCCAAGTAAGACCGCTCTTCTTCGAAACCTAATAACTAGATTTACCCAACACCAAGGAGAGTCGTTGTTCGAAGCCTGGGAGAGATATAAAGAACTATTAAGAACATGCCCACATCATGGCTTAGAGAATTGGCTAATCATCCAAACCTTCTATAATGGACTTCATTATAACACTAAGATGACCATCGACGCTGCCGCTGGTGGCGCACTGATGAACAAACCTTACCCTGAAGCTAGTGCCCTTATCGAGGATATGGCCCAAAACCATCAATCATGGGGAGTAGAATGAGCGACAGTGGAAAAGAAGGAAGCCCAAGGAGGAATACATGAGCTAAGCTCTATAGACATGATGCAGGCTAAAATGGACGCGTTGGCCCTTAGAGTCGAACATATGTGTGCAACTCCGAATACTGTAGCCGCAGTTTCGCCGAATTGTGAGATATGTGGAACGCAAGGACACCAATCCGCCGAGTGCAATCTGTTGAATGAGACCAACACTGAGCAAGTGAACTATACCCAAGGGAACCCATTTTCAAACACATATAACCCTGGATGGAGGAATCGCCCAAACTTCTCCTACAAAAATAATAACCCTATTCAAAATACCGCACCTCCGAGACAACAAGGTTACCAAGCCCCAAGAACAAATCAACCTATGCAACCTGTACCACCAAGTCCGAGCTTTGAGGAAGTTGTAAAAAACTTTATCACTGCTCAAGCAAAATAAAACAAAGAGTTCATGAACCAAAACGTCCATGTTAACGAACTAATTACCCAGTTAGGAACCAAGGTTGATCAAATCATTACTCATAATAAGATGCTTGAAACCCAGATCTCTCAGGTAGCGTTAAACCAAGCCCCACAGACTACACCTGGAGGACAGTTCCCTGGACAACCTCAACAAAACCCGAAAGGGCAAGCTAATGCCATTACTCTACGAAGTGGAACCGCTTATAAGGAACCTTTGAACCCTAGATTGAGTGAGCCCGAAACTTTTGAGAGGAATGAGGAGAAGGAACCAGAGGAGTCTGAAACCCCGGAAAGTCAAGAAAAAGGAGAAGAACCTAAAAATAAAACCTATGTACCACCACCGCCATACAAACCACCAATACCATACCCTCAAAGATTAAAGAAAACCCAAATCGATAATCAATATCAAAAATTCGTTAAGGTTATAGAAAAACTTCATGTAGAAATCCCTTTTACAGAAGCCATCACCCAAATACCTTCTTACGCTAAGTTTCTCAAAGACATACTTACGAATAAACGTAGACTTGAAGATCCGAAACCCGTGGAATGTAATTCTATTTCCGAAAATAGGTTAGCAAAGAAAGATAAAGATCCCGGAAATTTTTCCATTCCTTGTATTTTGGGGAATCATGTCATCGAAAAAGCTTTTCTAGACTTAGGAGCTAGTGTGAGCTTAATACCTTTAGCAGTTTGTGAGAGATTAAACTTAGGAGAATTACAACCTACTAAGATGTCACTTCAATTAGCCGATAGATCCGTTAAATACCCTATAGGCATACTTGAAGACGTCCCTGTTAGGATAGGTCAGCTGTTTATACCTACTGATTTTGTTGTCATGGACATTAAGGAAGATGACGACATACCAATCCTCCTAGGTAGACCATTCTTATCAACTGCTGGAGCCGTAATAGATGTTAAAAAAGGAAAACTAACTTTTGAGGTAGGTGACGAGAAGATAGAATTTATATTGTCAAAATTTCTTATGGCACCTGTGATAGGAGATGCTTGTTATGCCTTAGATATCATCGAAGAATGCATTAGGGAATTAGAACAAGAAGAAGAAACTGAATCTATAAAATTGCCATCAACCCTTATTTTGGAAGATGACAATTATAAAAAACCCTACATTGATGATAACCTTCACGAATGTTTATCTCTTACCCCAGATCCTATGCCTTTCCCTATGAAACCGACCGTAAAACTTAAGGAACTGCCTAAAAACCTGAGATATGAATTTCTCGATGAAGATATGAATCGTCCAGTTATAGTCAGTGCTACCTTAAACCAAGAAGAAACCGATCAATTATTAGAAGTTTTACGTAAGTACCCCTCAGCCTTAGGATATAAGATCTATGATCTAAAAGGAATAAGCCCATCCGTATGCATGCATCGGATTTTGCTTGAAGAAGATTCAAAACCTTCCAGAGAACACCAACGAAGAATAAATCCTATAATGAGTATTGTAGTTAAGACTGAAGTTCTTAAGTTACTAGAGGCAGGTATAATATATCAGATCTCGGACAGTAAATGGGTGAGTCCTGTGCATGTAGTACCTAAAAAAGGAGGCATCACAGTCGTGCAAAACGAGAAGGGCGAACCTATAGCAAAAAGAACCAATGGAGGTTGGCGTATGTGCATAGATTATAGAAAATTAAATAAAGCAACTAGGAAGGACCATTTCCCATTACCATTCATAGACCAAATGTTGGAGCGCCTAGCCAGACACTCTTACTTTTGTTACCTAGATGGATATTCAGGATTCTTCCGAATACCTATTCACCCCGAAGATCAAGAAAAAACTACCTTTACATGCCCAGTTGGAACCTTTGCCTATAGAAGAATGCCTTTTGGACTTTGTAATGCTCCTGCCACTTTCCAACGCTGCATGATGTCTATCTTTGCCGATTATTTAGATGGAATTATGGAAGTATTTATGGACGATTTCTCAGTTTGTGGATCAGATTTCAAAAATTGTCTTGTCAACCTTGAGAAAATCCTGGAGAGATGTGTGGAGGTGAACCTTGTGCTAAATTGGGAAAAATGTCATTTCATGGTCACCGAAGGGATTTTTTTAGGACATATAGTTTCCGAAAAAGGTATAGAGGTAGATAAAGCAAAAATAGAAGTCATAGAGAATCTAAAACCGCCGAAGACTATCAGGGAGATAAGAAGTTTTCTTGGACATGCCGGATTTTACCGACGTTTCATCAAGGATTTCTCCAAAATAACAAAGCCCTTAACTGGTCTTTTAATGAAAGATGCTGAATTCATCTTCGATGAAAAATGTACTGAAGCATTTAATCTTCTGAAGCAAGCTCTGATTTCAGCACCTATAATGAAACCCCCTGATTGGTCAGAACCGTTTGAGATAATGTGTGACGCCAGTGATTATGCTGTTGGAGCTGTTCTAGGTCAGAGAAAAGATAAGAAGTTACATGTAATTTATTATGCCAGTAGAACCCTAGACGCTGCACAGCTCAACTACGCAACAACCGAAAAAGAGCTCCTAGCTGTAGTTTTCGCAATAGACAAATTTAGATCTTATCTAGTAGGAGCCAAGATTATAGTTTACACCGACCATGCTGCCATTCGTTACTTACTAAGCAAAAAGGATGCAAAGCCTAGGTTACTTCGATGGATTCTATTACTGCAAGAGTTTGATTTGGATATCCGTGATAAGAAAGGCACTGATAATGTGGTAGCTGATCACCTATCTAGGCTAGAATACCTGAAACCTGATTCAGTACCCATAAATGACGATTTTGCCTATGATAGACTGATAGCCCAACTAGAAACTATTGAAGATGATAACCCAGACCCTCATGAGCATTTTCATAAATCCTTAGCTATAAGCAATGTACCTTGGTATGCAGACTTTGTTAATTACCTAGCCGCTGACATCATACCCCTTGATCTAAACTACCACCGGAAGAAGAAGTTCTATAGTGATGTGAGAAACTTCTATTGGGACGAACCGTTTCTTTTCAAGAGAGGTAAAGATGGCATTTTCCGCCGTTGTGTTCCAGAAGAAGAGGTAAATAATATAATTGAGCATTGTCACTCTGCACCCTATGGTGGACATGCGAGCACATCTAAGACCTACGCCAAGATTCTTCAAGCTGGCCTATTCTGGCCTACTATGTGGCGTGATGTCCATGCTTTCATTGTCAAGTGTGATAGATGCCAACGCACAGGAAATATTTCAAGACGTAATGAAATGCCGTTAAGAAATATCCAAGAAGTAGAACTCTTCGACGTATGGGGTATAGACTTTATGGGACCGTTCCCACCATCTTTTGGAAATCAGTACATCTTAGTAGCTGTTGACTACGTGTCTAAATGGATTGAAGCTATCGCCGCACCCACGAACGACACCAGAGTAGTCATCAAATTATTCAAAAACTATATATTTCCCAGGTTTGGAACACCCCGTTTAGTCATAAGTGATGGAGGATCACACTTCATATCGAGAATATTTGATAAACTTTTAAGCAAGTATGGAGTTAAGCATAGAGTAGCAACACCATACCACCCACAGACCAATGGACAAGTGGAAGTATCTAATAGGGAGATCAAACAAATCCTCGAGAAGACTGTCTCTATATCTAGAAAGGATTGGTCACAGAAACTTCAAGAAGCATTATGGGCCTATAGAACCGCTTTCAAAACTCCTATAGGAACAACCCCTTACCAACTGGTCTATGGAAAATCATGTCACTTACCTTTTGAGTTGGAGCATAAGGCCTATTGGGCCATCAAAACTTTGAATTTGGATTACTTAACTGCTGGTGAGAAACGTATCCTTGACATCCACAAATTAGAAGAGCTCAGACAATCTGCCTACGAAAATGCCATCATATACAAAGAAAGAACAAAAGCTTGGCATGACAAAAGAATCATAAGAAGAGACTTCAAAATAGGCGATCCTGTTCTCCTGTTCGATTCTAGGTTACGACTTTTTCCAGGAAAACTTCGTTCGAGATGGACTGGCCCTTTCGAAGTATCTAAGATCCTAAGATCCGGTGCTATTGAAATCAAGAACCAGACATGTAAACCGTTCATCGTCAATGGACAGAGGTTGAAGCCCTACGAAGGAGGTGACATCCCAACAACATACACCTGTCATACTCTGAGTGATCCACCATATCCTTCCAATGATGTTTAAAAATCGGTCGTCGAGCTAATTACGTTAAACAAGCGCTGCATGGGAGGCAACCCATGGTTTTCTTATTTATGTACTTTTTATTTATTTTTACTTTATTTTAATTTGTTTATTATTATTATGTCAGGACTAACGATTGAATGTTTTATGTGCTTTCAGGACTTGTTTGCTAACCTTGTACAGAATGCAGAACCCTGATGACATGCACGTGGCCTTTAGAGACGACGCACAGAGAGAGCGTTACTATGTCCACATGAGACGCCCTATGGCTCCTACCAGGTACCCTGACCATGACTGCATGGATGCTTTAGGGATAGAGCCAAACGTCAGATTCTTATGCCATCAACTCCATTGGGGCCAGTTTGACTACAGGAACAACACTTATAGGAACTTGACTCTTGAGTTCCTCAGCTCGTTTCATCATGACCCTTGGGTTGGACCCGATGGACTCGCTGTTTTCAGGTTGTTCGGGATTGACTACTCATTCTCTCACAAAGAGTTTGGTGATTTGCTAGGTTTCCAGACTACTCCTGATGCTATTCCAGAGACACCGATGGGGTATTTTATGAGCAGAGAAGTGGAAAATTTTTGGACTAAAATATCAGGTGGAGGGAGCCAAGATCCTTCTACCCAGTTTTCTCAGGTAATCCACAACCCTGCATTGAGGTACTTCCAGATGATTCTAGCACATTCCTTCTTAGGTTTGCCAGATACAGAGACCCTGCTAAGTGAAGAGGAGATTTTCCTACTGTTTTGTGCGACTCAGTCTCGCTCAGTTGCTTGTGGCAACTTTCTGTTGAAGGGCCTTGCTAGTGTTGCCAAATCATCAGTAGGCATCATACATGTCGGTGGGATTGTTACACAGATAGCTACTGCATTGGGTCTGTCTTGCAAATTATTGCACCTCAGGACCTTCTGCTGCTACACCACCCTGGATGTTGATTTTTGTCTTGACAGAGGACTGATGAGGAGGGCTTCTTTTGAGCCCAACATGTTTAGATTACTGATCGACGGCGAAGCGATACACTACTTTACATTACCAGATCCGCTGATGACCAGTGTCCATGACCCTGCAAATTGGAGTTATTCTCTAGAGGGTTATGGAGATACTGTCGAAGCGCCGAAATCGCCTCCCGCCGCTGAGTACACTCCTACACCTCTTACTCCCCGAATCACTGTTATGTCTAACAATATGTCTCTGCAGCCACCTGACCTACAAACACAGATTTATGAGCTCCATAAGGAGACTGCCCTGCTCAAGCAGGAAGTGGCAGACTTAGAGTTACAGATGCAGGTTTCTGATCTCACTCATGCCTCAGAGGCCGATGCTCTATATCAGGCGATTGAAGAGCTTCAGAGGGAGATAGCTGAGATTCGTGGATCAAGCCAGGAAAAGAAGCCTACCACATGACTCATTCTACACTGACAGCGCTACCCTAGTATTTAATTTCCTTTTTATGCTTTATTTTATTTATCGCATTTCCAGACATATATTATTTCTTTCTGCATCTATTATATTTTCATGTACTTTGAATTCCTCCTATATATACATATTATGCACTAATGTTAATTTTTCTTTTTCTTTTTTGATTTTTAATTATTTTATTTTTGTCGTGCAAAGAAAAAAAATATAAGACAAAAATATTTTCATTTTTGTCTTCACAAAAAAATATGCAAGCCTCATGCCTTGAAAAGAAGAAGAAAACGCTATCCAGACAAGGACCGATTGTTTTTGGAGGGCTTATTACGTCTATTGCTCGGGCTCTTGGCCTGAACAATGAGATAGCTACACTTGAACCACTACCTCCTCGCACAATTAATTTAAAATTTCTGAAAGACATGAAATTGTGTCGAACGAGGAGAGAAGGTGGTTATGAGTTGATGGTTCATGGGGTAGCTATCCCATCTGTTGCTTTACCATGCAGTAGACGTACTGATGTACGTGATGAAAGGAACTGGACCTATGATCTTAATGCTCCACGTGTTTTGGGTCCACTTCCTCCTAATATTCCCGATGGGGAGGCACATGACACTGATGAAGAGTATGATCGGAGAGAGCAGTCTCCCATACCTCACATGTCCCCCCATCGTCCTTCACAGTCACACACCGCACCATCTTCCTCTAACCCTGTTGCAGGTACTGCTCCTGGATTCTTTGTCACCGAGGAGATGTGGCGTGATATGACAGCTAGAGAGGAAAGGCAAGATGGCCTTCTCTCTACTATTTCACAACAGCTGACGGACAACATGAGCTTCATGCAACAATCGCGATTGGTTTCGGATCGTGCTTATAGCAACGTTTGCCGTACCTTGAACGATATCTCATTAGAGCAGAACCGTCAGAGAGAGTTCAACAGCCGGCACTACCAGCTTGTAGAGGCCACTCAAGGTTCCATCTTAGGTAACCTTCGAGAGGTCCGGAGTGCTCAGGCTGCTTTATCAGCACGACTCGACCGGAGGGACCAGCATCGTAGTAGATCCCGTCGTTCCAGACCATCACAGCAGGACGGCGAGGGCACCAGTGCTCCTCCTCAGTAGTCTTTTTCAGGTTACCCCCCTTATCTTATTTCGAAACATTGGGGACAATGTTCGATTTAAGTGTGGGAGGGGATTTTATTGCTTTCTGTCATTTCCCTTTTTAGTTAATTATTTCCTTTCAGTTATTTCCCTTTTCAGTAATTTATTTTTCTTAGATAATGCATGAGTCTGACGAGTCACCAGTATAGTGTATTTTTAGTTCATCTTCATTTTTTCCCATTTCCTTAGCCTTACCAGAAAATTTTAAAAAGAAAACAATGTTGTTTCACATGTTTTTTGGGCTTTGAGACAGGTTTAGATTAGGATGTGGTGACTTAGGTCAACTTTTTGAAACATCAGAACCATTTTAGCACCATAGACCTCTTGAATATAGGAATCACTCCTAAACCCCACCACCATGGCCTTTATTATCATTTAAAAAATTGTCCTAAGTAGTTTATTTTAGCAGTCAGCTCCGACCTAAGCATGCTCTACGTAGGGGGCCGATGAACATAAGTGAATGATCCAGTGCTAATAAAAAAAGAAAAAAAAAAGAAAAAAAGGCAAACTCTGGTATAGGTGACCCTCACAAAGTCATTTAAACCGAAAAAAGAGAAGAAAAAAATTTTTGCCACAAAAAGAAAAAAAATTGCAAGTCACCTATTGTTAGTTGGTTCAGAGGTATCTGGCACTGAACTTGGTAGGGCGGATTACGATCCGATCCCCCGCAACTACATTTAGGCGAAATAAAAACAGGTTTACACATGCTTATGTGCCAGAAACCTTATGTTATGGATCAGAATCACTAACCGGTCACTCTACTATGAAGCATGTACGGATAACGGGCTTAATGTGATTGCGCCTGAATGAAAAGGACACACAAAAAGATGAGAAGATAGGCCTAGGTATTGTGGGATGATATGGAGTGGTTAATATAGGATTGAAGTTTGTGTTTGTGTTACTATGGTACCCTTGGTTCACTTAGTTAGTATCTGTCACTGCATCCTGACTTGAACTTAGAAGCCCTTTAGCCCAAAGACACGTGTTGACACCATATTTTCTTAAGCTTTAATGTTTGCTTGAGGACAAGCAAAGGTTTAAGTGTGGGAGAATTTGATCACACTAAAATTCACCGTGTTTCTGACTCCGATTTCGCATGCATTCTTAGCTTTTATTGTTATTTTGTTATGTTATTACTTTGTTTTCTTATGTTTTCAGGTTTTTATAATAATCGGGGCTTGAATCGAGAAAGGGAGCGAAAAAGGAGTGGAAACGGACGAAAACCTAGAAATTCAGCGTTTTGCACTTACGGCACCCACTGTGGCGGGCGCCATGGGGTTAGCCATGACGTGGCCACGTCTCAAGACCACTCCTCAACTTCCAAGACCCACGATCCCCACTCTCCAATCCCCTGTCAGCACCATGGCGGGCGCCATGACCTTGTGGCGGGCGCCACAAGGCAAATTTCAGTAACCTTCACTTTTTAGTGGAGGGGCATCCCAGTCTTTTCATGCTTTTAGTTTTCCTATAAATAGGACTTTAGTTTTTCGTTTTTCATCATCCAAAATTAGATTTCTCTAGGCATATATCAGTTTCAAAGCAGTTGCCATTCCACATCGGGGTGTTTCTGCAATCGAGTGATCGAGTCTGTAATTTGTCTGTGCGATCGAGTTTTGGAGCACTCTGGAGGAAGTTAATCCTGCCGCCATTTTAATTCAAGTTCGTATTTTACTTTATTTATTTCTGCATTGCTTTACTTTTATTTATTTCTCGCATTGCTTTACTTTCTTTATTATCCGCACTCACACTTTATTTCGTTTATTTCCCGCACTCGCTTTACTTTCTTTATTTCCCGCACTCGCACTTTATTTCATTTATTTCCCGCACTCGCTTTAAATTACTTTATTTCTCGCACTCGCACTAAATTCATTTACTTTCCGCACTCGCACTAAATTACTTTTATGAAAAATTATAAAAAGAATCTTTACCTTACCATGTCTAACTAATTCCATAAAGGTTAGAATGTAAGGATCGTAATTAAACCAGTAATCCGTATAATTGTTCGTGGAAACACTTAAAGGGCTATTTTATCTTTCAATTCAATCTAATTGTTTTTAACTATTTCAAAAACAGCCAAAAGCGCTTTGTATAGTTCATTAGGAGTTTTTAGATTAAAAAGAAAAGAGATTTTAAAACGATTTTCGGACGCGTTAGGAAGTTTAAACTCTGGTTCGTAAGAACCTCTTTTTGTTAAGAAGTCCAGGTTAAAATACTTTTCAACTTAGTTAAGATACTATATTTCTTAAAAATAGGTTTACTACTCTAACGCAGTACGCACCTTTTTATCCGTGACAATAGGAGGGGTTGATTAGAGAGTACAACTCGGTTCTGAATACGCGAAAGCGACAGTTCCTGTTAAATTAGTTCTTTTCAAAGGAGAAAACATTGCCCATAAGTAGTTCCATTAACAAGTACTGGATTATCATTGATTACGTGAATTACATTCGAGCCTGTCTTTTATTTATTATTTAAAATTATAATTTTATTTACCATTGCACCCTTACTAAAACCCTTATATTTAGTTGCCTTAGATACACACCATAACAACAGGTACGATAGATTGACACTTGGTCTCTGTGGATTCGACAATCTTTTATATTACTCTGACGTGTTCGTACACTTGCGAAAAACACGCATCACCTATCCCTATGCCTTATGCTGCCTTATTGTCACAACTCCTGAAGCTCAACTTGGTTGAGTTAAGGACATTGGCACCACCAGATCCCTCCAATCTCCCAAGGAATTATGATGTCAACGCCAGGTGTGCTTTCCACTTCAATGCACCTGGCCACAATACTGAGAAATGCAGGGCCTTGCAAATGAAAGTCCAAGATCTGGTGGATTCTAAAGCCCTCAACTTTGCACCCCCTCCAAATGTCAACAAAAATCCTATGCCTAATCATGGTGGGTCAAGGATTAATGTCATTGAGGAAGACAAGCCATCTACCTTGATCACCAGTGTTGCACAAATTCGAACACCTCTGGTCGAAATTAAAGCTCAGCTTCTAGAGTGCCAGGTGTTCCCCGGGTGTGAGCTTGGTTGCGGGTATTGCAACATTGCAGTCAACGGGTGTGATAATTTGAGAAGCGGCATAGATGGTCTTATCAAGGATGGAATCCTTCAGATCTCAACAACGGCGCCTACAAATCCAGCAATTCCTTTAACAACAATTCCTGATTCTTCTACAACAGCAGCAACAATCATTCCAACCGATTCATCAATAACATCCGCAATGGCTTCATCCATCACTTCAACAAGTCAAGTTTCAACAACCATTTCTTCTACAACATCAGCATCCATTTTATCAGCAGGATCTTCTACAACTCCAACAGAAATTAATGAAGATGTCTCAGTAGTCACCATCTACTATGATCCATCAAATGTTCCTCCAAACAACAATTTCCAGCAACAAACTGTGGCACCCCCTGCCAGGCCACCAGTCACAATTTACTACGATCCGCACACCGTTACAGTACCCTCCGCTGCAGCAGTCAGTCCAGTCACCATCACGGTGCCTGGACCCGTTCCTTATGAAAGCAGTAATGCCATACCTTGGCATTATGGCTCTGATCTTTACTGCAATGGGGAGAAAATCACTCTGGATTCATCAACCTCTTCTCCACAAGTTGATAATGTTGGGGGAGGCGGAGGCTTCACCAGAAGCGGACGCCTTTTTGCCTCACAAACTCAGAGACCTAATGTGGAAGTAGAAGTTGCTGCCAAAGCAAAAGGAAAGAGTGTGGTATCTGAAGAGCCGGCTGTCAAAGAAACTCAGAAGACATCTTTTGAACAAGATGTAGACGAGTTTATGAGAATCATAAAAAGAAGTGATTACAAGGTGGTGGATCAGCTTCACCCAACTCCCTCAAAAATCTCCATATTATCCCTGTTGATGTGTTCTGAAGCTCACAGGAATGCATTATTGAAAGTCCTGCACGCAGCATACGTGCCAGAGGAGATCACTGTTAATCAGATGGAAACTGTGGTTGCAAATGTCAATACTAGTCACGGACTGGGCTTTACCAATGCTGACTTAACAACTGAGGGACGTAACCACAACAAGGCTTTACATATCACCTTGGAATGCAAGGGTGCGGTTCTATCTCATGTACTGGTGGACACTGGGTCGTCACTCAATGTTCTACCAAAGAAAGCCTTAGTGAAGCTGGAGTATGATGGCTTGGCACTGCGTCCGAGTAATTTGGTGGTGAGAGCATTTGATGGCTCTAAAAGATCAGTGCTTGGAGAGATTGATCTGTCTGTGATGATTGGCCCACAAACTTTTAAAATTACCTTCTATGTGATGGACATTCAGCCGGCCTACAGCTGTTTGTTGGGTAGACCCTGGATCCACGCCGCTGGCGCTGTTACGTCTACCCTTCACCAAAAGCTGAAATTCGAATGGGAAGGTCAGATCATCACCATCTGTGTGGAAGAAGACATCTTTGTCAGCAATCTGGCTACGTACAAATACATAGAGATGGATGGAGAAATCCATGAAACTATGAGCCAGGGGTTTGAGGCCCTCAACATTAATGAAGCATCTGCTGTACTGGGAACCTCCATAACGTCATATCAGCAAGCCCGGAAGGTTGTTGAAGAGGGTACTGCCCAAGGCTGGGGCAAGCTGCTGCCCGTGGAGAAGAAAGAAGACAGATTTGGGTTGGGTTACAAACCAACTCAACAAGATCAATCAGAGGCTGCAAAAGAGCCCAATTTTGTCAGCGGGGGAATGCTCACCCCAGATGATGTGAACAACTTGGAAGACGAGGAAGAAAGCGACCGCAACCTGGAGAGCTGGATACGTCCAAGGATCTCGGGGAGCCTAGTCCTTAACTGGTCTTCCCAGGAAATTATAAGGGTTACTCCTGCAGAGTAATTATTATTTCCTGTATTTTTAAAGCATGCATCAAGTTTTGCTTCTTGCCCAAGATGACAAGACTCATTTTGTAATCGGGCCATCTTGTAATTTTTTGCAAATGGATTAATCAATGAATATCGGACATCTTTTGCAAATGAGTCTTTTCCTTTTCCGCTCACTGTTTTTCATTTTTCTTTTTGTACAAAAATAAAATGGCAATGTTTTTCAAAATGATAACTTCATTTCACTTTTTCTAAATAAGATAAAATTGATCACTAAAATAAACAATATAAACCCTTGCAGAGAGTGCCTTTCAGACTGCACCGACAACAACACAGCTATGACTTCGTATGACTTTGACAATCCAATCAATCAAGTTGATGAAGGGATTGAAGAAGATTATGAGCTACCTGAGGAGCTAGCCAGGTTGTTAAGGCAAGAGGAGAAGGTTATCACTCCTCATCAGGAGGAGATTGAAACGGTTAATCTTGGTACGGAAGAAGACGTGAAAGACGTTAAGATCGGGGCCTGCCTGCAAGATTCAGTGAAAGAGAAACTGATTGATATGCTTCGGGAGTATGTGGATGTCTTTGCTTGGTCTTATCAGGATATGCCAGGGTTGGACATCGATATTGTCATGCACAAGCTGCCTTTAAAAGAATATTTCCCACCAGTAAAACAGAAATTGCGTCGTACTCGCCCAGATATGGCAATGAAGATAAAGGAAGAGGTACAAAAGCAGTGGGACGCCGGTTTCCTTGCTGTGACTAGATATCCGCCGTGGGTCGCTAATATTGCACCAGTGCCTAAGAAAGATGGCAAGGTGAGGATGTGTGTGGATTACCGGGACCTGAACAGAGCCAGCCCGAAAGATGACTTCCCTTTACCTCATATTGATGTATTGGTTGATAATACAGCTCAGTTCTCAGTGTTCTCCTTCATGGATGAATTTTCAGGATACAATCAGATCAAAATGTCACCTGAAGACATGGAGAAGACAACTTTCATCACACCCTGGGGCACATTCTGTTATAAGGTGATGCCATTCGGACTGAAGAATGCTGGTGCAACTTATCAACGGGCTATGGTAACATTATTCCATGACATGATTCACAAAGAAATTGAATGTTATGTGGATGACATGATTGCCAAGTCCCTCACAGAAGAAGACCACCTGGTGAATCTGTTGAAGTTATTCAAGCGTCTGAGGAGGTACCAACTGAAGTTAAACCCCAACAAATGCACATTTGGGGTACGATCCGGTAAGCTGCTGGGATTTATTGTGAGTGAAAAAGGGATTGAATTTGACCCTGATAAAGTTAAAGCCATTCAAGAAATTCCTGCACCGAGGACTGAAAAAGAAGTTCGGGGGTTTCTAGGTAGATTGAACTACATTTCGAGGTTCATATCTCACCTTACAGCAACCTGTGAACCCTTGTTCAAGTTGTTAAGAAAAGAACAAACGGTCAGGTGGAATGAAGACTGCCAAAAGGCTTTTGACAAAATCAAGGAGTACTTACAAGAGCCTCCAATCCTTATGCCTCCAGTTGAAGGAAGACCTCTAATCATGTACTTGACAGTATTAGAAGAGTCAATGGGTGTGTGCTGGGCCAGCATGACGAGTCTGGTCGAAAAGAGTATGCAATATACTACCTAAGCAAAAAGTTTACCGACTGTGAACAACGTTATTCACTGCTCGAGAAAACTTGTTGTGCTTTAGCGTGGGCTGCTCGCCGACTAAGGCAGTATATGTTGACCCACACTACTTTATTGATCTCAAAGATGGATCCAGTTAAGTACATTTTTTAGAAGCCAGCACTTACCGGACGGGTTGCAAGATGGCAAATGATCCTCACAGAATATGACATTCAGTACACATCTCAGAAAGCCATCAAGGGCAGTGTATTGTCTGATTATCTTGCTGAGCAACCCATTGATGATTACCAGCCTATGAGGTTCAACTTCCCTGATGAAGACATCATGTTAATAAAAGCAAAAGATCACGAAGAGCCTATTCACACTGAAGGGCCTGACCCGGAAGAAGAATGGACTATGATGTTTGACGGGGCTGTTAATATGAATGGTCGTGGTGTGGGTGCAGTACTAATTACACCTAAGGGAGTTCACATGCCTTTCTCGGCAAAACTCACCTTTAACTGCACTAACAACGAAGCTGAATACAAAGCTTGCATTATGGGTCTTGAGGAAGCCATTGACCTCGGGATCAATACTTTGACTGTGTTCGGAGATTCAGCTCTGGTAATTAATCAACCCAATGGCAAATGGTACACGCACCAAGATCATCTGATACCTTATCGGGATTATACAAGGAGGTTATTGACTTTCTTCACAATGGTCAGGCTTGAGTATATCCCTCGAGATGAAAATCAGTTTGCAGATGCTCTGGCTACCATTTCATCCATGATCAAAGTTCAAGCTGCCAACTTTGTACCTCAAATTGTAGTATCCAGACTTGACAGACCAGCATACGTATTTGCAGCAGATGTTGTTAAAGATGATAAGCCTTGGTTCCATGATATCAAATGCTTCTTGGAGGATCAGACATACCCACCTGGGGCATCTTCCAATGATAAGAAGACATTAAGAAGGCTAGCTGGTAGTTTCTTCCTGAATACTGACGGTTCCTTGTACAAGAGAAACTTTGATATGGTACTCCTTAGATGTGTTGATAAGACAGAAGCAGACTTGCTAATGCACGAAGTGCACGAAGGATCCTTTGGTACCCATGCAGGAGGACATGCCATGGCTAAAAAGTTGTTAAGATCAGGCTATTACTGGATCACAATGGATGCAAATTGTTGTGCCTATGCCAGAAAGTGCCATAAATGCCAGATCTATGCGGATAAAGTGCATGTGCCTCCGAATCCTCTGAATGTGATGTCTTCACCCTGGCCCTTTGCTATGTGGGGCATTGACATGATTGGTAAGATTGAACCGACTGCTTCGAATGGCCACAGATTCATCCTGGTCGCCATTGACTATTTTACCAAGTGGGTTGAAGCAGCTTCCTATGCAAATGTTACAAGACAAGTGGTAGCCTGATTTCTAAAGAGAGACATCATCTGTCGATATGGAGTTCCCGAGCGAATCATTACCGACAATGGTTCCAACTTAAACAATAAAATGATGGCAGAACTATGTCGGGACTTCAAGATCCAACACCACAATTCTTCTCCTTACAGGCCAAAGATGAATGGCGTTGTTGAGGCAGCTAACAAGAACATCAAGAAGATTGTGCAAAAGATGGTAGTCACCTACAAAGATTGGCATGAAATGCTACCGTTTGCCTTGCATGGGTACCGTACGTCAATCAGAACATCCACTGGGGCAACACCGTATCAGCTTGTGTATGGTATGGAGGCATTCCTACCTGTTGAAGTTGAATTACCCTCCCTGCGGGTACTGATTGATGTTAAGTTGAATGAAGCAGAGTGGGTCCGATCCCGATACGAACAACTGAATCTGATTGAAGAGAAGAGGTTGGCTGCAATTTGTCATGGGCAGTTATATCAGAAAAGAATGAAGAAAGCCTTCGATCAGAAAGTCAGGCTTCGAGAATACCAAGTAGGAGATCTTGTGCTGAAAAGACTCCTTCCTCCTCATACAGACCACAAGGGCAAGTGGACCCCGAATTATGACGGTCCGTTCATAAGAAAGAAAGTTTTCTCTGGTGGAGCACTGATGCTCAGTACTATGGATGATGAAGACTTCCTGTCCCCTGTGAATTCAGATGCAGTTAAAAAATACTTCGCATGAAATGACCCGCTGGACATAAAAAACAGAATGTAAATCCAGGAAAAAATACGGCATCCCGGCGAGTCAAAAACAGAATAAAAAGACTCGGGCAAAAATAAGGGAAAATAAATAAAAAAGTATACACCCGCTGAGTTGAAAAGCCGCATTGGACAACTCAGGAAAAAATGGGTATCCCGGTGGATTGAAAACCCGAAAGGGCGATCCACGCAAAATAAGGGAATAAGCGAACAACTGCATTCTGAATTCATCTGCATCACTTGCGACATGGTAATCTCCGAAAGGTTCGAGCACTGGTCAGAATCAGCCTCCTTCAAAAGCAAGATGAGAAGAACGACAAAAGTCATACGAGTCATAGCAAAAGGGGAGCTCCTTGAAGCGTCATCAGCATTGCCAGCATCTTTTTGTTTCTCAATTCGTAACGATTTCCTCATTTCAGGGGATCCGTTTCTTTGACTGTATCTTGCCGATTCAGGGCACATGAATTAATAAAATCAGATTTTCAGTCATGTTTCGTCTCATACATTTTATTTTTGTTTGCAAAAATGTCCGATGTCTTTAAGATATTGATTGCATAAATACAGATGCTTCCCTTCTAAAAATACGTGCTTACAGGAAATATACTTACTCTCGGGAGTGTCTAAACTCCTATGGTGGAACCCAGTAAGGGATACCTCGGGGTACTTGTGCGTTTCTTTGTCTATACAGGATTGCAGGTGTTCAAAGCATAAAATGGGGCATGAAAGCTTCTCCCCAGTAGGCTGCCAAATCATCACTTCCTCAGCACACCTTCCAAACGGCACCAGAGATGCTTTCTCCCCGTTAGGGTTGCCAGACATCACTTCACCAACACTTCCTTCAAAAGGGCAGCACCAGAGGGTGTTCATATCCTCGGCTGAGTTGTCAAGTATCATCCTCAGTAGGATCCCCCACAGAAATCTTTAGGAAGATCTTTCAGTGATCTTTCTTCTTCCCCAGCCGAGTGCAAGACAGGGAACCATCTCCCCACAGAGTTTCTGCCTCTATCCAGAAGAGCAACGCCTGAAGATTTCACAATAGAGTGACGAAAGCTTCTACAAACCCCAACTGGGTCCCTTATTACCAAGATAGGTCTATCAGTGATCTATTTCCCCAAGCGAAGTCATATATGTCAGATCTACCAATGATCTCACCCCCCAGCTGGGACATCCACTTCAAGCAGATCAGCCAGAGATCTCCACAGCAACGGGATCCGAATCCCCGATCGCTATCTTTGCGTAATCATAGCATTCACATCATATTTTCCCCATAGAGCGTAGCATTCCGTCCAATACGGAGCATTACGGCAAAAATCAAACATACTGCATAATCATGAGCCGTGTTCTGAAACAGACACTTGTAAATACTGACAATCCATCAACAATATACAGAATATTTCCCAATTCCCCACCCGAGAGTCAAAGCATTTACCTGCACACTCACAAATACAGTTACACACTCCTTTGGCACTCGTCTGTGTCATCACTCCCTAGTAAGTCGCCCAAACAGATACTTACACATTACAGATACTTCTTGACACTCATCTGTACCATATCCCCAGTGGAAAGCAAAAGCGTCCTCTTTGCACTCACCAACACAAATACATATACAGTTCCTTGACACTCGTCTGTGTCACCTTCCCCAGCATAGTTACCTAAACACTTTGTAAATCAAATACTTGTTTATAATACACTTTTTCCGACACCCGTCCGTGTCACACTCTCCCCAAGAAGTTGAACATTCGTATGTGTCTCACCCGTCACTCATACAGATACTCGTCCGTATCTTGTATATGCCACTTAAAACCTTTCAGATTCGACACTCGTCCGTGTTCTTTGTTAACTAGTTGGTACTCGTCCGTATCATCATCTCTGAACATGCGTCAAGCGTTTGTTTCTACTGATACTCGTCCGTATCATAGTCTTAAGGATGCTCGTCCGCATCCTTAATCTATACACCGTGTCAAACACTTATGTCCTCTTGATTTTAGACACTCATCTGTGTCTACCCTCTCCCCAGAAAAGACCCCAACAAAACTTGTTAAACTATTTTCTTTCTATCTGACATTCGTCCTATGTCATGATACTTTCGGCAGCCGTACCCTGCCAGGTGATCGTCCTTCACCTTTTTGATGATCGTCCTTCATTACCCCCAGTGGAGTCTCTATTCATTAGAACCTCTTCCTATCTGATATTCGTCCTATGTCGTGATGTTTTTAGCAGTCGTCCCCTGCTAGGTGATCGTCCCTCACCTCTTGATGATCGTCCTTCATCATTTTATCCGATGGATGTCCCCATCGTTGATTCTGTTATCTGACATTCGTCCTATGTCATGATAAACCCCAAGAGCAGTCGTCCCCTGCTAGGTGATCGTCCTTCACCTCTTGATGATCGTCCTTCATCATGCTTATCCGATGGCCGTCCCCATCGTCGACTTTTTCATCCGACATTCGTCCTATGTCGTGATACTTTCGGCAGCCGTACCCTGCCAGGTGATCGTCCTTCACCTTGGATGACCGTCCCTCATCCTTATCCCCAACAAAGCAGCCGTCCCCTGCTAGGTGATCGTCCTTCACCTTTGATGACCGTACCTCATCATTTATTTCATTCATACCTTGAACTTGATGGTCGTCCCCATCATTTACCTAATCCCCAGAAAGTATTATTTCCTTACTTGGTGGTCGTTCCCATCATAATCCCTTATATCCCCAGCTTGCCGACCGTCCCCCGTCATTGCTTTATTTCCCGCATTTTTCCCAGCATGTCGGTCGTCCCCGTCATTGCTTCTTCCCCAGCAGTCGTCCTCTGCTTGACGGTCGTCCTCCGTCGCCCGCACTTTATAAACATACTTTATTTTCTTTTACAATCTATATCCCTTTTCTTATTCATTCTGTGAGTGCAAATTTTGGACTATCTTTGGTATTCAACCACAAGTTATCTTGTTTGCTTGTTAAGCCGTTGCTTACAGTCTGCACAGCTAACTCATGTTTGAATATGGGCCGCTGTGAACACCCCAAATTTGCCCTCACCCATTCACACCATGTCTTATGATCTTTTCATGTGCATAAGTTCAATCATAGCATCTCATATTGCATTTTTGCTTTACTGCATTGTTTCTAAGTCACCTGCATCTAGGGTTTGTGATCTGAGTCATCCTTGATCTATTTGAGCCACTCCAAAGGTCTTCAATCACTTCAAAGGGGTCCATGTGTGTTCAAACATCATATTATATCCTCACAAAGTCAAGGAAGTCAAAAAATCACAAGAACTGAGAAAGGCATGGAAGCAGAGCCAGGTTTAACTGCACAGATGACCTAGAATTAGGGTTTTGGTTTCAAAGGCCATAACTCCAAAAATTTTGGTCATTCTTGTTTCTATTGGTCTCTATATGGTATAAGGATCATGCATATCAATTTTCATGAAGAAATTCCATGGGGAAGGCATCTGATCAAGAGTTGACTTCTTAAGCAAGTCAGTGTAAAATCAGGGCATCTGAGGCCCCCAATGACCCAACCAAAGGGTGTTCCCCATCATTTTGAATGTATATGATCTTTATTTGATCATAGAAGGTGTTATAAGTTCACAAAATTGGAAAATTTCAAGTCATTGGCAAAGTTGCCTTTTTGGGAAAGTGACTTATAATGCAAACTTGCCATTTTGGGAAAGTTTTTCAACCTTCTCTTTTTGATTCAAAAATGCTTCAAATGAGAAAACTTTGGTCATGAAAGTTGTAGATTGGATCATTCCCTTTTCAGAAAGTACAAGAACTTTTTCTAATTCATTTTGGATCAAAAGTTATGGCTTGTCAAAGTTGGCAAAAATCACATAATTTCATGTTTTGCACCAAAGAGGGAAAGTTGCAAAACCTCATGACAAGGCAAAATGTGACTTCAAATGGACTTCTATGCATTACACAAACATAAACCATGACCTAAAAATAAGAATGCACCAAATAATCTCCAAGTTTCATGACTTGTGCATTAAGAAACTTCAAAAGGGCCAAAAGATCACAAAATTGCAAAACCTCACATAAACTCCAATCCATTTGCAAATTGGCCTCATATCCATTTCCATGGTTCTCCTTGATCACAGCTGAACCAAGCCATGCCTCTAAACCAACCTGCCATGACCCATACCTCAAAGGACACCTAACATTAACTTTTGGCAAAAGGGACCATACCAATCAACATAGGCCAGCACCAACTCTCTGACCTATCCCAACTTGATACATGTACCAAAAGAAGCTCAACACAACACACAACACAGCCTGAAGCTCCAAGAACATAGCACACTCAAAAATCCCAAAATTTGCAAAAGCTTTTGAATCTCTTGATTCAGCCATCAAACCTTCAAACTTTTTCCACCATTCAACTCCATAAACTTCACTGATCATTTCCCACCTTCCATTTTGCCCTAAAACCTTCATAATAAAAAACACGATTTCAACATTTCATGAACTGAGATTCTGCAAACTTCCTCTAGAGGCCATTTAAACTCCAGCTAAGTATCAGAAACACTTGAGGGAGATCATTGGAGAAGTTTTGAAGCAAAGAAACAGCCAAACAGTGCCACTTTCGAAAGCTTCAGTTCAGGTATCATCAAGAACAAATTTTCCAGAAGCTTGATTTTAAGTTATAAGCTTATTCCTCATGTTTCCCTGATCATGCTGATGCTTTTATTTTTGAAAATGATTGAGTTTTGAGAATGTTATGTTGTTCTGAAATTTTGCCCGTGAAATGTATTTTGATCTGATTCTCTTGATTCATGACAAATAAATGAGTTTTGTTGTGGGGTTTAGATTCATTGATGTCTAGGGTTTGATTCTGGAGAGTTTGATGAGGTTTGGTTGCGTATTGAGTGAGATTTAAAAAATGGTTGACCGGAACACTGTTCCGGTCACCTGAAAATCATTAGGGTTCAGATTAGGTCTTAATTACGTAATTAGTGAGTTTGAATGTGAGCCGTCCATTAGCGCGCGAAGTCAATTCCCTCCTCTTTTTGTTTGAATCTCAGCCACTGGATTGGATTACTTTCATTAATTCATATTTAAAATTCATTTTTATTGCATTTTCTTTCTCATTTATTTTAAAATATCAAAACACATTATAAAAATTTTATTTTTTGCATGCTGTCTTAAAATATTTTTCTCATTCTGAATATAATTTTATTTTTATTTTTTTGCATTAAAAATTATTTTTAAATCATTTAAATGTTTATTTTTAATTAGTTAATGGAAATTAATTAATTAAAAATGCATTTAGGTATTTAAAAATCACCAAAAAATTCATATTGCATTTAAAAACATTTAGAAACATTATCCAACTCTCAAAACAAATTTCTTTTTGGTCCTTGATGCATTTTGACAATTTTCATTGGAATTAAATTTGTTTAAAGGTAATATTTTGATCCTAACTTGGAAAAATCCATTATGCCTAACCATGAAGAGTTTGATAATGGTTCTTCTTGTATTGTATCCTTCATAGCATGTAGTTTTTAGGGTAAAATTGGTTTGAATTTATCTTGCATTTTCAATTTAATGTGCATTTTCCCTTTTGAGGTACCTTGAAACCCTAGTTGACTTAGAAAAATCATAGCTCACATTAGGTTAAGATTTAGGTCCTCTCCTTTGGGCAGTGAACTTGTGTAGGGTTAGGGTTCCTTTGATCCCATTTTCAATTTTTTATCATGTCATTTGCTTCTGATTTTGAATTTTTGTGTTGCATGTTGTTCATAAACCCTAATTCTTGTCTTCTTTTGCATCCATCTCTCACATGCTTGCATTCAAGAACTTGTCATGACATTTTGTGCATCCATATGACATATAAGACATCTTAGGACATATTAGAATCATGTTTGATCATTGCATCATTCATTTGACATGTCATACCTTCATTGCATTTCATAAGCTTTCATGAACTTTCATGGTTCAAAGCATGCTTCATTTGCATCCTCATCCTTGTATGATCATCCACAACTCTTGACATGTGTTTGCATCATCTCTTAGCATCATTAACATCATGTTTATGCTTCTAACTTTGGTTTGCATCATTGCATTTCATCTCATTCTCACTTCATTTCATTTCTTGTTACTAACTTTTCAGGTGGTAAGCCATTGAGAAGTGAATTTGCCTTCACTGCTCACCATCTCTTCTCATCTCTTTTATGCATCATTGCTGCATTCTATCTTGTGTATTAGAGTGAGCTTGATCATTCATGTTCTTTCCTACTTTCTTCCTTCAAGCAACTTGACTTCTTAAGTGAAGCGAATTGTCTTGCTTCTCTCTGCTTCTTTCTCCATTCATCTGTTTCTTTCCTGGTGGTTTCTCTGAAGATCTTCTTGCAAGCCTCATTAACCCTAGGAACAACTAAGCATGATAACAATTAGGGTTTGATTAGTCCCCCATTTAGCTTTTACCTTTGTGTCATCTTTGAGTCTTCTCTTCTCACCTCATAATCAAGGATTAAACCCTAAAGGTTTTAAGGCTTTGTGATTAGGGTTATGCCTGTATCCTTCTATTAGGATGGAGTGTATAACTTTAATCCTAAGTGTTAAACCCTTAATGTGTTTAAACCCTTCAATCAATTCACTTAATAATCATTAAGACATCAAGCTTGTAACTTGGGCCTTGCATTAGGGTTCTAATTCTTCCTTAATTGGTTAAGAAGGACTAACCCTAGTGTTAATGGACAAGTCCCCCTCAAGTTGTCTTACAAACCATAAAATCACTTCTTCATCTTATCATTAACTAAAATCCATTTAATAAAGGTTTTTTTTGTCATGAGGTTAATCCCTAATCATGGATTAAGTTGAGGTATCTTCCTCAGCTTAAATGTTCTCATCTATTATCCTTCTATTAGGATGGTGTAATGAGTCCATTAAATCCCTGATTATGGCGTAATCTCATTACTTAACACTAGACAAAAATACCAAAAACACCTAAATAATAACTGTCGCGGTGAGAATCGGATACCATGCTATTAAGTGAGCTTGAATCACAATTATTAAATGTTCACCACCGACTTTAATTTAATCCAAAGGGAAAAGGGAAAAAGATCGTAAAAACCCTAAATGAGGAGAAACTAGGTTCGGGGGTTGATTATACTTAGGGAAGGTATTAGCATCCTAAGCATCCGCAGTATCCTACGGGAACCTCTTGTTGATATTTGCATTATTGTTGTTTATTGCTTGTTAAAATTAATGGGAACCTAAGGTTTTTATTTCTAATGGTGCTCGCACAACATCGCATCGATGCCTACGTATCGGGTATAGAATCAGAGCACTCGTAGTTCTCCTAAGGATTAACGAACACTTGGTTACGCTCAAGGTTCGCGGGGGAAGGTAAGTGTTATGGCAAACACTCACGTGACTTTAGGAAAGTCACAAAAAGTTGTAAAATAAAAAGCTAAGGACCTAATGGCTAAGGACCTAAGGATGAGGGACCTAATTGCTAAGGTCAAAAGGGTAACTAGGGACTGCTAAACTTCCTATGACATTGAGTCAACTGCAGGAGTTCTTTCCCTTTTGGATTGAAAAGCATAAACAAAAAAGAATAAATGAGGGTGCAAGCTCCTAAGACTAAGCAAAGGCTGCTACTTGCAAAAATAACACGAATAAAGTAAATGGAATACAAGGTAAAGGGTTTAATAACCGGGCTATGGCTCGATATGTGGATCGAGAATGCTGGGGTGGCAAACAAACGCAGTGCGACAATTTGGAAAGCTGCGAAGTGTAAGGAACTGTGCAGATGGCGATCGTAAACGACCGACTTACGTGTGTGAGTGTATGTGAAGTGAATTTCACTTGGCGTTGGACCAAGGAATTATTATTTTTAAAATGAAGTTAGTATGGTGTAAAGACGCGAGAAATAAATGATAATAATAAAATGAAATAAGTTGTGAAAAATAAATAAATTAAATAAATAGAATAAATAAATGGATTGAATGGAATAAAAAATAAATAAATGCATGGCCTCATATTGGTCACGATTAATCGGAAACGATTTATCGTGACTTTTTGTTATATCATCGGCCCTAATAGAGAGAAAGATAAATAAATAGAAATGATTATCTAATATTTTAAAATTCTCTAGATAGCAAGACAAAACAAAATAATAATAGAAAGAAAATGCTAAAATGGAAATGCTCTTTTTTTTTAATTTTATTTTATATGTACTTAAACGAGAAAATAAATTATCTAAATTTGATTAGTTAAAATTAAATAAGGGTTAATGAAATAAATATACAACATTTTTTTGGTTTTTCTTTTATAGATATATTTTTTTTATGAAAAATTAACGGTTGGAAATTAAAATTAAATTAAAACTATACAAAATAATATTCTCAAAATAAAAGTTAAATAGAAATAAAAGGTTCTTCTTTTTTTTTTGTTTATATATATTATAAAATTTTTTAGAAATAGAAATAAATGAAACAAAAGAGAAATAATTAAATTGAAATAAGAACTTTTTTTAAAAAATAAAAGATAAAACAGCAAAAGAGCAAAAGATAAGGGGGTGGAAGACAGTACAAGCCCATTTCATGGAACAACAACAATGAGGGTTTCTCCATTGAGATCCCTAGCCGCTTGATCAAAGCCACGTGCTGACAGATGGCCACAAAAGAGTGTTAAAGACAAGAGAGCACCAACACGTTGCAGACGTTGGGCAGTGGGCTATCGGTTTTGGAAGAATGAATTTTATTAAAGTCATATTATTAAATGGGAAAGAAGGGATAAATAAAACCACAAACTTCTCTCTGTTTTTTTGAAAACAAACGTTGTACCCGAAATGAGGCTAAGACTTCACCTATGCATAGAAGAAATAAACGGAAGAGCACTCTTGTTCGTGTTCTCACAGCGTCTCCGTCTCACTCTCGTCTCTCTCTCAATGGCCGTGGGTTCGCGGTGGTTTTCAGGGTGGTGGCGGGTCCGCGATTGGGTCGTGTTTATGGATGAGCGGTGGAAGGTGAAGGTCGCGGCTGAGGATTCGGTTTCGGACGGTGTTGAAGGAGGTTTCTGGTTGATTTTGAGTGAAGACGGTTAATGGGTTTGGGATTGTGGGGGTCGCGATTTCCAGGTTGAAGGGGTTGCGGCTCTGGGTTTAAAAGGTGAGGGTCTGTTTGGATTTTGTGAGTCACTCTTCTACTCCTTCTATTTTCTATTTCATATCTTTGGTGTTGTTGTTGGTTGATGGTGAGTGTGTTGACGATTTATGGTGGTGGATTCGGTGAATGGCTGAGTGCACGGTTCAATGGAGATTTGCGTGAGGTAAGGTTTTGGTTTGTGAGCAGCGAATACGGTTGTTTCGGTTGGTTTTGTGGTGGTAGCCGCGACTGTATTTCAATGCGTTTTGATTTCGGTTTTTGTTTTCAAGTTTCTGGATCTGTTTTTTGATGTGGTTTATGAGTATTTGATTTTGTGCTTCAGTGAGTGTTTGCGGCTTGATGATGGTGAAAGTGGTGATGAAACGGTGGTAACTCGGCAGTGGCGAGTTTGTTTTATGCTGGGTTTGTTGCTCTGTTTTCGTGAGTTTCACAGGATTATGTTTTTTTTTGGTGTAGATTTCTGAGCTTGTATTTTGTTCCAGTTCACGTTCCTCTCACCTCAACTATTTTTCTTGTTGTGTTTATTGTGGATGAGAGTGAGGAATGGTTATGGTAGAGTGAGCATTGTGAGGTTTATGAAAGGTTCACTGAGTGTTGTTTGGGTGTTGGTTTGGATTTGTTCGCGTTTTGAAGCTGTCTCACGGTGGTTCTGTGATTGGAAGAAAAGGAAGGTGGGATTTTTCTGTTTTGATAGTTTAATATGGCTGAAGATGAAGGCTGAAAGGTGAGTGTTTAGGAATGGTGGTTTGATTCTGTGAAGGTTTGTGTCAAGTTAGTGATAATGAAGAAGCAGTTTCGGTTCATTTAAGGTGAAAGGTTGGATAGTTGGTGTTGGTTTGAAGGTCTGTTTTTGCTAAGGTTTTGTGGTTGACGAAGTTTTTTGGATTGATTTTTTCAGGTTTGATTAAAGGATAAAAATGATGAACAAAAGTGTGTTTATTAGCGGTGAAGGGTGCTTTGTAAATGTATACAAGTTTATGATGAAGTTTTTGATTTTGATTTGATTTTTTTGAAGTTTTGATTATAAAGTTGTTTTGTGAATGCAGGTTGAAAGTAAAGTTAAGAAGGAAATTAATTATGGACAAATGCTGGGGGGAAAAAAAGTGAAGGAAAAAAGTATTACCGGCCCGAATGTTATCGGGGTGAAGAATCCTCAAATGGTAAGCTTGCTACTCCTCGCTACTGCTGTTCTTCTCCCTTTTCTCCTCTTTTTTTTTTGTGGTTTTTGGTTGTTGAGTTTGCTGAATTTTTGTTTTGGTTGTTGAGTTTTTTTGTGGTTATTTTTGAGACTATTTGGGTTGTGTTGGTTGTTTCTGGTTGTGTTTTGAGGTGGTTTGGCTGTTTGTATGTATTTTTTTGGTTGAATGAGAGCTGTTTGGGACTATTTTGAGGGTTGTTTGTGTGTAGTTGTGATGCTGAGTTTTTGTGGTGTTTATATTGAATATAACAGTGGTTTTTGATGCTGTTTGAGGGCTGTTTTTGAATTTTTTTGTGTTGAATTTTGATATAACAGTGTGTTTTATGCTTGTAGGTGAAGGGTTTCAAAAGAGGGACAAGGTCTGAATTTTGCAGCTGTGGGTGGAGTAGTGGAGCAGGGTGTTTGTGTGCTTGGAGCAGGCTTGTCTTGTGCTGCTGAACTGTGCCATTTGGGTGGCTGCATGCTGATTTTGTTTGATTTGGAGCAGGCTGAATTTTGTATTCTTGCTGAATTTTTTTGTACAATTTCTTTCTTCTTTTTTTTTTTATGTGTAATTGTAACAAAATAATATGCTTGGAATAAAATGTTGATTATTTACATTTGATTGTGATTTGAAATTGAACACTTAATATTAAAAATGAGAACTTTAAATTAAAATCTAAACATAAACTTAAATTAGAAGTGAATAAAAAAGAAATAAACTTACAATTGAAAGTGACTTAGAAACTTAAATAAATTAAACTTGGAACTAAAATGAATAATAAAAAAGAAATTGGAATTAAATTGAAAATGAAATCTTAAACTAAAAAATAAAAATTAGAAATTGAAACTAAATTAGAAATAGAAATTTGAAAATGGATTAAAAGAAAAAAACAATTTAGAGATTATAACTAAATTAGAAATGGAACTAAACTAACTAAAAAAAATGACGAATTAAAAATAAAAGTTAAAAACTAAAAATCACATTAAGAAATAAAAACTTTGACAATAGAAATGAAATTACATTTTTTTAAAACCTTGAAATTGGAAATAAAATTACATTTTTATTTAGCAAAACTTTGAGAATAAAATAGATAGAAATTAAAATTAACATTAAAATTAAAACACGAAAATGAATTAAAAGGTTAGAAATGAGAAGTAGAAATTAAATTAAAATGGAAGCTTATAAGTGAAAAGAAATTAAGAATTATAAACAGCTAGAAAATAAATCGGGAAAAATCCCTGCTAAATGCGATAAAAGTATGATTATGATATGAGCGATTAGGGGTAAAATTTGGGGTGTGACAGTTGCCCCTATTTAAATAACTTTACCAGATGGCGTGAATGACGATAGGCACTCATGAGATCATGGTGAAAGGTGTTTAAATACAGAAATAACCGGAAATTTTGCCCCTAAATGCCATGTTATGCTGGACTAAAAACTATCTAACTCTGCAACCCTTATGCAATGAAATGATGATTATGGTATGAATGATGAGAATGAGAATGTCGACGACCACAAGCCAAGACTCCTGGGGATGACAGACACTGGGGACGACAGACACTGGGGATAAAGAAACGAAAACGGGAGATATTCAAAATGACAAATCAAAGGTTCAAGTGTAACTGTCAACACTAAGAATAACAAAAGACGGGATAAAAGGAAATCCAAAGCGTTGGATCACCGAACACAGACAAAACAAAATAAAATTCAAAATGACTGCACAGTGGCTTGATGCGACCAACTGACACCAAGGATACAAACAAGACAAGGAAATAAATCGAAGTGGTTGACCAATGGCTCTATGCGACCAAATGACTTTGAGAAATAAAAGCAACAACATATTCAAAGTGAATGCGCAGCGGCTCGACGCGACCAACTGACACTAAGAATACAAACAAGGCAAGGAAATAAATCGAAATGGTAGATTAATGGCTCTATGCGACCAAATGACTTTGAGAAATAAAAACAGCAACATATTCAAAGTGAATGCGCAGCGGCTCGATGCAACCAACTGACACTAAGAATAATCAACAAAAAATATTCAAATAGAATGTGCAGTGGCTCAATGCGACCAACTGTCACTGAAAATCATAATATTCGAAGTGAATGCGCAGCGGCTCGATGCGACCAACTGACACTAAGAATACAACAACTAAACACCCAAAAAGAATGTGCAGTGGCTCAAATGCGACCAACTGTCATTGGAAAATAGAAACGACACAATATTCAAAGTGAATGCGCAGCGGCTCGATGCGACCAACTGACACTAAGAATAACAAAAAGCTTATTCAAGGTGAAAGAGCAGCGGCTCGATGCGACCACTGATACTAAAAAGAAATGACACGATATTCAAAGTGAATGCGCAGCGGCTCGATGCGACCAACTGACACTAAGAATAATCAACAAAGATATTCAAAACGAAAACGCAGTGGCTCAATGCGACCAACTGTCACTGGGAATGACAAAAAGCTTATTCAAGGTGAATGCGCAGCGGCTCGATGCGACCAACTGACACCATGAATAACAACAAAAATAAACATCCAAAAAGAATGTGCAGTGGCTCAATGCGACCAACTGTCACTGGAAATAGGAATGGCACAAAATTCAAGGTGAATGCGCAGCGGCTCGATGCGACCAACTGACACCATGAATAACAACAAAAATAAACAAATAGAATGTGCAGTGGCTCAATGCGACCAACTGTCATTGGAAAATAGAAACGACACAATATTCAGAGTGAACGCGCAGCGGCTCGATGCGACCAACTGACACTAAGAATAACAAAAAGCTTATTCAAGGTGAAAGAGCAGCGGCTCGATGCGACCACTGATACTAAAAAGAAATGACACGATATTCAAAGTGAATGCGCAGCGGCTCGATGCGACCAACTGACACTAAGAATAACAAAAAGCTTATTCAAGGTGAAAGAGCAGCGGCTCGATGCGACCACTGATACTAAAAAGAAATGACACGATATTCAAAGTGAATGCGCAGCGGCTCGATGCGACCAACTGACACTAAGAATAATCAACAAAGATATTCATTCCAAGTGAATGCACAGCGGCTCTATGCGACCAAACTGTCACTGAGAATGACAACAAGCTTATTCAAGGTGAATGCGCAGCGGCTCAATGCGACCAACTGACACCATGAATAACAACAAAACTAATCGAAATGGAAGCGCAATAGGTTCGAAACCTATTGACACTAAAAAGAAAACCCAGATACACTCAAAGTAAATGCGCAACAAGTTAAAAAAACCGGTTGACACTAAGAATGATAAAGACAAAGTAGTCAAAGTATTCAAAATGGTAAATTAGCAGGTTCAAATGTAACTGCCGACACCAAGGATAAGGAAGGAAATCACAGTGATTTAGTAGCGGCTCTATGCGACCAGCTAACATTGGGGATAGAATGGAGATCACCCAAAGATGGATCAACGGCTCTAAGCGACCGGCTCACACGAAAAAGTAACAACAAAATATGTTGGAGTTTTCAAATAAGATAAGACATCCAACCTCTGGAAATTCCTTCAGGAACCAACAGGAGAAAGGGTACAGGTATGTACAAAATCAAATGGACTTGGATTTTAAGCAAAAGGTTTCAGGACCTGCTTAAAAGATTTGTGCCAATGACAATTGGACTTCAAGGAGACATGGTGGTCATAAAGACAAATACCAAACACAAATAGAAGTCCACAGGGGACACCAGCAATTACTGGGGACAAAAAACATTGGTAAACCAAACTTCGGGTACCAACAACAATGAATTCTCAAATTGAACACTAATGATATCTGGACCTGGAGTTAGACAGACGACAGCTGGGGAAAGACAAATGCTAATGTCAAATGCGCATGATTGAGCATGATGCGAATGATCATGATATGCAAATGTTGACTCAAAAGAGACAAAGAGTTTTGACAAGACTCAGAGAGGAGTAGGCTCTCAACACCAATACTCAGGTGAGCAATATGAAAAACACTGGGGAGATGTCTTCGGACTTGGAAATCATGCTTGGTCCAAGGATCCATCCAAGAGTGTTATCAGTTTTGAACTTCGATGGGGATTTCTGTAATAGTAGTATAAAAGTGTTGTTGCAAACCAGGACTTCTTGGGGAAACAGAAGGTTTTTCCAATTTTCCAAAGTCAAAGAAACTTGAAAGTTTTCCAGTAAGTTTTCAAAACATTTCCTTAAAAAAACTTGTCATTTTCAGAGTTAAATAGTAATCAAGTGATGGCATTTTGCATAACAAAAGAAAATAAGAAGCTGAACAACAAAATTCATAGGCAAAGTTTGTATTTCATTCAAGAATGGTAGCTTGCCAATGGCAAAAACTCCATGGGAAATTACAATTTGAAAATGGCAATGGGGAAAGGTCTACATTGAATCCAACGACCACTACAATCCCTAATAACTAAGAATGCCCGACACCTTGCTTCTGACAAGAGCAAATGGATCGATCTTCCAGTATGGTTCTTCAGTAATAGTAAACACCATCTGATACAGTCAAATGCCTTTGTCCCTAACTTTTGCCTGGACCGCCCTTTCGGGTTTTCAATCCACCGGGACGCTCTTTTTTGCCTAAGCCGCCCTTTCGGGTTTTCAACTTAGCGAGCTCTTATTTTTCATTTTTATCCCTAACTTTTTCCTGGATCTCCTTCATAGGTTTTGATCCACCGGGATACCCATTTTTGCCTAGGTCGCCATTTCTGGTTTTCGACCTATCGGGTTTTATTTAGGCATAATATTTTTTGACTGCATCAGAATTCACCGGGTGTTTCAGCTGTTCACCATCCATAGTTGTAAGGATTAAGGAACCTCCGGAGAATGCCATCTTCACAACATATGGACCTTCATAGTTAGGACTCCATTTTCCACGCATGTCTTTGTGAACTGGCAAGATTTTCTTGAGTACAAGATCTCCTTCCTTGAATTCTCGGATGCGGACTTTCTTGTCAAATGCTCTCTTGATGCGCTTCTGGTACAACTGGCCATGGCACATGGCGGTCATTCTCTTCTCATCAATGAGGTTCAGTTGGTCAAACCTGTTCTGGACCCACTCAGCTTCCTCCAGTTTGGTTTCCATCAAGATTCTCAAAGATGGTATCTCTACTTCAATAGGGAGAACTGCATCCATCCCATACACCAGAGAGAAAGGGGTTGCCCCTGTTGAAGTGCGAACTGATGTTCTGTATCCGTGTAAAGCATATGGTAACATCTCGTGCCAATCTTTGTAAGTTTTTACCATCTTCTGCAGAATCTTTTTGATGTTCTTGTTTGCAGCTTCAACAGCTCCATTCATCTTCGGACGATACGGGGAAGAGTTATGATGTTCAATCTTGAATGTCTCACACAGCTCTTTCATTGTTTTGTTGTTCAAATTGGTCCCATTATCTGTGATGATTCGGCTTGGGATTCCATAACGGCAGATAATTTGGTTCTTGATGAAGCGGGCAACCACTTGCTTTGTCACATTGGCGTAGGAAGCTGCTTCTACCCATTTGGTGAAGTAATCAATTGCGACCAAGATAAACCGATGACCATTGGAAGCTTTAGGCTCAATTGCCCCTATCATGTCAATGCCCCACATTGAGAAAGGCCAAGGCGATGATAGAACATTCAAAGGTGTTGGAGGTACGTGCACCTTGTCAGCATAAATCTGGCATTTATGACACTTCCTGGCATACTTGAAACAATCTGATTCCATGGTCAACCAGAAATATCCAGCTCTCAAAATCTTCCTGGACATGGCATGTCCATTGGCATGTGTTCCAAACGATCCTTCATGGATTTCCCTGATCAATAAGTCTGCTTCACGTTTGTCCACACATCTGAGCAGAACCATATCATGATTTCTCTTGTAAAGCACATTGTTGCTGAGGAAGAACTTGGATGCCAATCTTCTTAAAGTCTTCTTGTCTAGATTTGTTGCGTCCACTGGGTACTCCTGATTCTGCAAATAGTTCTTGATGTCATAGAACCATGGTTTCTCATCAGTTTCTTCTTCGACCAGTAGACAGTAAGCTGGTGCAGTTCTTCGCTCGATTGTAATGAGTGGAGCTTCATTAAGAAATCTGACTTGAAACATAGAGGCCAACATAGCCAAGGCGTCTGCTATTTGATTCTCTGCCCTTGGAACGTGATGGAAAGTGACTTCATCAAAGTATTTGATCAATTCCACAATGTGGGCACGGTATGGGATCAACTTCTCATCACGGGTCTCCCATTCGCCTTTGACTTGGTAAATTACTAAGGCTGAGTCTCCATATACATCAAGGATCTTGATTCTGGTATCAATTGCAGCTTCGATACCCAAAATACATGCTTCATACTCTGCGATGTTGTTTGTACATTCAAAGCACAATCTAGCCGTGAAAGGAGTATAACCACCATCAGGATTCATCAAAACAACTCCTACACCATGCCCCATGTAGTTAGAGGAACCATCAAACATCATCTTCCAACGGGACCCTGGCTCGGGACCTTCATCTGGATCTGGAACTTTGCAGTCCTTTATCAGCATAATATCTTCGTCCGGGAAATCGAATTTCAAAGGTTCATAATCTTCGACAGGATGATCAGCAAGGTATTCAGACAAAACACTGCCCTTGATAGACTTCTGGGTTACATATTGGATGTCGTATTCGGATAACAACATGTGCCAACGGGCGAGCCTTCCAGTCAAAGCAGGCTTCTCAAAGATGTACTTTATTGGATCCATTTTCGAGATCAACAAAGTAGTGTGACAAATCATGTACTGCCTGAGGCGTCTGGCCGCCCATGCCAAAGCACAGCAAGTCTTCTCTAAAAGTGAGTATCTGCTCTCACAGTCTGTGAACTTCTTGCTTAGGTAATAAATGGCGTGCTCCTTACGACCAGTTTCGTCTTGTTGGCCTAATACGCAACCCATAGATCCCTCGAGTACAGTCAGGTACATGAAGAGAGGCTTCCCTGGAGTAGGTGGGATCAAGATAGGAGGTTCTTGCAGATAAACCTTAATCTTCTCAAAAGCCAGTTGACAATCAGGACTCCACTCAATTGCTTGATTCTTCTGGAGTAACTTGAATAAAGGCTCGCAAGTAGCAGTCATGTTGGAAATGAATCTGGAGATGTAGTTCAATCTTCCGAGGAAACCTCTGACTTGCTTTTCTGTCTTGGGAGCTGGCATCTCTTGAATTGCTCTGACCTTATCTGGATCTACTTCAATACCTTGCTGACTAACAATAAAACCAAGTAACTTTCCTGATCGGACACCAAAAGTACACTTAGCTGGATTCAGGCGCAGTTGGAATTTTCTGAGACGCTCAAATAACTTCAAAAGATGATTCAAATGATCCTCCTCACTCTGTGATTTGGCAATCATATCATCCACATAGACTTCTATCTCTTTATGCATCATATCATGGAAAAGGGTGACCATTGCCCTCTGATAGGTGGCTCCTGCATTTCTGAGACCGAATGGCATAACTTTGTAACAATAAGTGCCCCATGGTGTGATGAATGTAGTCTTTTCCATATCGTCAGGATCCATCTTGATCTGGTTGTACCCTGAAAACCCATCCATGAAGGAGAAAACAGCAAATTTAGCAGTGTTGTCAACCAAAGTATCAATATGCGGAAGAGGGAAATCGTCCTTCGGACTGGCTTTGTTCAAATTCCTATAGTCCACACACATTCTGACTTTGCCATCCTTTTTAGGGACTGGCACAATATTAGCTACCCACTCAGGGTACTTCGCAACTGCAAGGAATCCAGCATCAAACTGTCTTTTGACCTCTTCTCGAATCTTCAGAGCCATGTCTGGTCTTGTTCTTCGAAGCTTTTGCTTTACAGGAGGACAATCTGGTCGAAGAGGTAACTTGTGGACCACTATGTCTGTGTCTAACCCGGGCATATCTTGATACGACCATGCAAACACATCTACATACTCTTTGAGAAGCTTGACCAATCTTTCTCTGATGTCTGCCCCAAGTGTTGTACCAATCTTGACTTCCTTCTCATCTTCATCATTGCCAAGGTTGATGGTCTCAACCTGCTCCTTATGTGGCTGGAGATCTGTGTGCTCATTCTCAACCAATCTTGCCAGTTCTTCGGGAATGTCACAATCTTCCTCACTTTCATCTTCCGCTTGGTAGATGGGCGAATCAAAGTTAGGAGAGAATGTGGAGTCATTGGATTCAACAGGGTTTTCGTTTATTCTGCATATGATAATGATTTGCTTTTATTAAAAGTGGAAAATAGAGAAATGCAAGAGAAAAACTTTTTATTGATTTTGAAAGATTGCCATCTTCTTTTAAAAGTGAAAAGAGAGAAAAAAAACAGTAAATGATCAAAATAAGAGTTTAACAAAATTCCTTCATTGATAATAACTTCAAAAATGAGAAGGGGCCCTACAAAATACTCCCATAGCCTTAGGCAGAGCTAGGGAACTTGAAAACATTGAAAAAAAACAACAAATTACTTTGACAATGGAAAAATTTCTGGGATCTCGACTGCCTCCCAATTGCCCAAGGCTTCTTCACACTGATACACCAAATGATTCACATATTCATCTTCAGAAACTCCATCAATTGCATTGACCTGATAACCAGCACTGGAAAACACCTCTTGAATGGTCTTCAGACGTCCTTTAGCGGAGGTTGACGCTCCTTCCTTCTCATGAGTTGGTTTGTAACCCAACTCGCAACGATCTAGCTTCTGCTTGACTTCGATGACATCACCCCAACCTTCATGGCTTCTTTCTTCAATGGTGGAAATGGTACTCTTCAGCGATGCAAAAGATGGGATACCCTTCCCTTTTGGTTCCTCTACTTCCAGAAGGACAGCATTGGCTATCTCAAGAGCTTGGAAAGAAGTTTCCAAAGCATCTTCATCAGCCTCAATATAGGTAAAGGATGAAAGGTTGCTAACCATGAGATCTTCTTCCCCAGATACGGTTACCAGCTTGTTATTGACTACAAACTTCATCTTTTGATGTAGGGTAGAAGTGACTGCCCCAGCAGCATGAATCCAGGGTCTTCCCAGCAAGCAACTGTAATTAGGATTTATGTCCATAACCTGGAAAGTGATTTTGAAGACCTGTGGCCCAATCAAGATTGGTAAGTCTACTTCTCCAATAACAGTCCTTCTTGAACCATCAAAAGCTTTTACAATCAGTGCACTGGGCCTCATCTCTGCCCCTTGATAAGATAACTTAGCAAGTGTTCTTTTCGGCAAAACATTCAAAGAAGATCCTGTATCCACAAGAACTCTTGCTAAAGTATCCTCTTGACATTTCACTGATATGTGGAGAGCACGGTTGTGGTCTAAGCCCTCCTTTGGAAGCTCCTCCATACTGAAACTGAGGTTGTTACACGCAGTGATATTGGCAATGACTCCATCAAACTGATTCACTGTTATATCGTGCGTAACATGGGCTTGAGCTAGCAACTTCTGAAGCGCACTTCGATGAGCCGGAGAATGCATAAGAAGTGATAGGATAGATATTTTGGAAGGCGTTTGATGTAGCTGATCAATAACCTTGTAATCACTCTTCTTTATGATTCTGAGGAACTCTGCATCCTCTTCTCCCAAGACTACCTCTTTATCTTTGTTGACAACAGCTGGTATGACTTCTTTAGGCGGAGCCGTATTGGCTTGCTGGGTATATACACGACCACTGCGAGTCAAACGACCTGCACCCGCTATATCAGTACTTGCAACTTTTGAACCTTCCTTCTGATTAGCTTTATCAATCTTCTGATGAACTTTCCCTGTATCATACTTCCAAGGAACTGCTTTAGTGTCTTCATAACGGAAAGAGTTACTCCTTTGTTCAAGTCTTGGCTCAGGTATGTTGAAAATTGGCACCACAGATTCTGGCGTATTGAAGATAGGTTGAGCTCCTGAAGATTCAGGCAGGTTGAACACTGGCACCCAGGTAGAATTAGATTCCGGCAAGTTGAAAATGGGCTCAATCACCGCCACCTCATTCCTCTTCATATGACCGCTCACTTGTAAGACACCTTCATCAATCAAATCTTGAACATCTTTCAGGACCAATTCGCATCCCCTTGGACTATCAACACAACCTTCACAATTCTCATGACAGCTTTTCAGTATACCCGCCTCTACTAACTTCGCATGGAAGTCTCTAAGCGGGGTCTTGATCTCGGTGGCATTGAAAATCAAACCTTCTTCGGGCTCATCAACAATAGCATTTATAGACCCATGCTTGGGTAAAGGATTATCTTTGACATTCGGACCAGTATTCCCAAATGACAGAATGTTCTTTTCCATCAAATCTTTCACGATGTACTTCAAGGCATAACAACCCTCCAAATCGTGCCCCGGGGCACCTTCATGGAATAAACAGTGAGCATTTGGGTTGTAATTTGGTGGGAGCGGATTTGGTGGAGGACCCAGAGGCCTTGGAGTAACCAAACCCTTCTTCAGCAGTGAAGGATATAACTTAGTATAAGTTATAGGGATTCGAGGATTAGGAGGCCTTCCACCTGGTCTTCTGTTCTGAAAATTGGGATTTGAATGAGGAGCTGGAGTCCTCTGCTGGTAGGCTGAAGCATTGGGTGCTTGTTGATAGCCTGGATTGTTGAGCATTGGCTGATAAGGTTGAATCATTGGAGCCGTTTGCTGATACATCGGTACTGCTTGAGTTGGCCGATACATGGGGACTTGTGGATTAAATGACGGTTGAACCGCCGCTACATAAGGATGTTGGGCATACTGTTGTTGGTGAGCATACTGCTGTTGACGAGGATACTGCTGTTGATCCATAGGTGAAGGTCTCTGCCAAAGTGGATTTCTTTTTTGACCTGTCATTATGGCGTTCGTCTCACCCTCCTTCTTCTTGTGGAAGTTATTGGTAAATTTCTTGCCAATATTCCCACTGCCAGTGCTGGAGCTGCCAGATGCACCACTCATCTTTCCACTTTTCAAACCGAGTTCTACCTTGATTCCCACAGCCACTAAATCAGAGAAACTAGCAGTTATGCTTCCCACCATTCTCTCATAGAATTCTGGCCGCACAGTGTCAACAAACCAGTCAGCTAATTCTTTTTCAGTCAATGGGGGCTCTACTTGAGAAGCGGTCCCTCTCCACCTCTGAGCATACTCTTTAAAGGATTCAGACTCTTTCTGGGACATGCTTAGCAATTGCCTCCTATCGGGAGCGAGGTCCATGTTGTATTTGTATTGTTGGATGAAAGCATCTGCCAAGTCTTGGAAACTGCGGATCTTCGACTGGTCAAGCGTCAAATACCATTTGGAGGAGATTCCCTTTAGACTGTCTTGAAAACAGTGGATCATTAACTTATCATTGTCTACCTGAGCAGCCATTCTTCGATAGTACATCAGGAGATGGTTCTTAGGACAAGTTGCACCCTCATACATATCAAAGGTGGGTATCTTGAACTTTGGAGGTATTACCAATCCAGACACCAGACACATCTCCCTGGCAGCAGCACCAAAGATCTGGTCACCTTCAATCGCTCTTAACCTTTTTTCAAGGGTATCAAAATTCTCTTGCATCTTCACGTGTTTCTCATATCCGTTTTCAGACATATCTGGCGCTTCATACCCCTGATGGTCATTAAAATACGGTTGGGCACGGGTGTGCACAATGTCCTGTGTAAAATTAGCAACGGCATGATTCTCTTCATTAGTCACAGGAACAGTTTGTTGAGCAGCAAATCCCTGAGGAGGAGGCACAAAACCTTGAAAAGGAAATGCCATACCCTGAGAGGGAGGTGCGAAACTTTGAGAAGCTAAGCCTTGGGACGGGGGGAAGAAACCCTGAGCAGCAAATCCTTGGGAAGGAGGTATAAAACTCTGAGTAGCAAAACCTTGAGAAGGAGGGAAGAAACCCTGAGCAGCAAGTCCTTGGGAAAGAGGAATAAACTTTGAGTAGCAAGCCCTTGTGAAGGAGGTATAAAACTCTGAGCAGTAAGTCCTTGGGAAGGAGGAATAAAACTTTGAGTAGCAAGCCCTTGTGAAGGAGGGAAGAAACCCTGAGCAGTAAGTCCTTGGGAAGGAGGAATAAAACTTTGAGAAGCAAAACCATGAGGAGGAGGGACGAATCCATGAGGAAGTCCAAAAGGAGGCCAGGTCACAGGGGTAATGACTGATGATGTAGGCTGGGTCGTTGCAGTGACAATTTCAGTCATTGCAGTGACAATTTCTGATACCACAGTCCGTTGGGTATCCATCTTCGCTCGAATGACTTGTAACATTTCCATCATCTGACCCATATTTCCACGAATATCAGAAAGCTCTTCGTTAACTCTGTCCATCTCTAGGTCTCTTTCAGCCATCCTCTTTCTGGCTTGAGCTCGAGTGTAGTATTTGCGTGAGAGCCTCAGTGTGAAAGCTGAATTGAGAGCAGATGACGGGAATGAGTTTCATGGAGAAAAAAAATGCAAATGCAATGCCAAATGTATGAGTGCAATGCAAAAATGAAATTATTCAAGGAACTTAAGAAACAATTTGCAAATACCAAGGAAAACATAATAATCAAAGGACATGATTTCAATAAATTCAAAAGTGATACAAAGTCTTGAGTACATCTTCAAAAATCCCAAACAAAACTTAATAAAGACAAAGACAAAGTCCTAAGGAGATTCTCCTAAAAGCCTCAAGTTGAGCTTCTCGATTTGTGCCTTCATCTGAGCCCTTTCAAGCATAAGCTGATCCACGATCGACTTCCAAGAAGTGTCCCCTTGAGTGCTGGAGGAAAATAGATCCTCTTGTGCTTTCCTTTTCTTGCTGGAGAGCTCTTCTTCTTCCTTCATCTTCAACTGTCTTCTAAGTTCCTCATTCTCACTACTGATGATCTGATGACGATTCTTCCATGCATTCTTCTCTCGAATCTCTTTCTCCAAATCAATCTTCAGCTTCTCTGCATCATCCATAAAGACCAGAATGGGTTTCCTGAAGGTCATAGGATCCTGGCGAGGGTAAGGCATCTTCAGACTGATTGCCCTATCTCGTACCCATTGGAGATAGGGTTCCATAGAAACACAATTCGGCTTTCCCAAGCTACTCCTCCCCTTCCTATGGATGCACTTCCAAGCTTGCATAATCTGTTTCTTGAGCTCTGGTTCTTCGTCATCCTTAAAGAAAATTCCTTCCACTTCAACACTCTTAGGCTTGTCCTTCAACGGATATCCGAGTTGGCGGCGAGCCAAAACTGGATTATAGCTGATTCCTCCCTTAGTGCCAAGAAGAGGCACATTAGCAAAATCACCACAGCTATCAATAATCAATGCTCCATCATAAACACGATTGTACCAGCTAATGTCAGAGTGGGTAAGAGACATGATCCTTTGTGACCACCACAAACCATCCTTAAGATTCCAAAATGAAGCTGACTTAGGCAAGTGCGAAATAAACCACTCATATAGCAATGATGCACAACAAGTAATCATCCCTCCCTTATGGTGATTCCTTAGATGGATGGAATGATAAGTGTCTCCGAGCAAAGTAGGGACCGGGTTCTTCTTCAGAAAGATCTTGATGGCGTTCAGGTCGACAAAGTCTTCAAAGCTTGGGAAAAGCAGCACTCCATATATCAGTAGAATAAAAGTCGCCTCAAAAGCTTTCATATCCTTCACATCAACAAAATTCTTGGCCTTTTCTATCAGAAACTTTGTAGGGAATCCAAAAATCTTTCCTTTATAGGTCATATTTGCCTTGACCTCAGGAACACTCAAGTATGTCGCCTTTGCAATCTCCGCTTCTTCAGGGTCTTTCTCTAGAACAGGGAATGGGAACTCATCCTTAACACGTGATCCCACCAGAACTGAATACTCTTCCAAAGTAGGCGCCAATTGGTAATCAGGGAACGTAAAACAGTGGTAGAGAGGATCATAAAACTGGAGCATCACAGAGAGCAACCTTCCATCCCAATCAGTCTTAAGCAAAGCTAAAAGTCTCCTATGCTTCTCCATGAAGGCTTCTTGATCCAAAACCAAATCTCTCAATTTCCTTAGGTCTTCAAGTTTGGGAGTTTTGAATGTGTACTTGACAGTCTTTCTTCTTCCAAAGTCCATGATGATACCTATGATATTTGCAAAGATAGAGTTTCTGAGTTCCTTGAATAAAAAATGGTAAAAATGATGCTTCATGATGCGTGAATGCAATGAATACACAAACACAAACAAGGCTTAGGTTCAAAGCTTGCATGAGGTCAAAGGTTCAACCCTCCCAAAAGGTATGTACTATGAGTTTATTTGTACCTGTACAACGGGTTCTAAAAGTTCCCAGAATCACTGTCCCATCTTTCGGATATTACCGACTTCCCAACTCGACTTGGTAATCAGTAATATTCTCAAGAGAGTCTCATCCGAGTGCAGTATCGCGTATCAACTATTTTGGATTTGCACCCTCATAGTCATCGCACTACATCCCTAAAAAGGCCAAGTGGGGGTAAATGTTCTACGGTCCTCAGCATTAATGGCTCTCAAGTCGAATATAGTAATGTTTTCACGACTGAACTCGATCAACAAAACTACATCCGAGGAGGCCTCCGCTGAGTGGTGGTGTCTCAAGTCAACTTGGTCGGGACTCAACTCCCTACAAGCCTTCTTGAATATACCACCGTCCTAACTTATTTTGCACTCAAGTCCGGGTTAGGACTTATCTCACCACACATGGAACACCCAACAAAAATCCAAAATAATAACAAGCAATACAACAACAAATATACAAATATACAAGGTGGGCTTAACCCTCAAAAATAGAATCCCCAGTGAAGTCGCCATTTCTGTCGCGGTGAGAATCGGATACCAAGCTATTAAGTGAGCTTGAATCACAATTATTAAATGTTCACCACCGACTTTAATTTAATCCAAAGGGAAAAGGGAAAAAGATCGTAAAAACCCTAAATGAGGAGAAACTAGGTTCGGGGGTTGATTATACTTAGGGAAGGTATTAGCATCCTAAGCATCCGCAGTATCCTATGGGAACCTCTTGTTGATATTTGCATTATTGTTGTTTATTGCTTGTTAAAATTAATGGGAACCTAAGGTTTTTATTTCTAATGGTGCTCGCACAGCATCGCATCGATGCCTACGTATCGGGTATAGAATCAGAGCACTCGTAGTTCTCCTAAGGATTAACGAACACTTGGTTACGCTCAAGGTTCGCGGGGGAAGGTAAGTGTTATGGCAAACACTCACGTGACTTTAGGAAAGTCACAAAAAGTTGTAAAATAAAAAGCTAAGGACCTAATGGCTAAGGACCTAAGGATGAGGGACCTAATTGCTAAGGTCAAAAGGGTAACTAGGGACTGCTAAACTTCCTATGACATTGAGTCAACTGCAGGAGTTCTTTCCCTTTTGGATTGAAAAGCATAAACAAAAAAGAATAAATGAGGGTGCAAGCTCCTAAGACTAAGCAAAGGCTGCTACTTGCAAAAATAACACGAATAAAGTAAATGGAATACAAGGTAAAGGGTTTAATAACCGGGCTATGGCTCGATATGTGGATCGAGAATGCTGGGGTGGCAAACAAACGCAGTGCGACAATTTGGAAAGCTGCGAAGTGTAAGGAACTGTGCAGATGGCGATCGTAAACGACCGACTTACGTGTGTGAGTGTATGTGAAGTGAATTTCACTTGGCGTTGGACCAAGGAATTATTATTTTTAAAATGAAGTTAGTATGGTGTAAAGACGCGAGAAATAAATGATAATAATAAAATGAAATAAGTTGTGAAAAATAAATAAATTAAATAAATAGAATAAATAAATGGATTGAATGGAATAAAAAATAAATAAATGCATGGCCTCATATTGGTCACGATTAATCGGAAACGATTTATCGTGACTTTTTGTTATATCATCGGCCCTAATAGAGAGAAAGATAAATAAATAGAAATGATTATCTAATATTTTAAAATTCTCTAGATAGCAAGACAAAACAAAATAATAATAGAAAGAAAATGCTAAAATGGAAATGCTCTTTTTTTTTAATTTTATTTTATATGTACTTAAACGAGAAAATAAATTATCTAAATTTGATTAGTTAAAATTAAATAAGGGTTAATGAAATAAATATACAACATTTTTTTGGTTTTTCTTTTATAGATATATTTTTTTTATGAAAAATTAACGGTTGGAAATTAAAATTAAATTAAAACTATACAAAATAATATTCTCAAAATAAAAGTTAAATAGAAATAAAAGGTTCTTCTTTTTTTTTTGTTTATATATATTATAAAATTTTTTAGAAATAGAAATAAATGAAACAAAAGAGAAATAATTAAATTGAAATAAGAACTTTTTTTAAAAAATAAAAGATAAAACAGCAAAAGAGCAAAAGATAAGGGGGTGGAAGACAGTACAAGCCCATTCCATGGAACAACAACAATGAGGGTTTCTCCATTGAGATCCCTAGCCGCTTGATCAAAGCCACGTGCTGACAGATGGCCACAAAAGAGTGTTAAAGACAAGAGAGCACCAACACGTTGCAGACGTTGGGCAGTGGGCTATCGGTTTTGGAAGAATGAATTTTATTAAAGTCATATTATTAAATGGGAAAGAAGGGATAAATAAAACCACAAACTTCTCTCTGCTTTTTTGAAAACAAACGTTGTACCCGAAATGAGGCTAAGACTTCACCTATGCATAGAAGAAATAAACGGAAGAGCACTCTTGTTCGTGTTCTCACAGCGTCTCCGTCTCACTCTCGTCTCTCTCTCAATGGCCGTGGGTTCGCGGTGGTTTTCAGGGTGGTGGCGGGTCCGCGATTGGGTCGTGTTTATGGATGAGCGGTGGAAGGTGAAGGTCGCGGCTGAGGATTCGGTTTCGGACGGTGTTGAAGGAGGTTTCTGGTTGATTTTGAGTGAAGACGGTTAATGGGTTTGGGATTGTGGGGGTCGCGATTTCCAGGTTGAAGGGGTTGCGGCTCTGGGTTTAAAAGGTGAGGGTCTGTTTGGATTTTGTGAGTCACTCTTCTACTCCTTCTATTTTCTATTTCATATCTTTGGTGTTGTTGTTGGTTGATGGTGAGTGTGTTGACGATTTATGGTGGTGGATTCGGTGAATGGCTGAGTGCACGGTTCAATGGAGATTTGCGTGAGGTAAGGTTTTGGTTTGTGAGCAGCGAATACGGTTGTTTCGGTTGGTTTTGTGGTGGTGGCCGCGACTGTATTTCAATGCGTTTTGATTTCGGTTTTTGTTTTCAAGTTTCTGGATCTGTTTTTTGATGTGGTTTCTGAGTATTTGATTTTGTGCTTCAGTGAGTGTTTGCGGCTTGATGATGGTGAAAGTGGTGATGAAACGGTGGTAACTCGGCAGTGGCGAGTTTGTTTTATGCTGGGTTTGTTGCTCTGTTTTCGTGAGTTTCACAGGATTATGTTTTTTTTTGGTGTAGATTTCTGAGCTTGTATTTTGTTCCAGTTCACGTTCCTCTCACCTCAACTATTTTTCTTGCTGTGTTTATTGTGGATGAGAGTGAGGAATGGTTATGGTAGAGTGAGCATTGTGAGGTTTATGAAAGGTTCACTGAGTGTTGTTTGGGTGTTGGTTTGGATTTGTTCGCGTTTTGAAGCTGTCTCACGGTGGTTCTGTGATTGGAAGAAAAGGAAGGTGGGATTTTTCTGTTTTGATAGTTTAATATGGCTGAAGATGAAGGCTGAAAGGTGAGTGTTTAGGAATGGTGGTTTGATTCTGTGAAGGTTTGTGTCAAGTTAGTGATAATGAAGAAGCAGTTTCGGTTCATTTAAGGTGAAAGGTTGGATAGTTGGTGTTGGTTTGAAGGTCTGTTTTTGCTAAGGTTTTGTGGTTGACGAAGTTTTTTGGATTGATTTTTTCAGGTTTGATTAAAGGATAAAAATGATGAACAAAAGTGTGTTTATTAGCGGTGAAGGGTGCTTTGTAAATGTATACAAGTTTATGATGAAGTTTTTGATTTTGATTTGATTTTTTTGAAGTTTTGATTATAAAGTTGTTTTGTGAATGCAGGTTGAAAGTAAAGCTAAGAAGGAAATTAATTATGGACAAATGCTGGGGAAAAAAAAGTGAAGGAAAAAAGTATTACCGGCCCGAATGTTATCGGGGTGAAGAATCCTCAAATGGTAAGCTTGCTACTCCTCGCTACTGCTGTTCTTCTCCCTTTTCTCCTCTTTTTTTTTGTGGTTTTTGGTTGTTGAGTTTGCTGAATTTTTGTTTTGGTTGTTGAGTTTTTTTGTGGTTATTTTTGAGACTATTTGGGTTGTGTTGGTTGTTTCTGGTTGTGTTTTGAGGTGGTTTGGCTGTTTGTATGTATTTTTTTGGTTGAATGAGAGTTGTTTGGGACTATTTTGAGGGTTGTTTGTGTGTAGTTGTGATGCTGAGTTTTTGTGGTGTTTATATTGAATATAACAGTGGTTTTTGATGCTGTTTGAGGGCTGTTTTTGAATTTTTTTGTGTTGAATTTTGATATAACAGTGTGTTTTATGCTTGTAGGTGAAGGGTTTCAAAAGAGGGACAAGGTCTGAATTTTGCAGCTGTGGGTGGAGTAGTGGAGCAGGGTGTTTGTGTGCTTGGAGCAGGCTTGTCTTGTGCTGCTGAACTGTGCCATTTGGGTGGCTGCATGCTGATTTTGTTTGATTTGGAGCAGGCTGAATTTTGTATTCTTGCTGAATTTTTTTGTACAATTTCTTTCTTCTTTTTTTTTATGTGTAATTGTAACAAAATAATATGCTTGGAATAAAATGTTGATTATTTACATTTGATTGTGATTTGAAATTGAACACTTAATATTAAAAATGAGAACTTTAAATTAAAATCTAAACATAAACTTAAATTAGAAGTGAATAAAAAAGAAATAAACTTACAATTGAAAGTGACTTAGAAACTTAAATAAATTAAACTTGGAACTAAAATGAATAATAAAAAAGAAATTGGAATTAAATTGAAAATGAAATCTTAAACTAAAAAATAAAAATTAGAAATTGAAACTAAATTAGAAATAGAAATTTGAAAATGGATTAAAAGAAAAAAACAATTTAGAGATTATAACTAAATTAGAAATGGAACTAAACTAACTAAAAAAAATGACGAATTAAAAATAAAAGTTAAAAACTAAAAATCACATTAAGAAATAAAAACTTTGACAATAGAAATGAAATTACATTTTTTTTAAACCTTGAAATTGGAAATAAAATTACATTTTTATTTAGCAAAACTTTGAGAATAAAATAGATAGAAATTAAAATTAACATTAAAATTAAAACACGAAAATGAATTAAAAGGTTAGAAATGAGAAGTAGAAATTAAATTAAAATGGAAGCTTATAAGTGAAAAGAAATTAAGAATTATAAACAGCTAGAAAATAAATCGGGAAAAATCCCTGCTAAATGCGATAAAAGTATGATTATGATATGAGCGATTAGGGGTAAAATTTGGGGTGTGACAATAACAAGTAGGTTAATGATCTTAATCCTACATCAAAGTGATTAAGTGTGAGGTGCTTACTTCACATTTAAGGTATTCTCATTACCCCTAATCAGAGGGAGGATGTGATGAGTTTACTAACCCTTGGTTTAGGCTTAAGCTCATTTTCTTATAACAAACACCAAAAATCAATAAAAGATTGAAAACACAAAAACAAACAATAATCGTCTCCTTCGGGATTCTTTTCTCATCTCATTCACTCATAAACGGGAACTCGCTTCTTCCGTCTAATGCAAGACAGTTAGCACCTGAGCCAGACAGGTCATACACTTGAGAATAGACAAGTAAGAAGTTCACAAGTCAATTTACCTTTCAGTCTCCTTGAGTTGAACTACGGTGTTCTGACTTCCTCATTGCACGGGAGGATACGTAGGCATAACTTAACAGTTATCGAACAAAAGTCTCTGTATATTCCCCCTCCTCCAGCATTGTTCTTTTAGCCTCTTTATCTTGGGCATTTCATTCTTGTTCTTACACTGACACTTCTCTTATACACTTCACATTTCTTTTACACTGATACTCGCATTCTTTCCAGCTATGATACACAAATTGCACTGACACTACCCCTTTAAAACACAAATCTTTTAAGCGTGGATCCCGTCGAGTACGGCGGACAATCTGGGTGCTAATACCTTCCCAGGTTGTAACCAACCCCCTTTCTCAGTCTCTCTGGTTCACAACCGTTTTATCTATCTTTTCTTAGGTCTATGCAGCATTACCTTTCCTCTGGGATAAAAATGCCTAGCTGGCGACTCTTGTCTTCTGAGTTCACCCTTGTGTGTTCTCTCTCCTTTCGCCGACCGTTCGCGCTTGTACCCCTCTTGGCCCTAGTGTCATTTGGTGGGAGCGACACTATGGAAAAGAGAGAACACGATACATTTTCTCATTATCATGCTTTTTGACGAAGAACAGAAGGCTCTAGAGAAAAGGGAGAAGAGAATGGAGATCAAGAATCATAGAGCTCCAGGGTCAAGGATTTGTGAAGAATTGCTCAATTTCGAGGTAAGAGGGAGAAAGGGTTTTATATTGGTGATCTAACATGAAAGGGTAATTGGGAGTTCCTTACTCCCTAAGGGATTTATGTAATATAATTGAATTGGGTAAATTCATGATGTGAGTATGAATAATATGATGTTTGATTGTGTATGTTTGAGATTTTGATGTTGAATTGCCTATGTATGTGTATTATGTGAATTGGGTTATGAGTATTATTGATAATAGAGTAATTAGAGAAGATAGAGAGAACCTAGACTTTTCCTAATTTGATTTGTAAATGTTAGATTAGGTGAATGATTAATGTTAGAGGCATAAAATAGTATTAATTGGACTATTTTGGATGCTAAGAGTGAAATAAGAGGAACTGAATTCGGACTGGTATGAGCATCAATAAGAGGTTGGAATTTAGCGCAAACTGCGATTGGAAAAACCGCAGTACTCGCTCAGCGAGCGAGGGAAAGTGGGAATCTCGAGAGTTGTTCTCTCAGCGAGCAGAGAGCTCGCTTAGCGAGACCTGGAGCGTGAAAATTTATATTTTTATTATTTTATTCGGAAAATCACTTAATACTTAATTAATTCCTTAATAGTGCCTAGGACTGATTATGGTGTAGCTGGGACAATATTTCTTCCCTTAGTTTGAAGATAGTACTTAGGAATAATTTTGTTAAAAATAATCTAATGAGATTGTGTTAATTATGTGTAATGATTTCTATTTGGATGATGTGAATTATATTAATTGTATGTTGGTGAATGTGAAGATCAGGAGGATCGTGTCATGAATGGTTTTGTTCATGTTTATATATGTTGATGTATGTGTAATCAATTCTTGCATACGCATACATGTTGGCAGAATAATCATGTCTCGGATGGAGCGTAAGTGGTTATTCAAATTCATTGTGAATCAAAGGGTGGGGGATGATCATGTCTCAATAGGAGCGTAAGCGATGTATCTGGGTTCGAATCGATGAACCATTGTTGAAGTCGGTACCGCATTTGCATTGTGTTATGGAGTCACATTGCATATATTTGAATGAATGGTTTGTGTCGAATGTTGTGACTTATGTGTGTGGTTACTCTTTCCAAATGTTATTTGCACCGTTATAATATGAAATTGTTTCTTACCCCTCTGTATTTTTCTGTTGTGTTTGTGCTTCTTCGGAAGTACAGATAACCCAGGTACATGAGAGTAATTTGGTGTTGCTTGTTCGAGTCATAGGGCGCTCTGATACGTAACACGGGAATGAGGACTTTTGACTATTTTGTTTTATTTCATTTTTCCGACATTGTAGTTACGTATCTGTTTAATAAACTAGAGGAATTGTTTTATGTTGTTAAAATTTTTATGTCGTTGGGCACATATGATATTGAGACTATTATTTTCGCTGCTTATGAAAGAATAAATCGAATTTTGTTTCGTTTGAAGTGTAGCAACTCACTTTAGTATTTAAACTCTGGTTTTAGTAAGATTTATTTTATATTTTTGAAAAAGGGAAAAGTGGGTGTTACAAAGATCATTTGAGTACATATTGGTAGGCTATTGTGATGCTGACATGTTAGAGATAGAATTGAAAGAAAAAGTATTTCTGGAAGATAATCTGATATCTTGGTCCAGCAAGAGACATACCACAATTGCGTTATTAATTGCTGAAGCTGAATACATTGCAGCTTTCAAATGCAGCACTTAGATTCTTTGGATGAAAATTCAATTAGAAGATTATCAAAATTTTTAGAGTAATATTAATATCTTCTGTAATAATACTTCTACTATTTGTTTATCCAAGAATCGTATTCTACATTCTAGGGCTAAACATATTGAAATTAAACATCACTTTTTACATGACTATGTCCAGAAGGGTATCTTTCGCTTAAGATTTGTGGATACAAACCACTTGTGGGTTGATATCTTCATAAAACCCCTTGTTGAGGATAAATTCATTTTCATTCTGAATTTTTTTTATAAAACCTTGTCCAGAATGAGATGATGAAATTCCAACGTGTCAGGCTATCAGAAGTCATGAAATAAGATTCTGAGGAATTTATTTATTCATTTATTTATTTCATATGTTTCTGAAACATGAGCTTTCTTAAGTAAGGAAGTTTCATGAATTAGAATGTTTATTTTCATAAGGAAATCCTTTGATTTGTCTTATGAATTGTGAACATTTACAACATTAATTGTTGTCTTTTCATCTGAGATCGTGTGAACGTGAATGGTGAAAATTTTTCCACTTACTAAACATGCGTAATCATAATTTGACGCATTGGGTTTCGTAACCATCTTGAGAATATGTTAAATATTTACGGCTTCCCCTGTAAATTTGCATTCATCATGAGTAACGATAAGAGATATGTGAGTTAAAGATCTATTGAGACTAAGTATTTCTCTAGTTAATCTTTTCCCTTGTCAATTTTATTTTGCCACTTTTAAGTATATATGTATTCAGTTTTATTGACTGATGTCAAGACTTGAATAACTTATAGTTATTCTTTGATCTCTTGGATTCTCTTTGTTAAAAGACTACTACACTCCTTTCTTATTCCTTGATATTCTTGTCTCTTACTCTAACTGTTTCTTACATCACTTATCTTGGAAATGATGAATTTTCATTTCAATTCATTCAAGTCCTCTCTGTCATTTACTGTCTCTCTTTGTTGATTTATTTTCCCTATATATATATATATATATATATATATATATATATATATATATATATATATATATATATATATATATATATCTAGTCTTTTCTCATTATTTCATCTCATTCTCTCATATTTTCCTTATTGTTTGTCAAAATGTCTCTAAAATTTTTTTATGGAAATGAAGAAGTCTTGGAAGTTATCATTAAGAAAAGGACTAACTTTCCTAGACTTAGAGATTCGGGTCTGAACATGACCAGAAGCATGCAAATTCAATGATGGTCTGGTTACTATGCAATCTTGCATCGACCCATATATTCTTACCTTGTGAAGGATTTTTGGAAATATGCTAAGGTTGGCGAAGACGACAACACTATCTGGTGTTCTGGTTTTGGAGTTCCTTTTGTCGTAACTCCTACCTCCATTGATGAAGTTATTAACTATGTTCAATCTGGTGTAACAGTTGAGTATTTTCATTTGAACTACACTTTTATTGAGAAACTCATCGCCATTCATGATGATTCTTTTCCCAGATACGAATCCACCAAACCTGAAGGGCTCCTCCCTACTGCTAAAGTATGGTTTCAACTCCTGTTGACCAACTTCCGCCCTTAGGGAATGGCTAAAGATATTCTATCTCATGATGATAGACTCTTTATCTACTTTCTCATGTATAATGTTAGGGTCAACCTGCCCTAAACCATATTCAATCATTTTAAGTATTCTTTGGAAGTATTCAGAATCTGGCACAAGCAATTAATTCTTGATGGGAGAATTTTGTCTGAGCTCTGCTTCAAGGCTGAAATCAATGGATTAGCCAAAAGGCTTGGACCAAACTATGATGCATTTGAAGAAAGGTATGAAAGTGTTGATAAGGTGGAGGATTTTTTATGCTTGTTTGGAGGGTGTTGGTGTTGGTGTATCAGAATCTATTGGTTTTTATGTTTTGTGTGTGTGTCTTGTTTTTCTCCTTATTGATCATGTCCTTGTAACTCAGTTGTACCTCGTTTCTTGATACTCAGTCTCAAACTCTTGAAGACTCACATACTATCTTTTTGTTGCATCTGTTACATGTTATAGCATATTTAACTTTTTGATTGATGACAAAAGGGGGAGAAAGTATTGATTTTGATATACCTAATTTCTCTTGAGTTAAACCTAAACATTTCAAATACCTAATTTCTCTTGAGTTAAACCCAAACATTTCAAATGTTTGTACTAACCCTTGTTTAAAGGAAATCGTGTTACCTGTTTTCTTTTAGGAAAAAACTTACTATATACCAGATACACCTGAGAAAATCAGAACATAACAACTAAAGCTCAAATTCTGAAGATATGCTAGCTTCTCATAGTTCTAAATCAACCTGAGTGAGAAAAGACTTTGAAGATTGATCAGAAGTGAAACTCACTAGAAGTTGTTATGTGTTAATTTCTGATAAAAATGCTTAACAACAGTAAGTACTTGTTCAAGAAACTTATGAAAGATAAACCAGTTCTTTTGAACAAAAGGTTCATCTATTTCATCAAAAACTTTAATCTGGGAAGTGTTTTTTCATTCTGATTATCTTTTTAGAGTTACTTATCTCAGGGGGAGCTTTGTGCTTCTTTCTGATATATGTTTTTGTTTTGGTGATTACCCGACAAAAATTGTTCATCAAAATACAGTGTTTTGTCATCATCAAAAAGGGAGATATTGTTAGAACAAATTTTGGTTATGCATATGTAACTCTAAGTTTTGTTGATAACAGGTTAGTATTTGTGTGAGAACATTTGGGTACCCTAACAATTTGTTATTGTGTAAATTTATCAAACTGCGTTGATTCTGACTCTTGAACAAGAAATGTTACAAGATTATGAATATATTGATCTGAATCGCTTTTGCTCAAATTCAAGGATAAGAAGCTTCTGAGAAAACTGTATGTTGCTGCTACAACATTCTCTTGGCCCTTACTTCTGACATGTGACTCTGATCAATTTTCTTTTTAAGACTGCTCAAGCTTCTGATGTTTTATTTGCTGAAAGTTCTTGAAGACTCTGAAGAATCTCAAGTTAGATATTGATGTGATTAAGCTTCTAATTTATGATTGAAGTTTCTAAACTCAAGAAAAATTGATTCTTCTAACTCATGCTTTAAACAACGTTTATTCAGAAGCCATTGAAGAATAGAAGATATGAACGAGTTTATACGAGGGAAATAGTACATGGTATGAATCAAATATTCTTTCTTCTACGTGCATTTCATGGAGTGAGGAAATCAGTACAGTGCGTTTTGTCGTCCCCTCCGTATCAAATCGTTGCTCAAGTTGCCAACTCATTCATGAAGAATTCCTGATCTTCAACGAATATATTTTCTACTGGATATATAAAGACTTGATGACTTGAAGAATTATTGTCCAAGAATTCGAAGAGACTGTTATCTATATAAAAAATAGAATTGTTGTGCATAATTTTTCTGTAAGTGTATTGTGTTTTTAACTTGTTTATATCTACTTGTGTATAAGCAATCCATTTAAACACAACACTTATTCAAATTGTTTTTTGTAATTCCTTAAGGGACCGGTTAGGTCAAAATCCTTGAGAAGACAAAGATTGTGTGTCTTTGTGGTTTGTTAGTCACCAGTGGTTGCTAGTGCAGTTTTAATCAGTTGATTATAATGGATTAAGTCCTTGGGTATTAGGATAAATCACCTTGGCGGGTGGACTGGATTAACTTTGAAGTTTTCGATTGAACTAGTATAAAAATCATTGTGTTATTTTCTTTATTTGGTCTTCAGTGGTGATTTTTATCGGTTGGGTAAAAAAATTATTTTTGAAAACCCCAATTCACCCCACCCCCCTTCTTGTGTTTTTCTCACCTTCAAACATAAAGAATATTCAATAATTTAAACTGAACACAAGCATGGACATACTTTGAATTAATAATAAGAGGCTTAATTCAAAGATTTCAACAAAACACAAAGCATAACTATGCATAAATTTAGCATCAGAATATTTCATAGATGGCTTCAAACTTGTCTCTCCGAATTTTAGAGGAACTAACCTCAGAACTTATGTTAACCCCTTGTTGAACAAGTATTTCAGAAATAACTCCTCCATAAGGAATGGATAAAGTCTTTGCCTCTTGAAAATAAGAAAGATACATCTTCAGATGGTCAAACATAACTTGAGGAAGGTTAATCTTCAAATTTGAATTAAGAAGTAAAAGTATATCTTTTTCAATAGGGTCCACAAGGTCTAAATCTTTATCCTTATGAAGTAAGTTTGAATTCAGAATCTGATTCCAAACAACATCATCATGAAGAAGATTTGAGACATTGATCTATTAGATGGATCTACAAATATATGCCAAGTAGGAAGATAGTGTTCCCAAACAAGAGTTCTTGGAATTTCTCCAATCTCCTCATAATTGATCACATTTGCAATTGCTTTAGAGGCTATTGTTATAGAAACACCAGTTACTCTATATAGAATATCACACTCTGAATTTAGCTCAATAATGGAGGCATTAGTCCAAAACTCTTTGACAAGACTTGGATGAGTGAAACCAAAAAGCATCTCAAAGTAGTCATTCCAACCTTGTTCAGACATAAACTTCCAGAAGTTGAAACCAATCTTAAGCAACTCATCAAAATCCACAAATGTTTCATTGACGACAACCAGTTGATTCAAAGGAGAAATAACTAAATAACTCATCTTTGGTTTAGTTGATTCAAAGAAGAAGAAGAAGAAGAAGAACTAGATAAGAATCCTACAAGAATAAGAATATTGTCAGAAAAAGGACACAATGATGTTTCATAAGACAGGGAATAATGACAATAAGTACCAAAAGAGAAAACGTCATTACCCAATGGTTCTTATCTAACAAAAATTTCAATTCCACAAAATGAGTTTCATTTTTATGAAAATTTAAGTATTATAAAAGTTCTGGAAAACTTTTTTACTTAAACTGATATATCATAAGTAAAGAATCTTCTTCTGAATCTTAGAATCTGGCAACTTTCAGAAACTATCATCCATCAGAGTCTAGTAGATCTAGACTTTGACAGAGATATCATTTGTAAGTTATAAGTCTCTAAGATTATATTCAGAACTACCATTTTATCTTGAAGCAAGAGTCATGAGTGATAGATGAATATTGAATTGTCTTCTTTAGACAGCTAAAAAGCAACAATATCAACACAACAAGTGAGAAAATTATTTTCATAAATATGATCATCAACTAGCTTAATGAGACATTTAGTATAGACGTATACAATTGAGTTTCCTTTTAAATATTTTTGAAGTTCTCCTTTTCAAATGAACTTCTCTAGAAGTCTAACAGAAACTTTGTATTTGTATCTATACAAATGTTTCATTGAATCAAAAGATAAACCAGAAAAGAACAAGCATATATACCCATTTTTTTGTTTTTCTCGGTCAGACTCGATTCAGTATTCAAACTTGACCAATAGAGTCATAACACTAATTCTAGTAGATTATGATTCAATGATTGTCTAAACATTGACTTCACTACTCTCACCAAACTCAGTACCACCAATACTTGAATTTGGGATGTTGGCTCTTTGTTGGTTGGTTTGCATATCAAATTAAAACTAAGGTGTCACGTGCAAGTATACATGTTTGTTTGATTGTAGCAAGTAATAAAGTAAGGATATCATATCCACATGGAGTGGAAGAGATTTATATTGAGCTAATTGTAAATAATATTTGTTTAAAATAAGTATGAGCAAGGTAAAAAATAACAATTGGTTGCAAGTGAAAGAAGTCCACACTGCAAAGCTAAAATAATAAATAAGAGGGTGAAAATATTAAGAGAGTGATTGATGCTCTAAGATCCATTAATATATTAGTAGTTAAATGTATCAATGATTTGAAGTGTCGTGCCTTAAAAGGTTAGAATTTGATTTCATTGTGTATATCTATAACATCATAACATGCATAACTAGGGCAAGGGAACAAATCTTTAAGCCTCACTTATAACCCTAAAATATGTCTAGTTTTAATTCTAAAGTTCTTTATGGCCTTAGCTTATTATCTCTAAGCAAGCTAATTTAAGTGAATATCTCTATCCTACTTGTTTAACCACTCTTGTTATGAAATTCACTTGTTGTTTATCTCTCACAACAACAAGCTTTTACCTTTTTCTAAGTTGATCATTCTCAAAAGCATGTTTATAGCATAAAAAACACATAACAAAATAAGGTACTTTACAACACAACATTTCAACATAAAAACAATATTATATTAACTTCACTTTGCACATCAAACAAGAGTTTAGATCATATTGATCTGAGTTCAAACTATTGGACTGAAACCACTGGGAAACATGCTTAAACAAAAAGATCTAAAAGAAATGATAACCTAATAGTAACTTGGAGTTCCTTTGCGTTGGATAAATAGTAATTGATCTATTCAGTCACATCCACTATAATACCTCGTATTTCATTAAATTCTCTAGATGGTATTAATTGAGCTCAATTAGATTCCGGTGTGCTCTGAGAGTTATATGTTCAGATAATTAGAGAAACTGTTGAGCTCGGATTGAATTGATTAATATTATTCGACTCTGAGGTTTTATTAATTGGTGCATTAGAGACATTTTTGGATACCCATAATTTTGGACGAGATAGTATTACTAACTGATAGATATTTTCTCTATATCTCTCATTTTCCTCACTTGTTGCAAAAATAGAAAGAAGGGATAGAGAAGCTAGAAAGAATAGAGAGCAAGAAGAGAAAGAAGGAGGAGAAAACCTAGAAGCTCAAGGAGAGCTTGGATCATCATTCTTCTTCATCAATCTTTATCATCTTCATCAAACTCCTCTTCTATTGCAAGGTGGGTTTTAGTTAGTACTTTTTTTAGAGTTTTTGAGTTATAGGATTTTAGATTAGAATGTGATAATTTCTTCTAGTCGAAAATCTAATGGTTAAAATGCGGATTTAGTTGCTTTATATGAGAAAGATAAGTATGAACATACACTATGATAATTGATACAATGTTGATATTTGAAGAAATGAGTTTTTACTGGTTTTTGAGTGAAGAAAATGCAGGTTTTAGACATTCTACCAGGATGTAACCGGTTACACTCTGAGTGATAACCGACTACCACGTTGAAAATCTGGAAAATATGGTGGAATTTACACTATGTAACCGGTTACACGCTGGGTGATAACTGGTTAATGAAATGTGGCCCTAACTCTTAAAACACTATTGGATCAACAGTTTTACGTTATGTAACCGGTTACACTCTGAGTGATAATTGGTTACCACTGAAGGTTTTGGAAAAATATTTTATAAAATTCATAACTTCTTACTCGGGTGTTTGATCGAAGCATTCTTGGTATCATTGGAAAGTTATGACAACGTATTGTTTTATTTATGATATTAGATTGGAAATAATGATTATGAAATTGTGTTGTAACATATATATGTATTGTCGCTCCCAAAGATTTGCATCCCGGTACAAGCGCGAACGGTCGGTGAAAGGAGAAATGAAAATGAACTGAAAAGAGTCGCCAGCTAGGCATTTTTATCCCGAAGGAAAGGTAATGCTGCATAAACCTAGGAAAAAATGGATAAGAAAGTCGCGAACCAGAGAAACTGAGAAAGGGGGTTGGTTACAACCTGGGAAGGTATTAGCACCCAGATTGTCCGTCGTACTCGACGGGATCCACGCTTGAAAGTTTGTGCTTAAAGGGGTAGGTGTCAGTGCTATCTGTGTGCAAAAGCTGGAAGAGAATATACAGGTATCAGTGCTGGAAAGTGAAGTGAAGAAAAGGAGTGTCAGTGTAAGAAAAGAGTGCAATTCTCAAGACAATGAGGATTAAAAGAATAATGCTGGAAGAGGGGGAATATACAGAGACTTTTGTTCGATAACTGTTAAGTTATGCCTATGTATCCTCTAGTGAAATGAGGAAGTCGGAACACCGTAGTTCGACTCAAAGAGACTGAAAGATAAATTGACTTGTGAACTGCTTGCTTGTCTATGCTCAAGTGTATGACCTGTCTGGCTCAGGTGCAAACTGTCTTGCATTAGACGGAAGAAGCAAGTTCTCGTTTATGAGTGAATGAGATGAGAAGAGAATCCCGGAGGAGACGATTATTGTTTGTTTTTGGTGTTTTTAATCTTTTATTGCTTTTTTGATTTTGTCATAAGATAATGAGCTTAAGCCTAAACCAAGGGTTAGTAAACTCATCACATCCTCCCTCTGATTAGGGGTAATGAGAATACCTTAAGTATGAAGTAAGCACCTCACACTTAATCACCATGATGTAGGATTAAGATCATTAACCTACTTGCAATTATTTAGATATTTTTTGGAGTTTTTTGTTTAGTGTTAGGTAATGAGTTTAAGCCATAATCAAGGATTTAATGGACTCATTACACCATCCTAATAGAAGGATAATAGATGAGAACATTTAAGCTGAGGAAGATACCCCGACTTAATCCATGATTAGGGATTAACCTCATGACAAAACAAAGCCTTTATTAAAGTGGATTTTAGTTAATGGTAAGGTTAAGAAATGAATTTTATGGTTTGTAAGACAACTTGAGGGGGACTTGTCCATTAACACTAGGGTTAGTCCTTCTTAACCAATTTAGGAAGAATTAGAACCCTAATGCAAGGCCCAAGTTACAAGCTTATTGTCATAGTGATTATTAGATGGATTGATTAAGAGATTTAAACACATTAAGGGTTTAACACTTAGGATTAAAGTTATACACTCCATCCTAAGAGAAGGATGCAGGCATAACCCTAATCACAAAGCCTTAAAACCTTGAATGTTTAGTCCCTGATTATGAGATGAGAGGAGAGACACAAAAGATGACACAAAGGTAAAACTAATGGGGGACTAATCAAACCCTAATTGTTAACATGCTTGGGTGTTCCTAGGGTTTATGAGTCCTGCAAGAGATCTTCAAGAAAAAAGCCACCAAGGAGAAAGCAAGATGGAAGGAGGAGAAGCAGAAGAAGCAAGTTAACTTAATTCACTTAAGAAGATAAGTTACTTGAAGAAAGAAAGTGAATGGAGAACATGAATGAGCAAGCTCACTCTAAGACAAAGGTAAAATGCAGCAAGGATGCATAAAAGAGATGGGAAGAGAATGTGAGAAGTGAAGGCAAATTCACTTCTCAAAGTACTTACCACCTGAAAAGTTAGCATAAGAGAAAGAAATAAAATGAAAATGAAATGAATGCAAAGGTGCAAACCAAAAACAGAAGCATATTTATGATTTAAATGATGCTAAGAGATGATGCAAATGTATGTCAAGAGTTGTGAATAATCATACAAGAGATGAGAATGCAAATGAAGCATGGAAGAAGCATGAAAGTTCATGAAAGTTTATGAAATGTAATGAATGCACAACATGGAAAATGGATGAAGAAATGATCAAGCATGATTCTAATGTGTCCTAAGATGTCTTATATGTCATGTGGATGCAAGGAATGTCATGGCAAGTTCGTGAATGCAAGCATATGCAAGATGTATGCAAAAGAAGATGAGAAATTAGGGTTTTCATACAGCATGAGATGCAAAACTCAAAAACAGAGCAAATGACAAGATAAAAAATTGAAAATGCAATCAAAAGGACCCTAACCCCATATGATATCACACCCCAAAGGAGAAGACCTAACTCTTAACCTAGTGAAAGTTATGATTTTTCTAAGTTTTCTAGGGTTTTAAGGTACCTAAAGGGAAAAAATGAAAATTAATTCAAAAAGGCAGAAGAAATTTGTGACAAAATTAGGCTAGAAACTACATGTCAAATGAAGATCAATGCAAAAAGAATAATTGTCATACCATTCTTGGTTAGGCAGAAAATAATTCTTGAAGTTAGGGTTCAAAAATAGGAATTTTATGAACCCTAAATTCAAGAAAATTATCAAAGATGGTTCAAAACAAAAAAGAAATTTGTGTGGATGGTATGACAATGTCTCTAAATGTTTAAAGATGCAATATGAATTTTTTTGGGAGTTTTAGAAACCTAAATGATTTTTTAATTAATTAATTCTCATTAATTAATTAAATAAATATTTAAATGTTTTAAAAATGATTTTTTAATGCAAAAAATAAAACTAAAAATATTTTTGGGTTGAGAAAATTATTTGAAGTGAAAATGCAGAATAAAATTATTTTTGGAATTTTCTAACTATTTTTAATAAAATGTACAAAACAAATATGAAAAATTGAAATAAAAAATGAAATAAACAGAAGTAGGATGATCCAGTGGCTGAGATTGGCTCTGGGGTTTTCTAGGGTTGACTGCGCGCCAGATCCTATGGCCCAAATTCAAACTTCATTAATCCTAATTAATTATTTAATAAATCCAGATTAAAAATTAATGACACAATCCTAGCCACACAACACGCGTGGGAAGCTCAAATCTAAGGGTCCACATTTAAACCAAAACCCTAACCCTAATTATCAAACTAATTACTTTCAGGTCACCGGAGAAGAGCTCCGGTCGTCTTCTCCGGTGACACCCTCACCTAAAAACTTCCAACTTCCTCCCTAGGTTATTTCTGGAGCTCTAAAGCTCCAGATTAACTCCTCTCACCTCCCTGAATCCAAATCCACCTTCAAAACAAATTTCCTATGGCTCAATCCTAAGGTTCGAAGATAAACATAAAAATGGCAAAAATTTCAGAGATTCAGTACATACTCATTTCTACACCATTTTCGAAAATTCAAAGCTCAGTGTGATCAGTGAAGCATGCTTATTCATTTTGTAACATAAAAAAGAGGTTCTGGAAAAATGAATTCAGATGACTACCTGAGATGAAGCTTTTCAAACTTGAGCTTTCTGGCCACTTCTTTGGTGCAAAATGACTCTAATGGCCTCCCTGAAGAAGTTGCAATGCTTGGAAAGCTTTGAGGATGGCTGGTTTGAGTGGTAGCAATCCAACTGGTCAGAAATCGTGTTTGGTGTATGGGGTGTTTTTGGCTGTTTCAATGGTTGGTTTGTGATCAGTGGATGATTTTGAGATGAATGGTGGAATTGGTTTGAAGATTGAGTGAGTGAGCTGGGAGTTTCGAAGGAAAATGCAAGGAGTCTTTTTGGCAAAGCTGAGTTCTTGGAGGTTTCAGCTTGTGTGTGTTATGAAAAATGATCTTTGAGGCATGCTTGTAGTGTCTGGATTGGGCAGAGAGTGGGTGGTGGACTGTTGTGATTGGTATGGGTGAATTTGCATAAAGTCAGCATTTCTTGTACTTGAGGTATGGGCAAGGATGCAGCTGGCTTTTTGGCATGTCCATGTGCAGCTGAGATCAAGGATGTCCATAGAATCCATTTGGAGGCAATTCAGCAAGTTGGAACAAAGTTGTGGGACTTTTTACAAATATGTGAAGTTTTGGCCCTTTTGAGAAATCTTGATGTTCAAGGCATGTAATCTTGCAATTCTTTGGGAAATTATGATCTAAAGGCAATGCACTATGATGTTATGATACATTGAAGTGTGTTTGAAGTCACAAAAAGTCTTGACAAGTGGTTTTGCAAAGAATCCCTTTTGGTGCATTCTTGAAAATTATGGGATTTTTGCCAACTTTGACAAGCCATATCTTGAGTTCCAAAATGAATTAGATCTTTTTCTTGTACTTTTTGAAAAGGTAATGATCCAATCTACAACTTTCATGACCAACAAATTTTCATTTGAAGCATTTTTGGTTGAGAAAGAGGAGGTTGAAAAACTTTCCCAAAATGGAAAGTTTACATTACAAGTTATTTCCATTTTTGGCAACTTTTGGTTTAGCTCAATTTTCTTCAAATTTGTGAACTTCTAAGAACTTCAATGATAAAATAAAGACCATATAACCTCAATTTGATAAAAAAAAATCCATTTTGGTTCCATGTTGGGGGGCCTCAGATGCCCTGATTTTGCTCTGACTTGCTCAAGAAGTTACCCAATGATCAGATAACTTCCACAATGAATTTCTTCATCAAACTTGGTACACATGATCCTTATAACATATTGAGACCATTATAAACAAGAATGACCAAAAAAATTGGAGTTATGGCCTCTGAAACCAAAACCCTAATTTCAGGTCATCTGTGTAGTGAAACCCTGGCTCTGTTTCCATGTTGTGCAAGTTCTTGTGATTCTTTGACTTCCTTGATCTTTGAAGGATATCATATGATGATTGAACATACATAGACCCTCTTGAGATGATTGAAGACCTTTGGAGTGGCTCAGATGAATCCTGGATTGCTCAGATCACAAACCCTAGATGCAGATGAACTTGACCTAATGCAGATGAAACAAAAATGCAATATGATATGATATGCTTAAACTTATGCAAAGATGAAAGATCACAAGTCATGGTGTGAACTTAATGAGGGCAAATTTGGGGTGTTTACATGTATGCATGCTAATCATTAGTAATCAAGAGGCTACTTAATTAAAAATGAGTTAAGTAGAGTGAGGAAGACTTACCACATATCAATAGTAGAACCTAGTATGTGACTAGGAATTTGATAGAAAGATTGGATGGTGATGCTCGGGCATTCGATACTTAGATGAGTATCTTAGTCGAGTAAGGGTCTAATGGTGAGTTAAACATTATATGGAACATGTGTGTGAACTCGTTAGGTGTTTTATTTGTGAAAAGGAAAATGTGGACTTATGAATGTCATATGAATTCAATATGTGTTAAGGATAATGTGGTCTTGTGATTGGTATGTGAAATCACGTTAGTATGAAATCACGTAATCGGAACTTTTTCTCTGAGAATGTCAATTCATGAGCAAAGGGCTCTTATGAATGTATGCATGATTACTTGGCAGGTTTGATTCATGTGTATAGTACATATAGAGCTTACGAGTAAAGAGGCTTGAGATGGTTACAAGCCATGTGAAGCGACAAATCTAGGTGCACGGGCCTAGGATCTAAATATATTTCATATGTAAAGTAAATTACAAGGATCCATGACTCGTTCTGACTCTTAGATGTAGGAGAGGACAGGAATAGGGGAAATCTTCGTTTGGTTCCCGGATTAGTGATACTTTTGAGTTAGTGAACTCAAGACATGTTTCCATATGAGTGTGAGATTGTGAACTCAATGTCTTAGATTTCCCCCGACTTGAGTAGGATTTTGTAGAACCTTGTAAAGCTGAGAGAATCGATAAGATAGGGAACTCACTGAGATTTTTTATCTCACCCCACTATTGTTGTTACTTTTCAGGTTTAATTTATAAGTGGAGCTATACTTGGATGTTTCAAGAGAAACATAGATTAATGTTTCCGTTATGTATTTTATCTTTTGTACAATGAAGGATATTGTATTGATCTTAGTATTTTTATTTTAGTATAATTTCCATGTCGTGTACCATAGTTTGTATTATGGTTTTAGTATTGGTCAAGAATGTGAATTATGCTATTAGGAACTTATTATGGTGTCAGTACCAAATAAACTCTTGTATGATATTATTCTAGGTATATATTATATAGAATGTTACATCAGCTCCCACCAGTGAGTACAAGATTGGATGAAAAGAAGGAAACTCTATATTTCTCATTAACCTCAAAAGAAAATAACAACTAATCTAAAATTATTATGTTTATGTAATTCACAACCTATCCTCTTTTGAAACTTAAAGCTTTTATAGACTTAAGTGTGGAAGTGAAAGTTGGTAGGTATTGGATCTTGGGCCTTTGATTCAAATAAGGTTCAGCCCAAATCAAATCAACAAATGCTTCAGATGTCCTTCTCCCTTAACTAACAAGTTTTCCGGTACAAACAATAATGGGGGGCAAAGCATTATCTGCAACAGGTAGTGGCACAGAGGTGCAGGCGGCGGATGGCTGGTGCAGGGTGCTCATTTGCCAAGGTGGTCCCCACTGTACTATGCTTTTTATCCCTATGTACAATTGATCTTATCCTTTTGCTTCTTTAACTTTTCTGCACATATTCCTGCCACGTAGGCCCTAACAATAAGTTCCCTCCAAGATTTTTGTAAATTGTTGATTGTGATCTTTAGCAACTTTATTTTCTTCAATTCTTTTTTACTTCAGACTTTGTCGTGGCCAGTCATGCCTCAGCTTGCCTTAAGAGCTATTTTCAAAATAGAAAAAACACATAAAAACTAAAAAGGATCACCTAGTGTGCTTAAGACAAAATAAACTAAAACAAGTAAAATTAGTTAAGCAAACATTTAAACTTAAACTAAAAACCTATTTGAAAATGGATCATAATGACACACTAAAACAATGTTATCACTCCCCCAAACATGGAGTATCACCTGTCCTCAGGTGATGCGATAGTAAACACTAGAAGAAATATCTTAACTTCAACCAATTAGGATCAGATTAATAGGGAACTTATATTTTTCTAGATTGATGGTCTGCTTCAAAAAATACCATAACTTAGCCTTGCATTTACCCTAAAGTTATCAAATACTTAAGCTCACCAGCTCCATACTGTTACGCCATTACTCTTTAGAAGAACGAGCTAGTTTTAATTTTGTGATTCCAATTGATAATCTTGTGATTCAAGGGTTACCTTTTTGGTTTCAAGATGGGGGTTTTCCCTAACTATTCTATTGACTTTTGACTCAAAATAGTTGGGACCATACTTTCCACTTTTTTTTTGGCACAATGCTTCACCTTTTCACTCGACAAGATCTCACTTGTAATGAGTCTAACCTATTATTGTGATGAAGTCATTGACTTGTTACTCCCGTTTTAAGCATAGGAATTTTTTATTTGGAGTGGTCTTTTGCCACTTTTTACACACTTTGTGTACTTTATTCGCATTTATGGAGTGTGTCCTTTTTTAAAATAAGTCAAGTCTTTATTAGAGTCATATGATCCTCACCTTAGTGATTCCTTAAGATTTCCACTTGTTTCTCATTCTTAAACAAACTGGTTTCTTAAAAAAAACCTTTTCAAATCTACTGACTACTAGAGGTGGGACAAAGGTCATCCCCAACCTCTACGGCAACACTCTAAGTCAATGCTCAGTTTTATTTCCAAAAATATTCAACATACCCATCATCCATTATTCTAAGTGCAAAAAATTGTATTTCCTTGATCTTGGGTTGTAATTACTTCATTCTCTTCTATTATTCTTATTGAGCACTGTAAACACCCCAAATTTTCCCTCACCCATTCACACCATGGCTTATGATCATTTCACATGCATAAACACAATCATAGCATCTCACACCACATTTTTGATTCATTGCATTGGTTCAAAGTCATCTGCATCTAGGGTTTGTGATCTGAGCAATCCAAGAGCTTCTTGAACCACTCCAAAGGTCATCAATCACTTCAGAGGGGTCCATGTGTGTTCAAGTATCATATTATATCCTCTCAAAGTCAAGAATGTCAAAGAATCACAAGAACTGAGAATGACTTGGAGGCAGAGCCAGGTTTGACTGCACAGATGACCTAGAATTAGGGTTTTGGTTTCAGAGGCCATAACTCCAAATTTTTTGGTCATTATTGTTCCTATTGGTCTCTATATGGTATAGGGAGTATTCATATCAATTTTCATGAAGGAATTCCATGGGGAAGTCATCTGATCAAGGGTTGACTTTTCAAGCAAGTCAGTGCAAAATCAGGGCATCTGAGGCCCTCAATGACCCAACCAAGGGGTGTTCTTCATCATTTTGATTGTATATGATTTTTATTTGATCATAGAAGATGTTGGAAGTTCACAAAATTGAAGAATTTCAAGTCTTTTGCAAAGTTGACTTTTTGGGAAAGTTTGACTTTTAATGAAATTGCCATTTTAGGCAACTTTTTCAACCTTTACTTTTTGATTCAAAAAAGCTTCAAATGGAAAAACTTTGGTCATGAAAGTTGTAGAATAGATCTTTCCCTTTTCAAAAAGTACAAGAACATGACCTAATTCATTTTGGATCAAAAGTTATGGCTTGTCAAAGTTGGCAAAAATCACAAAATTTCAAGTTTCCACCAAAGAGGCAAAGTTGCAAATTCACTTCTCAAAGCAAATTAAGTCATCAAATGGACTTCTAAACTTCACAACATGATCACACAAGTCCTAAAAGTCAGATTGCACCCAAAAGATCACATGTTTTATGGCTTATGGAGCAAGACTTTTTCATAAAGATCAAAAGCAAGGCAAGTTGCAAAACTCATCATAAGACACAACCCACTTGCTTGCTAGCCTGCTGAGCCACCCTAGGCATCTCCCCTCATCATGCTGCGCAGGACACACCCTTTGTCCTTGGCTAGAAAGTAGCCCATACTTCTCTTACACCAACTTTGACATTTTGGCAAAAGGACCCATACCAATCAATAAAGCACACATCACTTCATCTGACCAATGGCATTTGTTTATACAAAGAAAAAGCAAGCCAAAGCAACCACAACACAAGCCTGAAACACTCCATAACTCAGCATTCTCATTTTCCACCTCTTGAGCAAAAGCATTCGAAATTTATCACACAGGCCACAAACACACAAACCAACTTCACAAACAATCTCAACACTCTTTCCTGATCACAAAGCACCCATCACCATTGCCTTAAACTCCCAGAATCACAAATACGATTCTCACCTCACCTTGAGCAGAACCTCTGCCAGCTTCCAAACTAGCCATTGCAAACTTCAAACAAACCTTGCAAGCTTCTTAGGAGGATCAGTGGAGTAGATTTGAGCCAAAGAAACAGCCTGAAAGCTCTGGAATCGAAAGCTCCATCTCAGGTATCATCCAAGAACTTTTTTTCCAGAAATGGATTTTTAAGTTTCTAAGTTGTTCCTCATGCTTTGCTGATCACTCTGATGTTCTTAGTTTTGAAAATGGTTGAGAAATAAGTATTTAATCTTGTTCTGAAACTTTTCTGACCTAAAAATGTTTGGCTTCGATTCGCATGATTAGTGAATGAGAAATGAGTTTTGATTAGGGGTTTTGATTCAGTGATGTGTGGGGATGATTTCTGGGCTTTTAGTTTTCATTTTTATGAAGATTTGAGGATTTTGGAGATTTTCAGGGAGGAAGGTCACCGGAGAAGACGACCGGAGCTCGTCTCCGGTGACCTGAAAGTGATTAGGGCATTAATGAGGATTAGGGCTAGGTTTGAATTCTGAGTCTAGGATGGGTTGACTGGCATTGACTCCCGCGTGAATGAACGCACCAGATCTGCCACTTAACCCTAATTCAAATTAATTAGTTTAATTAATTAGGTTTAAGTTTGATTTTCCCAGAAGCAATCCCATCCGTCCACAAGCGCGCGCAGTCTTTCCCTCCTCTCTGAGTTTGAATACTGGCCTTAGATTATGTTGACTTCTCATTTAAATCCAATTTTATTTTCTTTTTATTTCATTTAATTTGTCCATTTATTTAAAAATAGCAAAACAATTTTAAAAATTCTGAAAATTTTTGTATAAACTTTTATTAATTTTCAGAAACCAAAAACATTTTTATTTTTATTTTTTGCATTTAAAAATATTTTTAAATCATTTAAAAGTTTATTTTTAATTAATTAATGAGAATTAATTAATTAAAAATACTTTTAGGTATTTAAAAATCACCAAAAAATTCATGAAACCTTCATAATCATTTAGAAACATTGTCCAACCCTCAAACCAAATTTCTTTTTTGATCTTGATGTATTTTGAGAATTTTTCATGGAATTAAAATCATTTCAAGGCATTATTTTGATCCAAACTTCAAAAAATCATTTATGCCTAACCATTGAGAGTTGGACTTTGATTCTTCTTGCATTGCATTTTGTTTAGCATGTAGTTTGTGAGATTAAATTGGCATGATTTGATCTTTCATTTTCCATTTGTTTGGCATTTTTCTTGTTAAGGTACCCTAAAACCCTAGAAATCTTAGGAAAATCATAACCCTAATTAGGTTAAGAGTTGGAACCTCTCCTTTGGGCAGTGAGTTTGTATAGGTTTAGGGTTCCTTTGAGTGTATTTTCAATTTTTTATCTTGATGTTTGCTTCTGATTTTGGTTTTTGTTTGATGCATTGATCATAAACCCTAATTTGGGCTTCCATATGCATCCATCTTGCATTTGCTTGCATACCATGTCTTGCCATAGCATTTTGTGCATCCATTTGATTCATTAGACATCTTAAGACATATTAGAAGCATGTTTGATCATTACATCTTGCATTTGCCATGTTGTATGCCATTTGCATTTCATAACTTTTCATGTATGTTCATGGTTCTTAACTTGTTTCATTTGCATCCATAAGCTTGTATGATCATCCCCATGCTTTGTTTCATGTTTGCATCATCTCATAGCATCATTAACATCATGTATGTGCTTCTGCTTTTGATTTGCATCATGTCATTTCATCTCATTTTTCATTGCATTGCATTTCTTCCACTAACTTTTCAGGTGGTAAGTTACTTTGAGAAGTGAATTTGCCTTCACTTCTCACAACTTCTTTTCATCTATCTTATGCATCCTTGCTGCATTTTGTTATGTGTTTGAGATTGATCTTGATCATTCTTCTTCTTCTTACTTTCTTTCCTCAAGTGACTTGACTTCTTGAATGAAGCAAGTTACTTTGCTTCTCTTGGCTCCTTTTCATCTGCTTCCTGGTGGTTCCATTGAAGATTTCTGTCTTAAACCTCACAAACCTTAGGAACAACCAAGCATGACAATGATTAGGGTTTTGATTAGTCCCCCACTTAGTTTTACCTTTGTGTCTCATTGAGTCTTCTCTTCTCATCTCATAATCAGGGACTAAACCCTAAAGGCTTTAAGGCTTTATGATTAAGCTTATGCCTGCATCCTTCTATTAGGATGGAGTGTATAACTTTAATCCTAAGTGTTAAACCCTTAATGTGTTTAACTCCTTTAAACAATTCACTTAATAATCATCAAGACATCACACTTGTAACTTGGGCCTTGTATTAGGGTTCTAATTCTTCCTTAATTGGTTAAGAAGGACTAACCCTAGTGTTAATGGACAAGTCCTCCTCAAGTTGTCTTACAAATCATAAAACTCACTTCTTCATCATATCATTAACTAAAATCCATCTAATAAAGGCTTTGTTTTGTCATGAGTTTAATCCCTAATCATGGATTAAGTTGAGGAGCTTTCCTCAGCTTAAACATTCTCATCTATTATCCTTCTATTAGGATGGTGTAATGAGTCTGTTTAATCCCTGATTATGGCTTAATCTCATTACTTAACACTAAACAAAAAAAATCAAAAACATCTAAATAATCACAAGTAGGTTAATTATCTTAACCCTACACCAAAGGTGATTAAGTGTGAGAAGTTGACTTCACACTTAAGGTATTCTCATTACACCTAATCAGAGGGAAGATGTGATGAGTTTACTAACCCATTGGTTTAGGCTTAAGCTCATTAACTTATGACAAATTCTCAAAAGCAATAAAAGACTGAAAACACAAAAACAAACAATAATCGTCTCCTCCGGGATTCTTTTCTTATCTCATTCATTCACAACCGAGAACTTGCTTCTTCCGTCCAATGCAAGACAGTTTGCACCTGAGCCAGACAGGTCATACACTTGAGCATAGACAAGTAAGCAGTTCACAAGTCAATTCATCTTTCAGTCTCTTTGGGTCGAACTACGGTATTCTGACTTCCTCATTGCACGAGAGGATACGTAGGCATAACTTAACAGTTATCGAACAAAAGTCTCTGTATATTCCCCCTCTTTCTAGCATTATTCTTTTAAGCCTCATGATCTTGAGCATTTCATTCTTGTTCTCACACTGACACTGTACATATTACACTTCACACTTCTCATACACTGACACCTGTACATCCTTTTCCAGCTCTTTTACACATAAATTGCACTGACACTACCCCTTTAAAACACAAATCTTCTAAGCGTGGATCCCGTCGAGTACGACGGACAATCTGGGTGCTAATACCTTCCCAGGTTGTAACCAACCCCCTTTCTCAGTCTCTCTGGTTCGCAACCGTCTTATCCATCTTTTTCTAGGTCTATGCAGCATTGCCTTTCCTCCGGGATAAAAATGCCTAGCTGGCGACTCTATTCATTCCCTGTGAGTTCATTCCTGTGTGTTCTCACATCCCTCTTTCGCCGACCGTTCGCGTCTGTACCTTATTTGAGCCCAGTCTCATCTTTTGGGAGCGACAGCTTGGCGACTCTGCTGGGGACCCTTATACTGCAACCAGGGCTTCTGGTTCTTTTTGTGGGTTCCTCCTAGCGCTTGTTTGATTTGTGTTTACTGGGGTGTTATGTACTATTTGTGTTTGTATATTTGTTTTATTTTTGCTTTATGTACAGTTATTTATTGCTTTCTTTACAGCTTTATATCATCATACTGTCATACTGTTATCTGGCTGGATCTGTTGTTTCTGTTTTGGTGGGTGGGGGTTCCACTGAGAGTTAAGGTCCTATACCTGGGACCTGAGTGACACCTAGGCTAGAGTGGTTCATGTTCTTTCCCATTCCATTTCGGTCTGGTGCGGGAATATGAAACACGGTTCAGATGTGGGTTTCTTCTTGAGAACTCTGTGCTACAGATTTCCTGTAGTGCTAGGGCTATCTGGGAAGCCTGCTAAGTCTGGATGACCTTTATTATGACCTTCAGAAACTGAGGAGAATTAGAGGAGGATTTTTTATGGTTATTGTAAACACTGTACCTCCGGGTTAGAAGTGTTTACACTTCTCATAACTGATCCAAGTCTGAGGATCCTTGTTTTAGAACATCACCTGTGAGGGGGTTGGGCTGTTTACAGGTTTGCAGGAACCTTTGACCTCAACATACCCTCATTACCAGTACAATTGTTTGATCCGGTCACTATGATCCTGAAGTTATTGACCTCTGGTTCTCAGTTACTATTTTGGGTTATTATGCAGATCTTGTGGTTACAGACACTCGATTCTTGGTCTGGCATTCCAGATTCCAGGCAGTTTCCAGCTGTGATCCCATGTCTTTGCATCTTTTGCATTATCATTTTGCATTTCGCATTTGCATCAGCATTGCATTTTCCTCCTCCAGAGAGCTCATCCTTCCTCTTTTGTCCATGACCAGCCAGTTGATTTCCCGGTACTCAGTTTGAACAAGTGTTAAATGTTGGAAGACGACAGTGTTTGAAGGAAGATTGAGCAGTGTCAAGAGGTAAAGGGTCAGTTTGAAAGCCGTCAGTAGCTATGTCAGAGAGCAACCGTCAGAATGTTGAGTTTCCACCTGGTTTCACTTCAATGACCAATCCGTTGTATGGTCTTTCTCCTGATGAGGATCTTCCACAAGTGAACAATCTTGCTCAAGCTCAGCCTGCACAGACCCCGATCGTGAATCAGAATGTACCTGAACCATCTGCTGTCCGAGGTGGACCTTCATCTTCTTCTGATACTACAAATTATCAGAGTTTTGCCTTCCCCATGCCGAACTTCCAAGGGGCAATCCCTCTTGTGAAAACCAAGGATCCACAAGTTATTGATCCTGCTGAAAGGTTTCGTGTGTTGGAGGAGCAACTCAAAGCCTTATCGGATCCTGATGCCTTTGGTTTTGATGCTCTAAACATGTGTTTGGTGCCTGGTCTTGTCATTCCTCCAGATTTCAAGACTCCGAAGTTTGAAAAATACACTGGTGTCAGTTGCCCGAAGCGTCATTTGATGATGTTCTGTAGAAAAATGACTTCTTATGCCTGCAATGATAAGTTGATGATTCACTGTTTTCAGGACAGTTTAAGTGGGGCATCTTTAAGTTGGTACATGGATTTGGAAAGCAGTCATATCCGATCTTGGAATGATTTATCCAGAGCTTTCGTAAAGCAATACCAGTACAATATGGACGTGACGCCCAATCGCGCGCACTTGCAGAGCCTATCCCAGAGGAGTGGTGAATCTTTCAGAGAATATGCACAGCGGTGGAGAGAATTGGCAGCCCAAGTGCAACCACCACTTTTAGACAGAGAATTAATTGACCTGTTCGTGGGCACCTTGCAGGGTCCATACTTGGAAAGAATGAGTAGCATTGGGATGACAAGCTTCTCTGATTTGATGATAGTTGGAGTACGCATTGAGAGCCTGCTCAAAAGTGGAAAGATCCAGGACTTTTCGAATATCCCAGCTAGTGAAGGTGAGTCTGTTGTTAGCTCCCAAGAGGAAGAATGGGATGACGTCAGTGCCGTCATGGCAAATATCGAATATTCTAGAACAACATCTTCTAAGAGATCATCTTTTCCTGAATCTGATTACTCTTACGGGCATTCGGCAATGCTCAGAACACCGTGTCAGAAACCCTGGGCTCCTTCTCGTCCAAATCTGCAATCTCATGGTCGAAGACCTCAGAATCAACTTCAGAGCCAGCCTAGGCCTCGTAACAATCTGGAAAGAAGGATTGCTCCTCTTCATCCAGTCCCCATGGCATACAGTGAACTCTTGCCACATCTAGTTCAAAGCTCTTTGGTGGTTCCTAAGCCTCTCAAGCCGTTACCAGGGCCGTACCCTCCAGGGTACAATCCTCATGAGCAGTGCGGGTATCATGGTGGATCAATGGGGCATTCAACTGAATATTGCAAAGCTTTTCAAGCCAAAGTACAACAGTTGATCGACAAGGGCTACATCTCCTTTCCAGAAGGAAGCTTGGTTGTGCACGTCAACCTCTCGCCTGATTGAGTTCAAAGACTTCGAAGGAGCGTATCCTGATTTCGGTGGTCCAGACAAGAAGATGTCATCAGAGCTGATGATTACTGTATCCTTTTATCATTTGCATTGTAGTTTCTTTCCTGTTAGCAGCTACTTGTCTTTTAAGCAATGTTATTTTTGAATGGTAATGTTAATGTAGTGATCTTGCATTTTTGAATCAATTATGTCGCATTCGCTCATTTTTTCTTTCCTTGCATCAAAAACGAAAAATATAAAAAATTTGCATTCATATACCTCCCATTTATTTCACTGTTGTTTAGCAGGTTTGAGGGAGGATGATGACAACTGAATACCCATAATTGTTGAAGGTATGCTTTCAGAGTAGAACCTGCTGACGATGTACATGCATTGCTTTAATTCCCAAACACCGGAGATATAAGGGAGATAAACCCTCGTCAACCCCTTTGAGCCTTGAAGCAGGAGTTTCTTTTCTGAACGAAAAAACCCTCACATTTAACCCGGGGCAGGGTAGTTATCAGTTAATTTGACCGAGCGTTCAAATTTCCAAAGGAGTGTGCATCCGAGGATCCATTACCTTTATTCATTACACCTCAAGAGGTCAAGGGACGTGAAACCACAATGGTTATCCCTCACCAACAAAGGAATGAGGCAGTCAACCCTTTCAACAAGTCATGACAAGCCAGTGTCACACGATTTGTTCAACAAAAATAAAAATAAAAGAAATAAAGCCCGCTAAGTCAAAAAAATGTGTGAAAACATATGACTTAGGCAAAAGTTAGGGCATCCCGCTGGACTTCAAAATCGAAAAATTCAAAAAAAAAAAAAGAACCAGTCCAGGCAAAAGTTAAGGAGTAAAAAAAATGAAAGAGAATCTTCCATGAGAACAAAGTCGTGTGACCAGACACAAAGTCAGAATGGGTGACTGTTACTCCAAGAAACCTCATTGGTGCGTAAACCATCAACGTCATTGGTTCCTCAATCATTACAAAACCCTTGTGAGAAGCGAGTGCTTAAGTCCAATTAGCTGAATATAGGACCGGAGAACATCAAGGAGAATGGGTGGGCACATATAAATTTTGAGCCATAAATCCTTCTTTCTAAAACCGTGAACTAGGCCACGCTATAACCCTTGAAAGTCCTAATTGAATCAGGTTCAATTCTGAAAGCATACTACGACAAGGTTACGTAAACTGACTCCTAAAGGTTTGCTAATTCAGCACTACGTTTGGACTAATCGTCCATTCGTCACACACTGTCACAACATTAAAATAAATAAAATTTCCAAACTTGCATGTGCACTGCATTAGAATTACCATTTGTGAATGAACAGTTTTAATTGCAAGTCAGTTTGTGACAACAGGGAAGTTCCTACAAAGGGCAATCAGAGGAAAACTTGATTATTCAACAATGATGACCAGAATCAAGCGCATCGTGTAGGCCTATGAATCAGGGGCATGTTATCCAGTGGTTTTGTTGACCAAGGAATCTATCAGGGTAAAGAGAGTTCCCAAGCATCAGTTGATCGAGGAATGTCATTCAAAGTCAGTTGATCAGAGCTGAATCTGCCAAACAGGGGCAGGCCACCCGAAATTTCTGTTGTCCAAGGATGAAATCTTCCAATGCCCAGTCAGAGTGAGTCAAGTCGCTTTCACGCTCATACCGGGGCATGACACTTCCAGAGTTCACTAGATGCAATTCTCCTCGAGCATCCAAGTCTGCTATTCCAGAAATTGGATAATCAGTGATAGTCTGTTCAGAGACTCACCCAAACAGGGGCCTTTTTTAGTTACACAGAGAAATTTGTATCAGTGATCTTCGAGTTCAAGACGAGTGTCGGGAAATCATGCTACCCACCTTCACCTTTGTCACCCTTCTCAACCAGAAGCCTTGTCACCTATGACTTTTTCCCCATCCTCGGGAGTTCTTATAGCTTTTCATAAGCATTGCATAAGTCATTTGCATACGTTACTCATGTCGCTCGAGCATAGAGCATATGCATCATAATTGCATTGAGCATCACCCCTCAATCATCAATCTCAGTTCAGAGGGCCTCGTCCCCCAAACCGTTCAAAGTCCATTTCTCGTCTGGCAAACCGTTCTAAGTCCAGTTCTCGTCTGGCAAAACTTTTCAAAGTCTAGTCCTCGTCTGGCAGACAAACCCAAGGTCCAGTTCTCGTCTGGCGAACCAATTTCAAATACCAGTTCTCGTCTGGTAGGAGAACCTTTTAACCAGTTCTCGTCTGGTCACCGTTTCATTTAACCTGTTGAATGCCAGTTCTCGTCTGGTAATCATTCTTTTTCAGAGTCAATTCTCGTTTGACAATGAACCCAAGGAGTCAGTTCTCGTCTGACGACCTATTCTTTGCCCATCAGTTCTCGTCTGTTGGCCTAATTTCAATAAACCAGTTCTCGTCTGGTAATTCACCTTCAAAAGTCCAATTGCTTGGCAACCAAAAAAATATATCTATCAACCTGGCCCTAGTGCCCAACCATCCTTGTTTCATATCTTTGGTTATGAGCATACGTCTGCATTGTACATCATTTGCATTGCATCTTCATACCGCATGGTTTCTGTTTTAGCTCTGATGTGGGGCAAGAATCGTTTCAAGACGTAATCTGGGGCAGTTATCTCAAGACTTGTTGAATTTCTGCGAGAGTTTGAAGACACTGGGGCAATTCTGGATGCCAAGTCTTCTGTAAAATCCTCTGAAGACGATCTTTTTATGGATGATGCAGTATGGTATAATTGAGGAGTTAAGGGAATGTTAGTTCACTCAGGATGATCAGTAATGCTTTTGTTGAGCTCCAGAAGTTTGAAGCACTGTGTTAATTCTCAGGGAATGTCTGGTATTTATTTTACCAGCAGGGCATTGGAAGTTTATTTCTTCCCCGAGCATAAAGATCTTCTTTCAGCCGACAAGATTCCCTCATGAGGAGTTGGTTATTCGCATTCAGTCAAAGCCAATTTTCATTGGCATATCTTCCCAGCACAGTCGTCATGCTATACACGGGGCTTAATTTGGCTTATTTCGATCTCTAATTCTCCAACAAAGTCTCTCCTCAGCAGAGCATCGCCAAATCTTTTCTCAACCATGCCAGAGGGTTGACACATCCCCAGCTGAGTTGGAACAGATGATAACCCCAACAGAACTTCAAGGCTAATTGAATCGTTCTCATCCCCAAGCGGACTCATCTTTCCACAGCGAAGTTTTCCCAACAGGAAGCTGAAGGCCTTGCTTCCCCACAAAGTTAGAATTATCAGAATTCCCTCCTCAGCAGGATTGTGTGATCAAGCATCTTCCCTAGCCAAGTCTAAAGATGATCTTTCCCCATAGAGTCATCGGGATTCTCATTTCCAAGGGATTTCCCCAGCAGAGCAAGAAGAAATTCTCCCCAGTGGAGTCAGAGCAGGATGATCAGATCCTTAGCAGATGTTCAAAGCAGTTAAACGAAGTATACCTCACGCAGAGTCGTCTTTCCTCCAGTGAAAACCTCTCCAACAAGCATCAGGTTGCCAACACTTCGTTCCCATCAGAGTTAAAAGCTTTCAACCCGTCAGCAGTATACAGAATGCTTCCCAAATTCCCCAGCGGAGAGCTAAAGCTAAAGCAGTTGCCTTACATTCACAAACATCAGTACATGCCTCCTTGTGGCACCCGTCCGTGTCATATCCCCAGCATAAAGCCAAAGCGTCCCCTTTGCACTCACAGATGCTTATATACACAACTTCCTTGACACTCGTCCGTGTCGTCTTCCCCAGCATAATTACCTAAACACTTTGTATATCAAATACTTGTTTATAATATACCTCTTGACACTCGTCTGTGTCACTCTCCCCAGCAAGTTAAACACTCATCTATACACCACCCATACTTACTCATACTTATACAGATACTCGTCCGTATCTTGTATACACCATTCATATCCCCGCAGATTCGACACTAGTCCTTGTTCTTTGCTAACCAGTTGGTACTCGTCTGTACCATCATCTCAGAACATGCGTCAAGCGTTTGTTTCTACCTGATACTCGTCCGTATCATAGTCTTAAGGATGCTCGTCCGCATCTTTAATCCATACACCGTGTCAAACACTCGTGTCTTCTTGAAATTAGACACTCGTCTGTGTCTACCTTTCCCCAGAAGAGTCTCCTCAGAATCAACACTCGTCCGTGTTCCTTGTTAACCAGTTGATACTCGTCCGTATCATCATCTCTGAACACGTGTCAGTATTTGTTTCTACCCGATGCTCGTTTGTATCGTAGTCTTAGGGATGCTCGTCCTTATCTTTAATCTATACACAAATATCTAAACACTTATACCTTTTCTTTCTTAGATATAAACACTCGTCCGTGTTTACTATTCCCCAGTAGATCACCAGCAAAGCAATTTTCTTTTTTATCTGACATTCGTCCTGTGTCATGATAAACCCTGAGAGCAGTCGTACCCTGCTAGGTGGTCGTCCTCCACCTCTTGATGATCGTCCTTCATCATGCTCGTCCGATGGCCGTCCCCATCGTTGATTTTCTATCCGACATTCGCCCTATGTCGTGATATTTAGCAGCCGTACCCTGCTAGGTGATCGTCCTTCACCTTTTTGATGATCGTCCTTCATCATTTTATCCAATGGCCGTCCCCATTGTTGATTTTTGGTTATCTGACATTCGTCCTATGTCATGACAAACCTCGAGAGCAGCCGTCCCCTGCTAGGTGGTCGTCCTCCACCTCTTGATGATCGTCCTTCATCATGCTCGTCCGATGGCCGTCCCCATCGTTGACCTTTTATCCGGCATTCGTCCTGTGTCGCGATATTTTCGGCAGCCGTACCCTGCCAGGTGGTCGTCCTCCACCTTAGATGACCGTCCCTCATCTTAACCCTTACAGAGCAGCCGTCCCCTGCTAGGTGATCGTCCTTCACCTTTGATGACCGTACCTCATCATCTGTTTATTTCATTTATTCTTTAACCCGATGGTCGTCCCCGTCGTGGTCCCTTTTCCTTTTCCTGATGATCGTCCTTCATCAGTTTAAGCCCGATGGCCGTCCCCATCGTTGGTTACTTTACTTTATGAATTTGATGGCCGTCCCCGTCATGTTTCATTAATCCCCAGAGAATCTTACAACTTTACTTGATGGTCGTCCCCATCATAATTCTTTTTCTCCCCAGCATGTCGGCCGTCCCCGTCATCGCTTTATTCCCCGCACTTTTCCAGCATGTCGGCCGTCCCCGTCATTGCTTTTTACCCAGCAGTCGTCCTCTGCTCGACGGTCGTCCTCCGTCGCCCACACTTTACAATATACTTTATTTTCTTTTACAATCTATATCCCTTTTCTTCTTCATTCTGTGAGTGCAAATTTTGGACTGTCTTTGGTATTCAACCACAAGTTATCTTGTTTGCCTGTTAAGCCGTTGCTTACATCCTGCACAGCTAACTCATGTTTGAATAGGGGCAGCTGTAAACACCCCAAATTTGCCCTCACCCATTCACACCATAGCTTATGATCATTTCACATGCATAAACACAATCATAGCATCTCACACCACATTTTTGATTCATTGCATTGGTTCAAAGTCATCTGCATCTAGGGTTTGTGATCTGAGCAATCCAAGAGCTTCTTGAACCACTCCAAAGGTCATCAATCACTTCAGAGGGGTCCATGTGTGTTCAAGTATCATATTATATCCTCTCAAAGTCAAGAATGTCAAAGAATCACAAGACCTGAGAATGACATGGAGGCAGAGCCAGGTTTGACTGCACAGATGACCTAGAATTAGGGTTTTGGTTTCAGAGGCCATAACTCCAAATTTTTTGGTCATTCTTGTTCCTATTGGTCTCTATATGGTATAGGGAGTATGCATATCAATTTTCATGAAGGAATTCCATGGGGAAGTCATCTGATCAAGGGTTGACTTTTCAAGCAAGTCAGTGCAAAATCAGGGCATCTGAGGTCCTCAATGACCCAACCAAGGGGTGTTCTTCATCATTTTGATTGTATATGATTTTTATTTGATCATATAAGATGTTGTAAGTTCACAAAATTGAAGAATTTCAAGTCTTTTGCAAAGTTGACTTTTTGGGAAAGTTTGACTTTTAATGAAATTGCCATTTTAGGCAACTTTTTCAACCTTTACTTTTTGATTCAAAAAAGCTTCAAATGGAAAAACTTTGGTCATGAAAGTTGTAGAATAGATCTTTACCTTTTCAAAAAGTACAAGAACATGACCTAATTCATTTTGGATCAAAAGTTATGGTTTGTCAAAGTTGGCAAAAATCACAAAATTTCAAGTTTCCACCAAAGAGGCAAAGTTGCAAATTCACTTCTCAAAGCAAATTAAGTCATCAAATGGACTTCTAAACTTCACAACATGATCACACAAGTCCTAAAAGTCAGATTGCACCCAAAGGATCACATGTTTTATGGCTTATGGAGCAAGACTTTTTCATAAAGATCAAAAGCAAGGCAAGTTGCAAAACTCATCATAAGACACAACCCACTTGCTTGCTAGCCTGCTGAGCCACCCTAGGCATATCCCCTCATCATGCTGTGCAGGACACACCCTTTGTCCTTGGCTAGAAAGTAGCCCATACTTCTCTTACACCAACTTTGACATTTTGGCAAAAGGACCCATACCAATCAATAAAGCACACATCACTTCATCTGACCAATGGCATTTGTTTATACAAAGAAAAAGCAAGCCAAAGCAACCACAACACAAGCCTGAAACACTCCATAACTCAGCATTCTCATTTTCCACCTCTTGAGCAAAAGCATTCGAAACTTATCACACAGGCCACAAACACACAAACCAACTTCACAAACAATCTCAACACTCTTTCCTGATCACAAAGCACCCATCACCATTGCCTTAAACTCCCAGAATCACAAATACGATTCTCACCTCACCTTGAGCAGAACCTCTGCCAGCTTCCAAACTAGCCATTGCAAACTTCAAACAAACCTTGCAAGCTTCTTAGGAGGATCAGTGGAGTAGATTTGAGCCAAAGAAACAGCCTGAAAGCTCTGGAATCGAAAGCTCCATCTCAGGTATCATCCAAGAACTTTTTTTCCAGAAATGGATTTTTAAGTTTCTAAGTTGTTCCTCATGCTTTGCTGATCACTCTGATGTTCTTAGTTTTGAAAATGGTTGAGAAATAAGTATTTAATCTTGTTCTGAAACTTTTCTGACCTAAAAATGTTTGGCTTCGATTCGCATGATTAGTGAATGAGAAATGAGTTTTGATTAGGGGTTTTGATTCAGTGATGTGTGGGGATGATTTCTGGGCTTTTAGTTTTCATTTTTATGAAGATTTGAGGATTTTGGAGATTTTCAGGGAGGAAGGTCACCGGAGAAGACGACCGGAGCTCGTCTCCGGTGACCTGAAAGTGATTAGGGCATTAATGAGGATTAGGGCTAGGTTTGAATTCTGAGCGTAGGATGGGTTGACTGGCATTGACTCCCGCGTGAATGAACGCACCAGATCTGCCACTTAACCCTAATTCAAATTAATTAGTTTAATTAATTAGGTTTAAGTTTGATTTTCCCAGAAGCATTCCCAGCCGTCCACAAGCGCGCGCAGTCTTTCCCTCCTCTCTGAGTTTGAATACTGGCCTTAGATTATGTTGACTTCTCATTTAAATCCAATTTTATTTTCTTTTTATTTCATTTAATTTGTCCATTTATTTAAAAATAGCAAAACAATTTTAAAAATTCTGAAAATTTTTGTATAAACTTTTATTAATTTTCAGAAACCAAAAACATTTTTATTTTTATTTTTTGCATTTAAAAATATTTTTAAATCATTTAAAAGTTTATTTTTAATTAATTAATGAGAATTAATTAATTAAAAATACTTTTAGGTATTTAAAAATCACCAAAAAATTCATGAAACCTTCATAATCATTTAGAAACATTGTCCAACCCTCAAACCAAATTTCTTTTTTGATATTGATGTCTTTTGAGAATTTTTCATGGAATTAAAATCATTTCAAGGCATTATTTTGATCCAAACTTCAAAAAATCATTTATGCCTAACCATTGAGAGTTGGACTTTGATTCTTCTTGCATTGCATTTTGTTTAGCATGTAGTTTGTGAGATTAAATTGGCATGATTTGATCTTTCATTTTCCATTTGTTTGGCATTTTTCTTGTTAAGGTACCCTAAAACCCTAGAAATCTTAGGAAAATCATAACCCTAATTAGGTTAAGAGTTGGAACCTCTCCTTTGGGCAGTGAGTTTGTATAGGTTTAGGGTTCCTTTGAGTGTATTTTCAATTTTTTATCTTGATGTTTGCTTCTGATTTTGGTTTTTGTTTGATGCATTGATCATAAACCCTAATTTGGGCTTCCATATGCATCCATCTTGCATTTGCTTGCATACCATGTCTTGCCATAGCATTTTGTGCATCCATTTGATTCATTAGACATCTTAAGACATATTAGAAGCATGTTTGATCATTACATCTTGCATTTGCCATGTTGTATGCCATTTGCATTTCATAACTTTTCATGTATGTTCATGTATGTGCTTCTGGTTTTGATTTGCATCATGTCATTTCATCTCATTTTTCATTGCATTGCATTTCTTCCACTAACTTTTCAGGTGGTAAGTTACTTTGAGAAGTGAATTTGCCTTCACTTCTCACAACTTCTTTTCATCTATCTTATGCATCCTTGCTGCATTTTGTTATGTGTTTGAGATTGAGCTTGCTCATTCTTCTTCTTCTTACTTTCTTTCCTCAAGTGACTTGACTTCTTGAATGAAGCAAGTTACTTTGCTTCTCTTGGCTCCTTTTCATCTGCTTCCTGGTGGTTCCATTGAAGATTTCTGTCTTAAACCTCACAAACCTTAGGAACAACCAAGCATGACAATGATTAGGGTTTTGATTAGTCCCCCACTTAGTTTTACCTTTGTGTCTCATTGAGTCTTCTCTTCTCATCTCATAATCAGGGACTAAACCCTAAAGGCTTTAAGGCTTTATGATTAAGCTTATGCCTGCATCCTTCTATTAGGATGGAGTGTATAACTTTAATCCTAAGTGTTAAACCCTTAATGTGTTTAACTCCTTTAAACAATTCACTTAATAATCATCAAGACATCGCACTTGTAACTTGGGCCTTGTATTAGGGTTCTAATTCTTCCTTAATTGGTTAAGAAGGACTAACCCTAGTGTTAATGGACAAGTCCTCCTCAAGTTGTCTTACAAATCATAAAACTCACTTCTTCATCATATCATTAACTAAAATCCATCTAATAAAGGCTTTGTTTTGTCATGAGTTTAATCCCTAATCATGGATTAAGTTGAGGAGCTTTCCTCAGCTTAAACATTCTCATCTATTATCCTTCTATTAGGATGGTGTAATGAGTCTGTTTAATCCCTAATTATGGCTTAATCTCATTACTTAACACTAAACAAAAAAAATCAAAAACATCTAAATAATCACAAGTAGGTTAATGATCTTAACCCTACACCAAAGGTGATTAAGTGTGAGAAGCTGACTTCACACTTAAGGTATTCTCATTACCCCTAATCAGAGGGAAGATGTGATGAGTTTACTAACCCATTGGTTTAGGCTTAAGCTCATTAACTTATGACAAATTCTCAAAAGCAATAAAAGACTGAAAACACAAAAACAAACAATAATCGTCTCCTCCGGGATTCTTTTCTTATCTCATTCATTCACAACCGAGAACTTGCTTCTTCCGTCCAATGCAAGACAGTTTGCACCTGAGCCAGACAGGTCATACACTTGAGCATAGACAAGTAAGCAGTTCACAAGTCAATTCATCTTTCAGTCTCTTTGGGTCGAACTACGGTGTTCTGACTTCCTCATTGCACGAGAGGATACGTAGGCATAACTTAACAGTTATCGAACAAAAGTCTTTGTATATTCCCCCTCTTTCTAGCATTATTCTTTTAAGCCTCATGATCTTGAGCATTTCATTCTTGTTCTCACACTGACACTGTACATATTACACTTCACACTTCTCATACACTGACACCTGTACATCCTTTTCCAGCTCTTTTACACACAAATTGCACTGACACTACCCCTTTAAAACACAAATCTTCTAAGCGTGGATCCCGTCGAGTACGACGGACAATCTGGGTGCTAATACCTTCCCAGGTTGTAACCAACCCCCTTTCTCAGTCTCTCTGGTTCGCAACCGTCTTATCCATCTTTTTCTAGGTCTATGCAGCATTGCCTTTCCTCCGGGATAAAAATGCCTAGCTGGCGACTCTATTCATTCCCTGTGAGTTCATTCCTGTGTGTTCTCACATCCCTCTTTCGCCGACCGTTCGCGTCTGTACCTTATTTGAGCCCAGTCTCATCTTTTGGGAGCGACAAGCACACAATTTAAACATTCAAAACTAAATATCTAACTAAACATGCAAGCGAAAAACTAACTAAGAACTAAGAACTAAAATTAACTTATGCAAGCACAAGCTTCTATTTGAACCACCCTTCCGGCACTAGCTTTTGTTTGCACTTTCATCAAACTATGTTCTGCAATATAGCATTGTCTCAACATCTCGGAGTAGGTAGTGAACTCCCTTTGAGAGACATTATGCGAGATTTCGGCCCATAGTCCAAACAAAAACTGGTCAATTTTCCACCTTTCATCAGGGGCATACATAGCTTGCCTAGAGTAGGCTGTCATGTTCTCAAACTTCTCAACATAATTGGCCACAGTCATGCTCCCTTGCCTCAATTGTTGAAATTCGAACTCCTTTTGTGTTCTCAAGGAACTCGAGAAATACTTATCCATAAAAACTGTCTTAAATTGCTGCCACACTCTCGGAATCCCCTATACCATCATCAAGTTGGAAGCGCTCTCCCACCACCTAGCAGCAGGACCCTTTAGTAAATGTGACGCGAAGGTCACCTTGTCTTCTTCACCACAAATCACAATCTGGAATATTCTCTCCATTCCAATCACCCATTTATGAGCCTTAACCGGGTCCAATCCGCCATGAAACTCCTGGGGGTTCATGCGGAAGAAGTCTCTAAATGTTCCACCCACAGCTCCAGGAGCAACCACGTGAGGGTGAAGGCCCCCAGTCATCTGATGTGTCATTTCTTCATGAATTGGTGCTGATGTTGCTGCATCTGCTGCATAAATTAGAACATAGGAGCATTTCCATCACTACCTGCTTGATCGCTACCGGGAGGAGTGACACTGGGTCGAGCACGAGTTCCACGTCTACCAGCCATATTCCTAAATGTCTTCAAAATAGGATTAAGTTGATCAGGCTCAATACCATAAACATAACATTTAGTCCTACCGCAAGTCAACGTGTATGAACGGAAGGAAACACTTATAATATTTCAAGGCTAGGTCGAGGATACGACCTGCTCTTATACCAACTGTAATACCTATATACAAAAATACATACATAAAGCACATTTTTCGTATATAATATTATGAATTTGGTACTGAAATACAAATAAGTTCTTAGCAACACATTGTATAAGTATAGCCATTACAACAAGGTACTAAAACAAGGCTATAAAATAATACAAGATGTTCAAACTACAAAAATCTAAGAACTAGATCCGAAGATCTCAAAATCCACAGCGGAAGACAAAGCCATCAACCAGTAAGGAAAATCAAGTCGCCTTATCCTTACACTTAACGGAACCTGAAGTACCTGAAATAACAACATCAACATGGGGTGAGATAAAACATCTCAGTGGGTTCCCTATCTTAGAGTTCTCTCAGCTCTAAGGGTCAAACCTACTAATTCTCTGAAATACAAAGGTTCTTCTCAAAAGTAACTAAGCCGAAACGGAACATTCAAGCAACACTTCGTACAACACTTCCCGTGGGACTCAGTGAAACACCCACCTCAAGTATGAACCATTGGACTTCTCATGGGACTCAATGAAATACCCATCTCAAGCTATCACTCGCTTCTCGTGGGACTCAATGTAATACCCACCTCAAAATAACACTCGCTTCTCGTGGGACTCAATGTAATACCCACCTCAAGCTAACACTTGCTTCTCGTGGGACTCAATGTAATACCTACCTCAAGCTAACACTCGTTTCTCGTGGGACTCAATGTAATACCCACCTCAAGCTAACAAAGGAATACGATCAAATGCGACTCTCATTTCTTACCAATCTACGGAAATCCTAGGTACCTCACAAGTATTACCATTTCATTACTTTAAGCTCATAATTTTCATAATTTAGCATTTTTACGGTTAAGTCGGAAAATCAGGAAAAGGTCTGGTGAAAATAATATTCTTGGACATCATAAGAAAATACATTATTTTAGCTTCAAAACGGTATGTGGAACGTTAAAAACGGATGCCCGGATCAAAAGTTACGAATTAAATACCACACTTGAAACTTACAGGTCTCGCTGAGCGAAAAAACTTCTGGAACTCTCGCTGAGCGAGGAACTGCTCGCTGAGTGAGCTACACCAGTTCAGGAAATTCCAGACTTACGGGAAATCACTTCTCCAACCCAAACTCAACTCCAAACATCAACCAATGCAGAAAAACATAGCCAAACATATTCATAGACATAATGTGAGTATTATAGTTAAGTTTTAATCGAGTTTTAACCGTTAAACTTTCAATTTCTCGGATTTTCCAATAAAACCCTAAACCACAAAATCTCTAAAACTCAACCAAAATCAAAGATAAAAGCTTCTAACTAAGAACCTACCTCGGGAGATGAAGATTGGCAGAAAGGTTGAGTCGATTCGATGGACGGATGGCGAAGCAAGATGAATTTGAAGTCTTGGGGTTTTTCCTCCTTTTCTTCTCTTCTCTCTCTTTTCTTCATTCTTCTTTCTATTCTTCTTCCTTACCAACTTTCTCTTCTTCTTATTTCCCTTATTCTAATAAATATAAAAACATATATTTTACCTTTGTGTCCAAAATTAGAGAGTATCCAAAAAAAATGTCTCTTAATCCGATATTTTATAAAACCTCTGAGTCAGCTAATATCAATTAATAAAATAATATCTCGTTGATTGCTCTAGTTAGTTCCGTTAAAAAAAATCCTTAGAGTAGTCCGAAATAATATTATTACCAATTAATATTATTCAGAGCTTTAAATAAAATACGGGTTATTACAGTAGCCATCGAGTATACCACTCTGGTGCCCCTAACAATCACTTCCAATCTCTTGTTACCTGGATCAGTGAGGTTAGCATAGATTTCCTTGATTACATAGATGTTGTACGGTCCCAACTGCTTGCGAAATTTTGTCCACTTCAACTTCTTGATGGTGACCCTGATATCCCCTGGGATATTAAGATCATTCGCTTGGTTGTCAAACACAAAACCCCTTTCTGATAGCACACTCATCTCACTAAATTGCTCAGTGAAACGTCTAGATGCTTTGCTATTAATGAAGGTTTTTGTCTCTTTTGGTTCTTCATCGGAGTAGATAACATGAGGGTTTGCATTCTTGTTGCCTTTTTCATCCGGTTTCTGGTTGGAATTTCCATGGGTGATGTTGTTTGTTTTGGTGAGAAGTTAGGGTTTACAGAGAGAGATTTTGGGATGAACGCGAGAGAGAAAGTAAGGTTGGAATAAAAATAGTTTTTGTGTGTGAGAGAAAGAAGTGTTTGTGAAAATTAGGGCAAGAAACAAAAGGTCAGTTGATGTGATAGAGGTAAATCGAGAAATTTTTTGAATTTTCTACTGAATAATGAATGTGTCGCCAGTTGGCGTGTAGCAATGACTATGCAGTATGGCGTGTCAAACATCAACATTAATGATATGATTACACATGGCTCTAGGTGCGTGTGTTCTTCCCATTCAATTTCTCTTTCCTTGACCAACCCTTTTATCTTCTTTGAATAAAAGAATTAGGAATAATGTCAGCTCAGCATCAATCTTAGTCTTCCACACTTAGAAAAATATTTTCCTTGATTTTCACACTTTCTTCTTTTCGTTAAAATTCCTTACAGATGTCATGACACCATTTGTCACCTTATTGTTCACAAAAATTTAAATCACTTGTACAAACTAAAAAAAAATCATCATGTTGGGTTGCCTCCTAGTAGCACTATTTTAAGGTCTTATAGCCCAACCAAGACAAAAGCTCTTTAATCAATGAGGTTAAGGGTTCCCCTTGTGTTGTTTGAGGGATCGCCAAAGTAAGTTTTTACCCTTTGACCATTCACTTTGAAAGTCTCACCAGTTTTCTCATTCAACAAGTCAACTGACCCATGAGTATATATTTTTATCAATTTAAAAGGCCCTGGTCATCTTGAATTTAGTTTTCCATGGAATAGTTTCAATCTAGAGTTAAAAAGCAAAACTCTTTGTCCTTCCATTAATTCCCTCTTATGGAATTTATTGTCATGCCACCTTTTAGTCTTTTCTTTGTAAAGCTCAGCATTTTCATAAGAGAACAATCTATGTTCCTCTAACTCATTGAGTTGAAGCATTTTAGCTTGGCCAACAGATTTTAAATTGAAGTTCAATTGCTTAACGATCCAAAAAGCTTTGTGTTATAACTCAATGGGTAAGTGGAAAGCCTTCCCATAAACATGTCTATAAGGAGACATGTCCAAAGGAGTCTTGTAAGCAGTTTTGTATGCCCAAAGTGCTTCATCCAAGTGTTTAGACTAATCCTTCCTTGTGGGGTTAACAACCTTTTCCAAAATCCTTTTGATCTCTCTTTTGGATAACTCAACTTAGCCACTTGTTTGAGGATGGTAAGTTGTATCAACCTTGTGTTTGATCCCATATTTTGCCATCATATTTTCAAAGATCTTATTGCAAAAATGGGAACCCTCATCACTGATGATAGCTTGAGGTGTGTCATGCCTTGACATAATGTCTTTTAACAAAAAAATTGTCACGACTCTAGCATCATTAGTGGGAGTTGCTATTGCTTCTATCCATTTATACACATAGCATAAACCCATTAGAATGTAAGGATTTCCAAAAGATTGAGGGAATGGTTCCATGAAGTCAATGCCTCATACATCAAAAATTTCAATTTCAAGGATGTTAGTAAGAGGAATTTCTTGCCTCATGGAGATATTTCCTACTTTCTAGCATCTATCACACTTCTTCACTAATTCATGAGCATCTTTAAATAGGGAGCGCCATAAATTACCTGATTGCAACACTTTTGCCGCAGTTCTAGCTCTTCCAAAATGTCCTCCATAAGGAGCATCATGACAAGTAGACAAGATATGCCGTGCCTCTGGTTGATCTACACATCTTCACATCAATTGATCAGCACATCTTTTGTAGAGGAAAGGTCCATCCCAAAAATAACTTTTAGTCATATGGAAAAACCTTTTTCCTCTGTTGGAAGTTGAAATCAAGAGGCACATATTTGCTGACCAGGTAGTTCACAATATCAGCATACCATGGTGTCACGCCAGTGGTTAGCAGCAATAATTTCTCATCAGGAAAAGCTTCCTGGATTTCTCCATTGTTATGGTTTTGTACTTCCTCTGGAAATCTGGAGAGATGGTATGCAACTGAATTCTATGCACATTTCTTATCTTTGATCTCTAGGTCAAACTCTTGTAGCAAGAGTACCCATCTAATAAGCCTCGACTTAGCATTTTTCGTAGCAATTAAGTACTTAATGATTGCATGATTTGTGTACAATGACTTTTGTTCTAACCAAGTATGATATAAACTTGTCAAATGCAAAGACTACAACAAGTAGCTCCTTCTCAATTGTGGTGTAATTGATTTGTGCTTCAATCAAAGTTCTACTATCATAGTAAATGGTATGGAAAACTTTATTATGTATTCGACCCATCATTGCTCTAATAGCAAAGTCACTTGCATCACACATTAACTCAAAGGGTTTTGACCAATCAGGAGTCTTATGGGCACAAAAATTAGGGCTTCCTTTAATAAGTTGAAGGAGTTCATTCATTCTTGGATAAAGACGTATGGCACATCATGTTGCAGCAGTTAGCATAATGGTTTGGTAATTTTTGAAAAATCCTTGATAAACCTTCTGTAAAATCCAGCATGCCCTAGAAAACTTATGATTCCCTTAATGTTAACTGGTAGTGGCAACTTCTCTATTACTTCCAATTTGGCTTGATCTACCTCCAAACATTTTCTTTAAGATCTTATGCCCAGGAATAATTCCTTCTTTCACCATGAAATGACATTTCTCCCAGTTCAGTGCCAAGTTATTTTCTTCACATCTAGCCAACACCATATCCAAGTTTTCCATACAGTTCTTGAATGATTCTCCAAAGACAGAAAAATCATCCATGAAAACTTCCATGGAATTCTCAAGGATATCTGAAAATATTGCCATCATACAACGTTGAAAGGTGGTTGGAGCATTGCACAACCAAAATGGCATTCTTCTGAAAGCAAAGGTACCATAAGGACATGTGAATCTTGTCTTTTCTTGGTCTTCCAGGACTATGGCAATTTGATTATACCCCGAGTATCCATCTAAGAAACAATAATACTCCTTAGCAGCCAATCTATCCAACATCTGGTCAATGAATGGTAGAGGAAAACAATCATTCCTCGTGGCTTTGTTCAATTTCATGTAGTCCATACAGATTCTCCATCCATAAACTGTTCTTGTAGGGATTAATTCATTATTTTCATTGATAATCACAATCATTCATCCCTTCTTATGCAATCATTGAATAGGACTTACCCATACATTATCAGAGATAGGGTATATAATACCATCGTCTAACCACTTGATGATCTCCTTCTTGATAACTTCTTTCATAATTGGATTCAACCTCTTTTAACTTTCAATATTATTCTTGCCATTATCTTCCAACATGATTCTATGTATACAAACTATGGGACTGATCCCTTTTATGTCAGAGATTTGTCAAGCAATAACCTTCTTGTGCTTCTTTAATAATGCTAACAGTGGATCCTTCTGATCTTCATCTAAATTTGTAGTGATGATCACAGGCAACTTCTGTTGTACCTCCAAATAAGCATATTGCAAATGCTCAGGCAGTTGCTTCAATTCTAATTCAGGTGGAACTTCTATGGAGGGTAAATATTGCTTATGAGTCACAACAGTTGATTTCAACACTTCCACACACTTCTTCATTGGACCATTAATGTTTCCTTCTTGTGGTACTTCTTTTTCTAACTTTCCTAACTCTTGTTTCAATACGTTGCTGGTTTTGAGAAGATTTTTATGAATTATTCCTTCTCAGCTATATATCATTGAATAGTCAGCTACATCCTCCACTGGATACTGCAAGGCATTGATGACATTGAACACCACTTGATGCTCATTGATTATCATTGTGAGCTCTCCTCTTTCCACATCAATCAAAGTTCTACCTATTGCTAGGAAAGGTCTTCCCAACAAAAATAGGTGTTCCTTCATCAGCATCAAAGTCCATGATAATGAAATCAGCAGGAAGAGAAATTTGTCAACCCTTATCAATACATTTTTCATCTTTCCTTAAGGATAATAAATACTTCTATCAGCCAATTAAAGAGTGATGGTTGTAGATATGACATCATCTACCCCTAGCTTTTTGAAGACGAACAAATGCATGAGGTTAATGTTTTCCCCTAAATCACATAATGCTTGTCCACGAAAACTATCTCCAATGATGCATGGAATGGTAAAACTTCCAAGATCCTTCAACTTGGGTGGGAGCTTGCCTTGCACCAACTGACTACACTCTTGAGTGAGTGCAACCGTTGCAAATTCTCCTACTCTCTTTCTTTTAGTGAGCACATCCTTCATAGACTTTAAATAATTTGACATTTGTTGAATGGCTTCAATCAATGGTATGTTGCAAATTCTCCTACTCTCTTTCTTTTAGTGAGCACATCCTTCATAGACTTTAAATAATTTGACATTTGTTGAATGGCTTCAATCAATGGTATGTTGATGCGAAGCTGCTTCAGAATCTCCATAAACTATCTAAATTATTGCTCTTCTTTGGTCTTCTTAATCATTTGTGGAAAAGGTGGTGAAGGCCTCTCTTGAACAAACTTATGAGTCTTGTTGACCTCAGTCATGACTTCATGTGATTTTTCTGGACTAGAAATCATGTCAACGATGGTTACATCATCATTCTTTTTATGTTGCCCAAATGAAGACGATTCCTCATCAGACTCTTTTCTTGTTCCAAAATTGTCTTGTTCAAGCTGATCTTTACTTGCATTTTTGGTCTTTGAAGTGGAATCTTCAACTTCTTTTCCACTTCTGAGCTTAATGACTTGACATATTTCAACATTCTTTATTTTAATTAGAGAGTTCTCGTGTTCCTTGAACTTAAAGGAATGGCAATTTGTCCTACATGATTTTCCAAACTCTTGATACTTACTCGTTGTGTTTGGAATTGGTTCTTGGCTTGTTAAATAAAAGACTTCAAAAAATTTATTGTCCTTCACTAATGCCCTCGAAAAAAAAAATCGAAAAGCAATGAAAGCTAAAAGTTGACATAACTTTTGTAGACAAA